>CM050166.1:215156391-215532900 GCA_027410445.1 Discoglossus pictus | reverse complement strand
CGTCACCAGATCCATATCAACGTTTACAAAGGACTATTTATTATAATTAATATCTGTGTTATGATAATTGCTGAGATAGACTTTTTACTGTCAGATTGTTCTACTATTGTCATAATATACTATTTCTTATCTGTAAACCAGAAATGCTCTGTGTTCACTGATCCATTTTACTGCTCCAATGTACCCTCCCCCTGAAATATCTCCTTGTTCTGTCTTATAGACACTTTTAAAAGCATACTGCAAAGAAACATCTCCCATCAGAAGTCCACCTGAAAGCAGTCTAAGGTAATTTCAGAAGAACAGATGCTCACCAGATCCATATCAACGTTTACAAAGGACTATTTATTATAATTAATATCTGTGTTATGATAATTGCTGAGATAGACTTTTTACTGTCAGATTGTTCTACTATTGTCATAATATACTATTTCTTATCTGTAAACCAGAAATGCTCTGTGTTCACTGATCCATTTTACTGCTCCAATGTACCCTCCCCCTGAAATATCTCCTGTTCTGTCTTATAGACACTTTTAAAAGCATACTGCAAAGAAACATCTCCCATCAGAAGTCCACCTGAAATCAGTCTAAGACACTTTTAAAAGCATACTGCAAAGAAACATCTCCCATCAGAAGTCCACCTGAAAGCAGTCTAAGGTAATTTCAGAAGAACAGATGCTCACCAGATCCATATCAACGTTTACAAAGGACTATTTATTATAATTAATATCTGTGTTATGATAATTGCTGAGATAGACTTTTTACTGTCAGATTGTTCTACTATTGTCATAATATACTATTTCTTATCTGTAAACCAGAAATGCTCTGTGTTCACTGATCCATTTTACTGCTCCAATGTACCCTCCCCCTGAAATATCTCCTTGTTCTGTCTTATAGACACTTTTAAAAGCATACTGCAAAGAAACATCTCCCATCAGAAGTCCACCTGAAATCAGTCTAAGACACTTTTAAAAGCATACTGCAAAGAAACATCTCCCATCAGAAGTCCACCTGAAAGCAGTCTAAGACACTTTTAAAAGCATACTGCAAAAAAAACATCTCCCATCAGAAGTCCACCTGAAAGCAGTCTAAGGTAATTTCAGAAGAACAGATGCTCACCAGATCCATATCAACGTTTACAAAGGACTATTTATTATAATTAATATCTGTGTTATGATAATTGCTGAGATAGACTTTTTACTGTCAGATTGTTCTACTATTGTCATAATATACTATTTCTTATCTGTAAACCAGAAATGCTCTGTGTTCACTGATCCATTTTACTGCTCCAATGTACCCTCCCCCTGAAATATCTCCTTGTTCTGTCTTATAGACACTTTTAAAAGCATACTGCAAAGAAACATCTCCCATCAGAAGTCCACCTGAAATCAGTCTAAGACACTTTTAAAAGCATACTGCAAAGAAACATCTCCCATCAGAAGTCCACCTGAAAGCAGTCTAAGACACTTTTAAAAGCATACTGCAAAGAAACATCTCCCATCAGAAGTCCACCTGAAAGCAGTCTAAGGTAATTTCAGAAGAACAGATGCTCACCAGATCCATATCAACGTTTACAAAGGACTATTTATTATAATTAATATCTGTGTTATGATAATTGCTGAGATAGACTTTTTACTGTCAGATTGTTCTACTATTGTCATAATATACTATTTCTTATCTGTAAACCAGAAATGCTCTGTGTTCACTGATCCATTTTACTGCTCCAATGTACCCTCCCCCTGAAATATCTCCTTGTTCTGTCTTATAGACACTTTTAAAAGCATACTGCAAAGAAACATCTCCCATCAGAAGTCCACCTGAAAGCAGTCTAAGGTAATTTCAGAAGAACAGATGCTCACCAGATCCATATCAACGTTTACAAAGGACTATTTATTATAATTAATATCTGTGTTATGATAATTGCTGAGATAGACTTTTTACTGTCAGATTGTTCTACTATTGTCATAATATACTATTTCTTATCTGTAAACCAGAAATGCTCTGTGTTCACTGATCCATTTTACTGCTCCAATGTACCCTCCCCCTGAAATATCTCCTTGTTCTGTCTTATAGACACTTTTAAAAGCATACTGCAAAGAAACATCTCCCATCAGAAGTCCACCTGAAAGCAGTCTAAGGTAATTTCAGAAGAACAGATGCTCACCAGATCCATATCAACGTTTACAAAGGACTATTTATTATAATTAATATCTGTGTTATGATAATTGCTGAGATGGACTTTTTACTGTCAGATTGTTCTACTATTGTCATAATATACTATTTCTTATCTGGTAAACCAGAAATGCTCTGTGTTCACTGATCCATTTTACTGCTCCAATGTACCCTCCCCCTGAAATATCTCCTTGTTCTGTCTTATAGACACTTTTAAAAGCATACTGCAAAGAAACATCTCCCATCAGAAGTCCACCTGAAAGCAGTCTAAGGTAATTTCAGAAGAACAGATGCTCACCAGATCCATATCAACGTTTACAAAGGACTATTTATTATAATTAATATCTGTGTTATGATAATTGCTGAGATGGACTTTTTACTGTCAGATTGTTCTACTATTGTCATAATATACTATTTCTTATCTGTAAACCAGAAATGCTCTGTGTTCACTGATCCATTTTACTGCTCCAATGTACCCTCCCCCTGAAATATCTCCTTGTTCTGTCTTATAGACACTTTTAAAAGCATACTGCAAAGAAACATCTCCCATCAGAAGTCCACCTGAAAGCAGTCTAAGGTAATTTCAGAAGAACAGATGCTCACCAGATCCATATCAACGTTTACAAAGGACTATTTATTATAATTAATATCTGTGTTATGATAATTGCTGAGATGGACTTTTTACTGTCAGATTGTTCTACTATTGTCATAATATACTATTTCTTATCTGTAAACCAGAAATGCTCTGTGTTCACTGATCCATTTTACTGCTCCAATGTACCCTCCCCCTGAAATATCTCCTTGTTCTGTCTTATAGACACTTTTAAAAGCATACTGCAAAGAAACATCTCCCATCAGAAGTCCACCTGAAAGCAGTCTAAGGTAATTTCAGAAGAACAGATGCTCACCAGATCCATATCAACGTTTACAAAGGACTATTTATTATAATTAATATCTGTGTTATGATAATTGCTGAGATGGACTTTTTACTGTCAGATTGTTCTACTATTGTCATAATATACTATTTCTTATCTGTAAACCAGAAATGCTCTGTGTTCACTGATCCATTTTACTGCTCCAATGTACCCTCCCCCTGAAATATCTCCTTGTTCTGTCTTATAGACACTTTTAAAAGCATACTGCAAAGAAACATCTCCCATCAGAAGTCCACCTGAAAGCAGTCTAAGGTAATTTCAGAAGAACAGATGCTCACCAGATCCATATCAACGTTTACAAAGGACTATTTATTATAATTAATATCTGTGTTATGATAATTGCTGAGATGGACTTTTTACTGTCAGATTGTTCTACTATTGTCATAATATACTATTTATTATCTGTAAACCAGAAATGCTCTGTGTTCACTGATCCATTTTACTGCTCCAATGTACCCTCCCCCTGAAATATCTCCTTGTTCTGTCTTATAGACACTTTTAAAAGCATACTGCAAAGAAACATCTCCCATCAGAAGTCCACCTGAAAGCAGTCTAAGGTAATTTCAGAAGAACAGATGCTCACCAGATCCATATCAACGTTTACAAAGGACTATTTATTATAATTAATATCTGTGTTATGATAATTGCTGAGATGGACTTTTTACTGTCAGATTGTTCTACTATTGTCATAATATACTATTTCTTATCTGTAAACCAGAAATGCTCTGTGTTCACTGATCCATTTTACTGCTCCAATGTACCCTCCCCCTGAAATATCTCCTTGTTCTGTCTTATAGACACTTTTAAAAGCATACTGCAAAGAAACATCTCCCATCAGAAGTCCACCTGAAATCAGTCTAAGGTAATTTCAGAAGAACAGATGCTCACCAGATCCATATCAACGTTTACAAAGGACTATTTATTATAATTAATATCTGTGTTATGATAATTGCTGAGATAGACTTTTTACTGTCAGATTGTTCTACTATTGTCATAATATACTATTTCTTATCTGTAAACCAGAAATGCTCTGTGTTCACTGATCCATTTTACTGCTCCAATGTACCCTCCCCCTGAAATATCTCCTTGTTCTGTCTTATAGACACTTTTAAAAGCATACTGCAAAGAAACATCTCCCATCAGAAGTCCACCTGAAAGCAGTCTAAGGTAATTTCAGAAGAACAGATGCTCACCAGATCCATATCAACGTTTACAAAGGACTATTTATTATAATTAATATCTGTGTTATGATAATTGCTGAGATGGACTTTTTACTGTCAGATTGTTCTACTATTGTCATAATATACTATTTCTTATCTGTAAACCAGAAATGCTCTGTGTTCACTGATCCATTTTACTGCTCCAATGTACCCTCCCCCTGAAATATCTCCTTGTTCTGTCTTATAGACACTTTTAAAAGCATACTGCAAAGAAACATCTCCCATCAGAAGTCCACCTGAAAGCAGTCTAAGGTAATTTCAGAAGAACAGATGCTCACCAGATCCATATCAACGTTTACAAAGGACTATTTATTATAATTAATATCTGTGTTATGATAATTGCTGAGATGGACTTTTTACTGTCAGATTGTTCTACTATTGTCATAATATACTATTTCTTATCTGTAAACCAGAAATGCTCTGTGTTCACTGATCCATTTTACTGCTCCAATGTACCCTCCCCCTGAAATATCTCCTTGTTCTGTCTTATAGACACTTTTAAAAGCATACTGCAAAGAAACATCTCCCATCAGAAGTCCACCTGAAAGCAGTCTAAGGTAATTTCAGAAGAACAGATGCTCACCAGATCCATATCAACGTTTACAAAGGACTATTTATTATAATTAATATCTGTGTTATGATAATTGCTGAGATAGACTTTTTACTGTCAGATTGTTCTACTATTGTCATAATATACTATTTCATATCTGTAAACCAGAAATGCTCTGTGTTCACTGATCCATTTTACTGCTCCAATGTACCCTCCCCCTGAAATATCTCCTTGTTCTGTCTTATAGACACTTTTAAAAGCATACTGCAAAGAAACATCTCCCATCAGAAGTCCACCTGAAAGCAGTCTAAGGTAATTTCAGAAGAACAGATGCTCACCAGATCCATATCAACGTTTACAAAGGACTATTTATTATAATTAATATCTGTGTTATGATAATTGCTGAGATGGACTTTTTACTGTCAGATTGTTCTACTATTGTCATAATATACTATTTCTTATCTGTAAACCAGAAATGCTCTGTGTTCACTGATCCATTTTACTGCTCCAATGTACCCTCCCCCTGAAATATCTCCTTGTTCTGTCTTATAGACACTTTTAAAAGCATACTGCAAAGAAACATCTCCCATCAGAAGTCCACCTGAAATCAGTCTAAGGTAATTTCAGAAGAACAGATGCTCACCAGATCCATATCAACGTTTACAAAGGACTATTTATTATAATTAATATCTGTGTTATGATAATTGCTGAGATGGACTTTTTACTGTCAGATTGTTCTACTATTGTCATAATATACTATTTCTTATCTGTAAACCAGAAATGCTCTGTGTTCACTGATCCATTTTACTGCTCCAATGTACCCTCCCCCTGAAATATCTCCTTGTTCTGTCTTATAGACACTTTTAAAAGCATACTGCAAAGAAACATCTCCCATCAGAAGTCCACCTGAAATCAGTCCCCACCCACCCTTGTTTACACTTAATATATTGAGGCATACTAATTACCTGCACATGGTTAATCAGTGACATCTGATTATCACCTCTAACCACTCCCTACAAGAATACTTGCTTACACAGTGCCACTATGTTTCCTCACACCACCTTCCTTATTATAACCTCCTGCCTCTTTCTCAGACTCTCTTATACTGTCTCTACACATCATGTCTCCAATAATATAACTATCTCACCTTCCCTGCTTTCATCTCCTCTTCTCTGCTCCCATGAGCTCTTCTCCTTCCTCCAGTCACTATCTCATCCCCCCCCTAAAGGTGAAAAGCGGAAATGCTCCTGTAAGTCCTATTCCCATCTCCTTTTACTCTCTCTCCTTCTTCTGATGGCTTGTGGGGATATATCCCCTAACCCAGGCCCATCACTCATTCCCACCTGCTGTCAGCCACGCAGAGTCCCCAGGGCAGCAAATGCCCAAAACACCCATAATCTAATACCCATCACTTGTCACAAACCATCTACTTTGCCCTGCTCCTGTGCCCTCTGGAATGCAAGGTCTGTTTGCAATAAACTTACCTTCATTCATGATCTCTTCATTTCCAACTCCCTCAATTTACTGGCTATCACGGAAACCTGGCTCACTCCATCTGACTCTGCCTCCCCTGCTGCACTCTCTTATGGTGGTCTACACTTCAGCCACACTCCTAGACCTGAGAACAAACAAGGTGGAGGTGTGGGCATACTGCTATCCTCTCGCTGCACTTTTCGCTGCATACCCCCTGTTCCCTCCCTTCAATTCTCATCTTTTGAAGTCCACACTATCCGCATCTTCTCTCCCATCCCTCTGCGAGTAGCTGTGATCTATCGCCCGCCTGGATCACCCTCTCAATTTCTGGACAACTTTGCCGCCTGGCTCCCTCACTTTCTCTCCTCCAATATACCTTCACTCATTCTTGGCGATTTCAACATTGCCACTGACACACCCACCTCCCCAACAACTGCAAAATTACTTGCACTCACCTCTTCCCTTGGCCTCTCACAATGGACAGATTCCGCAACTCATAGTGGTGGACACTCTATTGACCTTATTTTTACTAATCTCTGCACTATCTCCAACCTTGACATCTCCTCACTTCCCCTATCTGACCACCACCTGCTAACTTGCAACCTCACCTCATCCTCCGCTCACCGCCCTTCTTCAAATCCTGCCATCAGAACACGCAGAAACCTGCAAGCACTCAACCCACAACAATTTTCAAATGTATTAACACCCCTTCTCAGCCCCCTCACCACCCTTGCCTGCCCTGACGTCGCCACTTCACAATACAACACTACTCTAACCTCCACCCTTGACTCTCTTGCCCCCATAATCACAAGCAAACGCCCTCGCTCTCACCCACAACCATGGCACACCACACAAACACGCTATCTACAGAGATGCTCACGCACTGCAGAACGATTATGGAGGAAATCTCGCACTTCAGCAGACTTTCTCCACTACAAGTTTACCTTGCGCTCCTACTTCTCTGCCCTCAATCTTGCCAAACAACACTACTTCTCATCACTAATATCAAACCTGTCCTCCAACCCTAAACGTTTATTTGCTACATTCAACACCCTCCTCCGCCCACCCCCACCTCCTGCCCCTTCCTCTCTCACTGCTGATGACTTTGCCAGCCATTTTAAAAATAAAATCGATACCATCCGAAATGAGCTCTCCTCCCAGCTTGGCCCTACCCCACCACCCTCTCCCCAAACCGACAACACCCAGCCCTTACCCTTCCCCAATCCCACCTCCACTATGGACTCCTTTGACCCTGTAACCGAGGATGAAGTATCTACTTTACTATCAACCTCTCACCTTACCACATGTCCTCATGATCCTATTCCATCACAGCTAATCCCTCCCCTATCCACCACACTTATCCCAGCTCTCACACATCTATTCAACCTCTCCCTAAACACTGGCAAGTTTCCATCCTCCTTAAAACATGCCACAGTTACACCCATTCTCAAGAAGCCCTCTTCTGACCCAGCTTCTGCCTCCAACTATCGCCCTATCTCACTACTTCCCCTTGCGTCTAAACTCCTTGAGCGGCTTGTTTACAATCGCCTCACTCAATTTATTTCCTCCAATTCCCTACTTGACCCCTTCCAATCTGGCTTCCGGTCCCAACACTCTACAGAAACAGCCCTTACAAAAGTCACTAATGACTTGCTAACCGCCAAATCAAAGGGTCACTACTCTATTCTAATTCTCCTGGATCTCTCTGCTGCCTTCGATACAGTTGACCACCCTCTTCTAATCCAAACGCTCCGCTCTTTTGGCATCCAGGACACAGCTCTTTCATGGTTCACATCCTATCTTAAAGATCGTACATTTAGTGTCTCCTTCTCTGGCACCTCTTCTTCACCTCTCCCTCTGTCTGTTGGCGTTCCCCAAGGTTCTGTCCTAGGCCCCCTCCTCTTCTCCATCTACACCTCCTCCCTTGGCACCCTTATAAAATCCTTTGGATTTCAGTATCATCTCTATGCAGATGATACTCAAATCTACCTCTCTGCACCCGATCTATCCCCCTCTCTTTTAGCTCAAGTTTCCAACTGCCTCTCTAGCATATCCTCCTGGATGTCCACCCGTCAACTCAAACTCAACATGTCTAAAACTGAACTTCTAATCTTTCCACCCTCTACTACAGCTTCCACACCTCAAATATCTCTCACTGTTGACAACACCATCATCGCCCCTACCTCCCAGGCCCGTTGTCTTGGGGTTCTACTGGATCCCGCCCTCTCTTTTATTCCTCACATCCAAGCAATAACAAAATCATGTCAGTTTCACCTAAAAAACATCTCCAAAATTCGTCATTATCTTACAGAAGACACAGCTAAAGTTCTAATTCACTCTCTCATCATCTCTCGACTCGACTACTGCAATTCACTCCTTGCTGGCCTCCCCATCTCTCGTCTGTCTCCCCTCCAATCCATAATGAACGCCTCCGCTAGACTCATCTTCAATACCAAACGATCAGTGTCGGCAGCCCCTCTCTGTCAATCACTCCACTGGCTTCCCATAGCTTCCCGAATCAAATTTAAAATCATGACCCTAACACATAAAGCCCTCAACAACAGTGCACCCCCTTATATCTCTGCTCTTGTTTCAAAATACTCTCCCAACCGGCCCCTTCGTTCTGCTAACGACCTTCTTCTTTCCTCCTCTCTCATCACCTCCTCTCACTCCCGTCTTCAAGACTTTTCTCGTGCTTCCCCATCCATTTGGAACTCCTTGCCCCGCTCCATTAGATTATCTTCCTGCCTCAAAACCTTTAAGAAATTATTAAAAACACACCTGTTTAAAAAATCTTATCATCTTCAGCCTTAACATGTACAACTGAACATTCCACAGCTTAATAACACTCACACCCACAATCTACAGTACAACACACAGACCCCTCCACTTTACTGAACCAATTGCTTTCAATTGTATTTGTCACCCTCTTGTATCACACCTAAACCCTTAGATTGTAAGTTTGCGAGTTTTCAATCTTGTGTCAGGCCTTGGAAACAAGCTCTATGTACATTTGATTTTATGCTCGAAAACAGGGCCCTCCATTCTTTACAAGGTATTTAATTTGTTTTCTGCTATGTACTCAACCCCTGTACAGCGCTACGGAATATGTTGGCGCGATATAAATAAAGATAATAATAATAATAATAATAACAGTAGTGTACATTTAAAACAAAACAAAAAATTGTACTGTAATAGATTGCATAGCAGTTAGTTGTCTGCAAGCGTGTGTGTCAGACCTACAGCGTCTACTCTACCAACTTCTGCAAGTGCACAGTGCCACTCATATCTGTTGTCACAGTAGCTTGCACGCATAGTACCGATCTGTCAAAACCTGTAATGATGAATGAGGTCTATAGTAGCCTGGTTCCCTTATCCTCTACAGGTTGAGACCTAATGTTTGGGTGACTCCAGACCAACACATGAGTACAAGCAGCACACAAACTCAAAGCCGCCATCCTCCTCCTGGAGCAGCATCATAAGCCACATCAACCACTGCTGTCCTCCTTGCCCCCTCTCAACCATCCGCCACTCCGTCTCTCGCCTTGAGCAGTTCCTGCTCATCTGCCCATAGTCAGGTGCCTGTAAAGGACATGTTTGAGTGTAAGAAGCTAATGTCACAAAGTGCCCCAAAATTGAAGTGATACGACCAACAAAGCATCTTTTTCCATCTACTGGTTCTAAAAATCCAGGCCTTATACATGTCCCCTGATAGGTGACGTAACAAGTATTAAACTGATAAGAGTAGTACTTACAAACACGTCACTCCTATCTGGTGGCACCTTTGACTGCACGTGCCGTGCCCCAAAATTGAAGTGATACGACCAACAAAGCATCTTTTTCCATCTCCTGGTTCAAAAAATCCAGGCCTTATACACGCCCCCTGATATGTGCTGTAACAGGTTTTAAACTGATAAGAGTAGTACTACTTAACACATCTTATAAAAAATGCAGAGAGAGGCAATGCAGTGAGAGGAGTCTGAAGAAGAGGAGTCAGAGGAGGAAGGTGGCTTTGAGGAGGTGGAAGACCAAACACAGCAGGCGTCCCAGGGGGCTTGTTTCGGGGACCCTTGGTGTTGTACGTGGCTGGGTGGAGGAAGAGACCTTCAATGACATCAGTGAGGACAAGGAACGGGACATGGCTAGCTTGGTATCCAACCTTGTGCAAATGGGGAGTTTGCGTTTGTGCAAATGGACTGTTTGTGGTTGTTTGCAGTGCGTTAAACAGGGAGTTTGGTCTGTCACTGTGAAGCGGGCCTAACCCTTACACTACCTGATCGATACAACATCATACCTGATGTTTTAAAGCACGTTATTCCAAACAATTTAGGAATGTTAGGTAATTTATGCCCTTTATGGCTTAAAACCAGACTCTGCATCAACTATGTAATTTTCCATGGGAGTTTTGCCATGGATCCCCCTCCGGCATGCCACAGTCCAGGTGTTAGTCCCGTTGAAACAACTTTCCCATCACTATTGTGGCCTTCCCATTGAAGTCTATGGCGGTTCGCCGATGTTCGCCGGTTCGCGAACATTTGCGGCGGTTCTCGTTCGCGGTTCGCGAACCGAAAATTTTAGGTTTGCGACATCACTAATTATAGATAGATAGTTTAATAGATGATATATATGGCTATGACATGCTCCTTCACCTCTCCACCCCAGCCGATGCCATGCCACCTCACCCCAGCCCATGCCAGGCCTCCTCGCCTCTCCACCCAAGCCCATGCCATGCCCCCAGGTTACTTACCCTCTTTAAATGAGCAGATGGTATGTGAATGCCAATTCTGCAGACACAGAGAGAACATTGGCAGCATTCCCCAAAAATATTCATAATTCATATATGAATCATCTATCAGTTCTCTGTGGTGGTTGACTGGACGGCAAGTGGTTTATCAATGTGCCAGAGTGTAGCATATCAATTATGGATAAAGGTGTACCATTGCAGCATTAATTAAAATGTATATAAGTATTGGGTATATATCATAGCCTTATTACATAAATCAAAAGATTTAAAATCTGCATTGTTCAAGTCTTACATTCCTCTCCCATTAACTTACAATTTAACATGATCACCTTTCAATCACTTGTTTTCACTGTAACATATATTAATATTTGAAATAATATTTTCATTGTAAACTGAACTAAATGTGTTATATCTAAATATGTTATCTTTATGTGACATAATGCTCCAAGAGGACACTTTGTTTTTAGATATGCAAATGAAAACACAAATGTTTCCTTGCTGGACTCTGTACTGTGGAGACAGTGGCGGAGCTGGTAAATGCAGGGCTCCTGTGCAAAATAATTTGGACTTTTGCAACTTCTCCATCTACAATTTGGGGTCAATAAAAAAAGCTTAAAAATATATGTAGATGATCAGATGTCTCTGATGGTAATCAGATCACCTTTGTAAAATGTAATTATCTGCCATTACCATTTAATAAATTACAATTCCTCATTTACTGTCAGTAGTAGAGGGCCCCTACCTTGTTGTGAGCCCCGGTGCTTTGCAGCTGTTGCACTAGCAGTATCTCCGCCACTGTGTGGAAAGCTTCTCTCACTTTGAAGTCAACAGAAGTCATATATTTTGGTGTGCAACATCAAATGGAGGGATGAAAGGCAAGTGAAAAATAGTTTTCTATTTTTAAATTGGATTTATGGAGTTAAAGCATTTAGGTGGGGGTTGTACCATATGTATCCCTGTACTGCTTTATGTATAATGAGACTGCATTAATAGTCACAGTCACTCATTTCCCTTCTCTACATCTTCATTGTATCACACTTCTCACCATATGAATGCATTACAGAACATCACAATTAAAATGTATATCATTAGATAAAATATTGTATTTTAAAATGTAAACTATGTGCTCACACTATTTCCAGGCTTCTTTCTAATTGTGCACATCAGTTTTGAAGATTTCCATGTACCAGTAATAAGTGCAAAAATAATCTTTATTATTATTTTGTTATTGGATGGATATTTAACAAGATAATGCCTTTTTACAAAAAGACTATAAAATAACATGCAAGTCTGAGAGCTTCTTCTCACAGTCTCAGCAACAGTAAAATAAACAAGGGCATATTACCATATTTTATTTGCCATAAAAATATATGCATGCGTATTATTCTTATTAAAAGTGATGTAACACACAACTGTAATCGTTGGTTAATGGTCCTTTTTGCAGAAATTTCATTTGTGTTTTTATTTTCATACCTTAAACAAGTTAATAAACATGTTTTCTTCTCAAAACCTTAAGAAATACAGTGAGGGGAATTTACTAACAATATTCTCTGCTATGATTGGTGGTTTCTATAGCCAGTCAGAGAAGGGTAACGTTACAATGAAGCTCCATTAGTTATAGTTTTTTTTTAGTTTTTTATAGAGGATGTTTTTTTTTTGTATGGATGCCCTGCATTTAGCCCTAGAGAGATCTCTTTAGAACCCAGCCCATAGTAGGGTTGTGACAGTTGCTCCTATAGCCACCCTAAGAAATGTACTAGATATACTTATTATGGCTTGGTTCACTACTTTGATTTTGGACTTCAATAAAAAAAAATCTGCTGAAGCACTACAGGGCTCACTCAGGGCCTCATTCTATTATCGGCCGTAAAACGGCCGCAAGGCTGCGATTCCTTGCGGGGGTTCCGTTATCTTGGAATTCAATTATACGGCCCCGCAAGGATCTCCCCTTACAGCCGGCCGTATATCTTGCAACCGGCCGTAAGCTCTGAAAACGGAAAAATAAATTCAAGACGGCACTGTAAAGCTCTGTAAATGCTAGGGATCATATTGGGGGACATGAGGATTAATAGCAACCCCCTCTCAAGCTTGCACATCAGCCCAAATCCGAGTTTACATTAACTGTTTATTTTCCGGCCGCAGCGTGGGCGGGTCTGAGGTGCTCCAAGCCCTCAGGAGTTTTTACATGGATATGTGACATAAATTAAAAAATAATGTATTTACGGATTTGAGTGTAGGGAAATGTTGTGCTATTTTTGCTAACACCTACAATCACTTTATAGTCTCCTCAGAGTGCAGGATGGCTTTATTATGGCTTTATAATGTGCTTAATTGGTGCTAGCGGGACCTTTTTGCTGCAAGTAAGCTGCGGCTCGGTTTTAGCCTTGCAGAGAGGGTTCCCGGAGCAATTGAATAGCAACCAGGATTTTCTTGCGGCCGAAACTCTTGCGGCCGTTTTAGATCAAAGGCTTTCCTCCGGCACGAGCGGCCGCATGGGATAGCAAGGCGCCGGCCGCAAGCCTGCCGGAATCCCCGGCCGGAGGGGAATAGAATAGCAGAATAGCTTGCGGCCGGTCCTTGCGGCCCCGCATCTCCTACGGCCGATAATAGAATGAGGCCCTCAGGGTTTAGAGTCAGAATCACTGGTAAAGTATATTGTGAAGAACAAATTATTCAATAAGTAAAATATTATTTATTACAAAAATCAAAAAACTGTGCACTTACAACTAATTAACAATTCACCTGCTTGTGTCACATAGAGAGAATGACTGTGCTGGTTGCTAGAGAAGATCTTTGAACATGATTTGTTTGTTACTAGGATAGTTTCTTTCCTTCTATCATTTAAAAAACACATATAAAATATTTTCATTTTCTCAAGATTTTTTCATAAATTATTTATATAATTTAAAAATGCTGAATTATCAATACAGATCAATACCCATAAAGAGTGACTTGACTGAAATAGAGAAAGCTGCCAATGCAGAGCTGCCAACATAGACAGCTCATACTAACCAATAAAAAACTGCATTCTAGTACTTTTTTTAACCATTTACTAACATTCAAGCCACCAGCAGCACAGTGCAGAAATCCAGAGCAGCATTGCCTGAGCTGCTTCTTTGCTTCCTTGTGGTTGAAAAAAAAGACTACGCATTCCATGATGCTTTGCTGCAAAGACTGTTCCACAGACATTGCAACAATGTTGCAGATGCCATTGATTGGCCACAACAAATTGAATGAATATTATACAAATTGTTTTTATTTTGGGGTTTTGTCAAAAAAGGTTTGCAGGCACTACTGATTCTCCTCTGTCAGATGGATTCATAATCCAGGAAACTTCTAAAGAAAGTGGTGTGCCTGCATTAGAGTGCAAACAGAAATAACTTGTCATATTTATAGTATACTCTTTTGAAGAACTTGTCTTGATGATATGCAAAATGGTTTTACACAGATTAGAATACCGGTAAATAATTACAGCCATTCATTTTTAGCGATTGTATCCAGTTTTTCTATAATGATGTCAGTCATTTCACCTTTGTTTCTAAAAGGACTAGAAACCTGGGATTGGGATGGGTTGGAGGGTGCTGTGGATTCAGATAGATCTCTACACACTTGTGTTGAAAAAAATTCTACTAATAACACAGTTGATTTGACAACTCAATGGAAGAATAATTCTATCATAGGAAAGGCCTCCTGCTCAAGCTATAGACAGACAAACAGTTTAAGATGGAATGAAACAATCAGAGTTATGTAAATATCACATTACTGCTGTGATAATTTCAGCAGACATTGTAATACTGTATAATTCTATAGAATAGCTTTGAAATTGTTATTGGTTATTAATTTTTCATCCATCTGTTAATTATTTGCAACCATACAAACCTAGATCTGTGTTAAGTGATAATATTTTACTAGAGAATTGCCCGTCAAAAAATAACGGCAATGAAATTGTAAGGTAGCTAATGCTGTTTGGTGTATAATAATGAAATATATAATACATTAATAAATGAATATACTTTACCTATTTTGAAGCATTGTGTTGAAGAGCAGGCAATCTGTTTTGATGTTGCTGCAGTTAAATTAGTGGTGTGGAGCTGCTGTGTAAGTGTGATGAATGTGTGCAGTGTAATAGTGTGCGTGCGCGAGACCAAACCGTTACCGTAGTTGTGTACTTCCGCATTAAAATGGCGGCAAATGTGTGGTATGCGTCTGTAGCCGAATATCTGTAGGTGTTTTGTGGTGTTTTGCGAGTTTCTTGTGGTGTTTTGCCTGTTTAGAGTGCTGTAGCCTCGTTTTCGTTTTGTTTGGCGGCCATTTTTTCTCTCGCTTAGAGAATTTTCGAGTGTCTAAACTGTTTTATTTTGAGTTAAATTAAGGTGTAACTTCATTTTTTGAAGTCCTGGATGCTTCCTCTTGCTGTAGGTAAGCTTTTTATGTATGTGTTGTGTGTATTTATTAAGGTCGATTTTTGCAAGGTCGTAATGAGTGATAACGTGTCTCGTATGTTGTTTGCGTTACATCGTAAAGTTTGCGAGGGTCGCAGTTGCTGTGTCGTGTTGTTTGCCTTACGACGTAAAGTTTGCGAGGGTCGCAGTTGCTGGCAAGGAGCGCCTTCGGCTATGCTACGCGAGCCCGCAAGCGTTAGCAACAACTCGTACGCTCACAACTATATATGTGATGTGTTATGCAGTTTGTAAAATAGCAGTTTGTAAGGCATGTTTCTAATTTTTTTTCAGTAGTCCATGCTGAATAATCATGATTTGTACGAGTGTAATAGTGTATTAATTGGATACAGATAGGATTAATGGAAATCTGTTATTACTTTAGCTTATGGGCATGCTCATTTCCCCAAAGCTTCCACTTCACATCTTAAAAGGACCCTGTCACCCCCAAAACAATTTGTTTGTTTTATAAATTAAAGAACATAAAGAAGGTACTAGCCAATTGATTCCAAAGTGAATACTTTTGATATAATTATTGTTTTTGCTGTACTCCTATGCTAATTAGCAGTGCCTGTCTACTAATTAATTGTTTTGATGTTCTAATTAGGTTTATAGTTTCTATGGCAGCAAAGAGACTACCTAAGGTTTTTATGCACTCTGAGCTGTACGTTAGCATACTGAGTTGCATATTAGCATAAGGGAGTAGCAACATAATTGCTAAATATCTCAATTCGATGTTAGGGTGACAATGTCCCTTTAAAGAGCATGAAAAACTAGTTGTACATTTTTCTCACTCCAGCATTGTTTGTGTGGCTCCATTATGCTAATATCTGGCTCTACAAGCTAATTTGCAGTTCAGAATTTGTGATAAATGGGGGAGGATCTAAATGTATGATTAAATTGGGATAAATTGCTTTCGCCATCACAGAAACAAAGAAGCCAATTGGTGTTTCAAAGCAGCTAAATAGTAATCAGGAGTCAGTAATTTTCATAATAGTGAAAAACAATGCAGACTATCTCAGGAACGATTACTAAAAAAAGATGGCTCTTTAATAATCACTTAAAAATAACTTGATTACATTTTACTCAGTCTTTTGCCCTAAAGACTAAGGGCCTCATTCAATTGAGAAATTGTAGCCTACGGGAGCCCGTAATATAGCCTGTAAACTAATTTGCTATTCAATTGGCGTTTAAGCTACCCACAAACGATCTACGGGTTACAGGCTAAAAATCCCTGCGGTTGTTACAACCGTAACTTACAAGCCTTTGATCTTTCAAGACCGCAAGAGATACAATCGCAAATCTCTATTCAATTGCTACAATTCTTCAAGTCCGCAATTGTTTTCATACCCATAGATGGCAAATGTAGAAGAAAATGCTACTGGTACCAGATAGGACTTGCAAGGGGGTTTAACCCCTGTTCGTACCACTGTAAATGCAATTAAAAGATCAATACTGCATTTTAAAAGATGGGAAAAGTGATGAAAGACATTAGGAATAATTGCACAACAGCCTCAAGCTCGTAAAAAATACAAAATAAAAATGTATTATGTGTCATTTCGGTGTTATATCAGTAATATATATCAGTGTTATATCGGTAATCAATTAGTTAATACATATCAGGAACATTTCCTTCATTCATTTTTATTATTTTGTACATTGCAGAATTGCGTATCTGATCGCATATAGGACACCTAAACCCTAATTGATTGATGTATAACCTCCATGTTTTATTGACCTAATGATGACGGTCTCATTTTCTATTGGCTGTTTCTAAATGGATAGTTACGCCCTTGCTTAATTGATCATGTTCATGCTCTGAAATGTTACATACGATTGCATGGTTTACAGTATTGGCTTGCTGCCCGTAACTTGCGGGCTTGTTCAATTGAATCGCTCTGTAATTGTATCAAATTTCAAGCCCACAGACATACGGTTTGTAGGACGCAATCTGCAATTGAGTGAGACCCTAAGGTTTGACACTTCTAGTAAAGCTTATCTTGAAGATTCTCTGTTTGTCTAATTTTGAAACACACATTTTAGTAGTTACATACTACTAATACATATTACTATAACAAAGGTTGTTTGCCAAGTGTGAGACTTATTTGCACCTTAATATCCAGAACCCTAGGCTAAAGTGTAGTAATAGGGTGAGGAATTAGGTCTGTTTGATACATTTAGGAATGCCCAAAATTGCTTTTCCTTCTTTTGATTATTTACAATGGAGTATTTTTAACCACTCTTTTACGCACTATGACATATTGTGTATATGGTGTGAATACACTTTACAAGTGTATCACTCAAAGAGCACCACGAGATAGGTAGTGTAGATATTATACATTACATAGCACCTCTTCTCTTGCCACTGTTTCATTTCAGTTAGAGATACCTGCCTAGCCTTTCTGTGAACCTCATCTCTTTTTTTGATTACAGTCATTACTTATACATAGAATCCTGGGACACTAATCAGAACCATCAACTTAAAGAAAGAAATAATAGAAAATGTAATTGTTTGCTTCATTAAATTAACAAGCTGGTTTGAATGCCAAGCACATTGTGTGCCATTTGACAGATGTGAAAGGATACACAGCTGTGAGATGCCAGAGGCAGATAAGCAAGCAGGTGGAGAGAAAGAACAAATAAATATATCAGATGAAGCAGATGCCAGAATATGGTTTCTCATTATTAGCAGAACAGTAGCATTAGAGATAGAGGCTGAGCATGGCTGTTCCAGTAACAATAAAGAAGTAGCTGTATGAATGCTTGTATTTCTGAATAGCATTTAAAAGAAAGTTAAATTTGAAGTAGGACAGCAGTGCCAGAGGCATTGATGATACACAATTCATGTGTCACCAGTTTCAAAAGACGCAGTGGCATAGGTAAAGATATAATTTGTAAATGACATATCAACATTGAGTCATCAAGGACTCACAAATGTGATGCTTCAAAATATCTGTTGTCTTGGTTACAAACAGCAAATGTGTATGATAGAAAATGTATTATTAATGGAAATGGTGGAAAATACGGGGTATCTTTTTGAAGCTAAAATCTCTGAAAATGAAAGATTTCATACAGACCCACATTCATATACGTACCAGCTATGTTATCTAAGCTGAGCAGATGAGTAATTCATTTATATAGATATTTCAAATATTTACCCTAGAGTTGGTGGCTTTCTTTTTGAGAAAGAAACATAGACATCTGATCTATTGTCTATAGATACATGATACAGTGACTAGAAATGCTACATAACTTTGTAAAAATTATTACATTTGATGGAAATCTATTGAATTTATGTTTAATAATGTTCAAAATCAATGTTGAGTATATTGATGTAAGTGCTGTAAAACTGAAAAAACAGTAATCCTATTTTTAGAAAATGAATAATTTTCTGATTTAATTGACTAATATATAAAAGTATTATGTTTTAAAAATGATTATTGAAAAAAAAGACTTGACATGTCTCTAACAACAATAAAAATGTGAATGTCACAAAAGGAAAATTGGGGGGGTGAGTCCACACCCAGAAAGTTGCTAGCATGAGCGGCTAGCAGGGCATTGGCGGCAAAGTGCAAGAACCCTAAACATGCTGGGAAATTGCTGCACTCTATTGGAGTCCTCCTCACACCATTTACTGCACTAGACAGGAAGCAAGCCGCCATACGGTCAGTTGGCAGCGTATGTGAGCTGAGGACGAATACGCGATGGAGAGGGCACAGTAGTGGCTAATGTGGAATCTCAGGAAATCTTAAAGGTCTTGTAAGGGAGTTCACGCTCCTTGAAAGGTCTGACCCCCAGAGGACCGTTATTATTACTGACCATAGATTCAACAGTTAATTAATCTAAAGAGTGGCCAGGCATGTGTTAAAGAGACACTCCTCAATGCCAAGAGATGCTTCTGTTCCGCACAGAGCCTATGTTTGCATTTAAAAACGAGTTTGGGTGACACAGATTCCCCTGATTGTGAAGGTAGGGGTAGGAAACAACCCTTGATGCAATTAGTTCTTCTCAGAAGGCTATTATTTAATTTAGGCAGAGCACTGCTTTCGTAGATACTATTAAGGAAACATTTCAGAGGCTCTTAACATTCGAGAAGCTTCAGCAAATTGTATCTCTACAAAGAGGAGGACAATTTACTCTTTACAGTCCTTTGGATCTAGTTGAGTAACTGCAGACAGGTCAGAATAAAGTAAGATCAGAACTAATGTTTTAATAGAAGCACAGTCTGCAGATGGGTCTCAGATGCAGAATTAACTTTTCCACCCTGATGACCTTGGATCTAAATGTGGCTACATTTTCATTATAGTCTTAATTTTCTGCTTAAAACTGCAGAAGAACAATATAAATTATGTGTGCTTATTCCGAACCTCTGGTTATACATTGATTATTTATGAAGCAAGCTTTTTTCCTGTGGGGAGATACTTACAGTGCCTTGCAAAAGCATTCACCCCCTTGGCATTTTTCGTGTTTTGTTGCCTCACAACCTGGAATTAACATGGATTGTTTGAGGATTTGCATAATTTATTTTACAGAACATGCCCACAACTTTGAAGAGGTTTTTTTTTATTTTTTTATTGTGAATCAAGCAACAAATAGGACGAAATAACAGAAAAAGTCAGTGTGCATAACTATTCACCCCCTAAAGTCAATACTTTGTAGACATACCTTTTGCGGCAATCACAGCTCCAAGTTGCTTTCAATAAGTCTCTATGAGCTTGCCACATCTTACCACTGGGACTTTTGCCCATTCCTCCGTGCAAAACTGCTTCAGCTCCTTCAAGTTGGATGGTTTGCGCCTGTGAACAGCAATCTTTATTGCATTGAGGTCTGGGCTTTGACTAGGCCATTCCAACACATGTACATGTTTCACCATAATCCACTCAAGTGTTGCTTTAGCAGTGTGTTTGGAGTCATTGTCCTGCTGGAAGTTGAACCTCCATCCTAGCCTCAAATCATGCACAGAGTGGTACAGGTTTTGCTCAAAAACATCCCCACAGCATGATGCTGACACTACCATGTTTTCTTTGGGTGATGCTATCTGTTGGGTTTGCACCAAACTTAGCGTTTTCCTTGATGGTCGAAAAGTTCAATTTTAGTCTCATCAGACCAGAGTGCCTTCCTCCATACATTTTGGGAGTCTCCCACATGCCTTTTTGCAAACTCAAAACGTGCCATTTTGTTTTTTGCTGAAAGTAATGACTTTCTTCTGGCCACTCTGCCATAAAGCCCAACTCTATGGAGCGTACGGCTTATTGACGTCCTATGTACAGATAACCAGTCTCTGCTATGGAACTCTGCAGCTCCTCCAGGGTTACCTTAGGTCTCTTTGCTGCCTCTCTGATTAATGCCCTCCTTGCCCGGTCCATGAGTTTTGGTGGGCGGCCGTCTCTTGGCAGGTTTGCCGTTGTGCCATGTTCTTTCCATTTGATTATGATAGATTTGATGGTGCTTCTGGGGATCATCAAAGATTTGGATATTTTTTTATAACCTAACCCTGACTTGTACTTCTCAACAACATTGTTCCTTACTTGTTTGGAGAGTTCATTGGTCTTAATGGCAGTGTTTGGTTAGTGGTGCCTCTTGCTTAGGTGTTGCAGCCTCTGCGGCCTTTTAAAAAAGGTGTGTATATGTAATGACAGATCATGTGACAGTTAGATTGCACACAGGTGGACATCATTTCACTAATTGTGTGACTGCTGAAGGTAATTGGTTGCACCAGAGCTTTTTATGAGCTTCATAACAAAGGGGGTGAATACATACTCACATGACAATTTCCTGTTTTCTGTTTCTAAAAAATTGTTC
The DNA here is from genome assembly GCA_027410445.1 of Discoglossus pictus. Classification (NCBI taxonomy): domain Eukaryota; kingdom Metazoa; phylum Chordata; class Amphibia; order Anura; family Alytidae; genus Discoglossus; species Discoglossus pictus. The sequence continues at coordinate 215,511,568 of CM050166.1, read as the reverse complement.
TATGTATATATTTTTCTCATTTCACTTCACCAACTTAGACTATTGTGTTCTGATCCATCACATAAAATTCATATTAACCAAACATTGAACTTAAGGCTGTAATGTAACAAAATAGGTAAAAAGTCAAAGGGGTGAATACTTTTTAAGGCACTGTACATAAACCATATAAAGGCTTGGACTTCTCGGCAATTGTAAGATCTTTGTTACATTGCTTATCTAAATGCTATTAGATTATTTAAGTAAACTCTGTGTAATTTGGTGGGGACCATGAGTCATTTGAGAAGCTGATCTGTGAGAGAATTATTATGGGTTATATGCATAGTGTGGTAACAAAGTTATCCATTGTCATTTATTATCTTTGTTTTATAGAGATCTTACATATTTTAAATAATATCTTGGCATGTTTTCCATACCTTTCTAATTTTCCTACTAGCTTTGTGCATAAAAAGATTAAAGTCCCCTACAAAGGAGCACATGTTAGACACTTAAGTGAAACAAGATAACTAGAATATAAAAATAAAGAACAAAGACAGTCAGTCCTCTAAAACCAAAACTAAAGATAACGAAAATACTAGTGCGAAAACCAACAGGCAACATTTTTTCGCCAGTCAGTAAAACTAAAGAACTAGATAAATCCCAATTGGAAGTAAATCAGCAAGGCAAACTAGATCTTTCACGTATTCAAGGAGAGATTAAACCAGGAGAGATGCTGGAAGAAAGCTCAGTCTCTTTGAATCTAGATGATGAGAGATTAGCTGTTTCCTCAATGAAAGTCCTGCTGCTAGACTTTAAAACTGCCTTAGTGGCTGAATTAATGGCAGAAATTGCCAGTAATTGAAGGTTAATCAATGAGGTATCACAAAATACTAAAGAATTTGAATCAAAAGATCAACAAACTATATATACAGATATAGGTATGCTAAAAGTGAAAATGATTTACTTTAAAATGAATCACATCAAACTTGAAGATTTTTCAAGGCAAAACAATATTGGTATATGAGGTATATCTGGCAAAAATTCTTTCATTGATCTACCTAAATTGGTATTTACCTTCTTTTCTTCTTTTATAAAACCAGACTTTTTGCCAGAACATATGATAGATAGAATACATTGTATACCACTCCCTAGAGAGGTGCATACCCAGAGACATAATAATATAATTGCACAGTTTTACATATAAAGAAGCAATTGTTAGAAAAGCTTTTGAAGTGAAGTGGTTTGAAATTCCTTATGAAAACTTAAAAATGTTTGCAGACCTGTCAAAAGAAACAATTAGTAAACGGAAGGAGTTTACAGAGATTCGGAAAACTCTAAGAAATAACAACATAAGATACAAATGGCGTTTTCCCACCAAACTAATAATTTCTCCTGAATCAAAGAAAATAATGGTAAACTCCCCTCTGGAGGGTAAACAACTGGTTAAAGAGTGGAACCCACCACTGACAAGGTGACCCTTTTAGGAGCAAGAAACATTTTAAGGCCTCCTCTAATTAGGAAATAACACATTTAATAGAAATTAGGAAAAAGAGCCGTTCATTGATACAAAAGCTTGGGTTATGTAAATAGAAGGTTTAAAAAAAAGGAATTGATTTAATCATTTAATATGCTGGAACAAAGGCTAGGGGTAATAACGAGCATTCTCTTTTTGTCTTGCATAGTTCTAAATTCTTCATGTAATTTCACTTGGTGAAATTAGAATAAGCTCCTTGGAGTTCAACATAATTAATTTTTTTACATCTTTAAATATAACTAGATAAAATATATTCTGAAGTACAGATGTCACAAACACTTAAATATACACCACTTAAATAGGGAATGTACACTTTTTATAGAAAATGTGTTCCATTCTTTTATTCCCGTATAAGTTAAAAAATGCTCCTCTTACACTCTCTAGTGATAAAAAGTCTTTAGAGGGGCAAAGGTGAACAATTGGATTGAGTCTTAATATACGGAACTGTTTTGCAGAAATTTATGTTGAATAATAGGAATCCTTAATAATAAAATTCACATCACACAGGAATGGTAAAGATACACTGGTTATAGAAATTCTGATTTTGGAATAACCAAAAATAGTTTAAAGATTAAATTGTTTTATTGATACACGTTGAACACGAGAGAGCACTTTAGGTTGTCTATGGGGCCTGTCTGGAACCTATTATTTGTTCCAGTAATAAGGTAATTGTTAGAATGATTAAAAAAAAAGCAAAAAAAGTTGAATGTTGTTAATGATTGTACAGATTTACTAAATTGTTGAAATTAAATTAGGAGGAACATAGTTATGGTTCACTTAAGGGAAGTAGCAAGAATCCTCACAGATGGGTACTATACACTGACGTGGCAAATTGGGTATTTTTATTTAATAGTAATTGTGGGTAGAGTAATAACCTTTTGGCTTAAGCCTTGTCTCTGGTATAAATACGTGTAGTTTAGGGGATTTAATGAAACCCCAGGAATGTTTAACAAATTGAGGTCACTCCAACATGTTGAGGTCGAATTTTTTTTTTTAATGAAAATGATGGAAGAGTACCAACAGTTTTAAATAGTAGTAAAACATACAAATATAATTTTGCTCCTGGTGCTTAATAAATATATTTGCAATGGAGATATAATTTTTGAGAAATTGTTCTTAGCAATGGTTATATATGCATGCTGGTTGAAGCCAAATATATGTGTTGACATCTTAAACTTATGCAGTCTTTGATATGTGTTTATGTTTGAAATCTGAGTGTAACCCTGCAGGTGTTTGCCGCCTTGGACTTTTTTTTTAACTTAATTAAGTCCTAACTTATCAAGGTTACTCTCTATTGCTTGAGATTGACTGGGATGAGTTGGGTGATGTATCCTTTACCTTTTTGTTTGTTTTATCTGTTATTCGTTTAATGTGTGTGAGTGCTCCACCGGTTCACAGGCAGATGGAGGGAATTGAGAGATGACCACATGTATTTGCAATAAGAAACAAATGGCATTAGATATCTTTGAGATTGGTTAGCTAAAATGTCCAGGGCCTAAATGTGGCGTAAAGAGATATATGTTTTTCAATATGTTTGAGAAAGAGAAGGCGGATATCATCTGCCTCCAGGAAATGCATTGGCATACAAATAAATATCCTAACTATAAGGATAATCGTTTTATTCAGGGTTGCAGCTCAACTTATAAAAGAAAAGCTTGAGGTACAGCTATATTTTTTTTATAAAAATCTTAACTTGAAAGAAGAATTTTCTAAAACAGATTTAGAAGGCAGCCTTGCCTTGTGGTCCGGTTGGATTAACAATGGCAAATATACTATCCTAAATATATATGTGCCTAACAAGAGCCAAATTAAATTCACTAATTGTACTTTAAAAAGACTTAAAATATATTTAACTGGAGATTTTAACTAATACTTTAAACCAGGGTACGACAGAAAATCCTCAAAATGCCCAATAGCTATTCCTTTTACTCATTTAGACACAATACCTACGTCAGATTAGATTATATTTTGGTGAAATTAAAGTGGACATAAATCCCATTATAAGAGCAGATCATGGAATTGTGTCAGTCACTTTAATGACGGGAATGTCCTTGTATGTTTGTCTTCCCTGGAAATTGGGGACTTTTTTTGGGAATGACCAGTTGGTTAGAGTCACATGACCCTAACTATAAACCACACCCTCTTCCCGAGAGGGATGGGCAAAATGTCCATTCAATGATGGAAGTCAAAACAATTAGACAGAATAGGTACAAGGTGGAAGGAGGGCCGAGGAAATGAAAGATACATATGATATTCCAATATCAGAACAATATAATTACTGTAGACTGAAACATTTCTTACACTCAATTATTAAAGAAAAAGGCAAACCGGAATTAAACTGGTTCTCCAGAATTTGTAAAGAATCTCCCCTCTCTAAAGGGATTATAGGTAATTTACATAGTGAATTGAATACTTCTGACATATTTACAAAGGATAAATATATATTAAAGATTTGAAAGCAGGTCTTGCTACTCACTGGGCTTTAGATAAATGATAAACCTCTTGGTCCACAATGTTCAGAGGCTCAATAAACTACAGTATTTTGGAGACCTTGATTAAAGTATTACTTTGGGCATATATCACCACAGAAAACATAGCTAAGTGGAAAACAACAAAAAGTCAAAATTGTTATCGAGGCTGCCCTGAGGTTTGGTCTTTCATACATAAATGGTTGACCTGCCCTACGGTACAGGATATATGGGAAAAAGTTGCACAGCTAGCCTCAGAAATATTCTCCTATAGACTATACACTGGAGGCATATCTCCTGGGAGTTCCCCACAGGGCTCTATCAGCCTCTCAGAATAATTTACTCCAATTCCTGCTTCTTGCAGCCAAGAATCACATAGCAAGAAATTGGAAGTCCAGGGCTCTGGACTTTCAAATGATTAAGAGCAAAATCAATTTCATTGCTATAAATGAGAGGATTTCCCACCTGTTAATGGATACAATGCAGAACTACTTGGAGATCTGGGAGCCCTAGGTGGAGTACCCAGGGAATATATTCCTAAAATAATCATATAGGGAGCACCCACATTATACAATACAGGAGGGGGAGAGGGACTTGGTGCCGGAGGAGAAGCACTAAGGTTATTATACAAGACTGGAGGTATAGCACAAAAAAAAAAAAGTTTGGATACACTGATGACCATGGGTTAAGTATTGCTAAATTTGGTTGAGCGAAGTCTAGTATTTCTTTATATTTGTTTTTATTTTCTTATTTTCTTTATTTATCTTTGTGTCTTAACAAAGCATTAGAAACAATCTTATTCCATTAAATAATTCAAGAAGATAGCAGAGAGAAAATGGGTAATGGGCCCAATTTGGAATTTTTACTTAGGGGTCAATACAGACCCCCATAAGCCCTTAATTAACCCTTTTAACACATGGGGTTAAATACAAACCCCCACAAGCCTTAATTAATGCTGTCACTCATGGGGGTCAATACAGACCTCCATAAGCCTTAATTAACCCTGTCACTCATGGGGGTTAATACAGACCCCCAAAAGCCCTTCATTTACCCTATAACTCATATGGGTCAATACAGACCCCCATAAGCCTTAATTAATCCTTTTACTCATGGGGGTCAATACAAAACCCCCATAAGCCTTAATTAAGTTACAAGTGCATAGTGGTGCCCGAATATAAATCTTTTGGCCGGGTTTAATATATCCCCTTTGGTATAATAGGTGTCTTTAATCAAAATACTATATAAAACATGGTTTCGATATAAATATTACATTTATTCAATGACTGTAAACATTTTACAGTGACTCTAATATTATAAATAAATAAATAAATAGATAGGAAAAATACTGATCAGACACGTTTCGTCACTTTTATCCTGTGGCTTTTTCAATGATCAAAAATACCTCAATGATATGAAATTGAAATACAGAGCGTAAAGATCAGTGCTTCTCTCTATCAAAGTGCTACAATATTATTAAGAGGAGTTATGAGGGAGTTAAACCACTCAATTGGAGACTTTGGGAAGGGGATGTTAAAGCCTCATGGCCTGTGGAAGTATGGCACTAGGCGTTTTCATTAACTGCTAAATGTAATGCTTCCTACAGAGAAACATACTTTAAAATTATTACCAGGAGGCATATAGTGCCTTTAAAAATGATGTATATAAGTAAAGATGGAAATCAGCAACTGTGTTAGTGAGATTGTAACTAAACAGGGTCTCACATTAATATGTGGTGGCAATGCCAAAAAAATCTGAAGTTTTGGCAGGATTATTTCATTCAAATTTCTATTATTAGTAACATGACTATATTGCCTACACCTGAAATTACCTTGTTTTTATATCCTTCCCAAAAAACTGCCCCTGGACATAAAAGCCTTTTTGATTTAGGTTCTAATGTTAGCTAAATAACTAATTGTTTCTAGATGGAAACAAAGAGATCTGCCAACCTGGTAATGAAGTCAAAGAGTAAAAATCATTCTTTGGAAATGGATCTCTTTGAGCTTGGGATTGTCCCTTGTTCCAGTTCATAGATGGATTATACGGGATAACTCCAATTCCTTGCCAGTTCAAAGTGAAGCCAATTAGGATCTGCATTGAGTTCTGTCCTTATTTGAGGCCGCCTCTGCTCTCTTTATCTCTTCCCGTTCTGGTGGCATGCACTAAGTTTTGTTCTATGTATTATAATTTATGTGTATTTTGTACTTTTGTTGTTTTGTTTTTTTTGTCTTTCTTTTTTTTTTGTCTTTCCTTTTTTTTCGGTATTGATTTCACCTAGCTGCTTCCCCATTAACCTCTAAAGGAGAATTGGATTATACATATATGGTTATTTGTATAATGTTGTTTTTTCTTTTTGTTTTTTTTTCCTTTATATGGTCAATATCTACATGGTATTTTCCTAAATAAGACCTCTATTTGAAATTGAGAGTTATAGATCAATCTATTCATATTTTTCGGAGAGTATTCTACTAGATGGATTGTATAAGAGCAAACTTTTTAGCACAACTGTTCATCCTGATTTAAATTTCTAATCAGCTATGTGTAGCTGGTGAAGCTAATTGTCTTTTTTTAGACTATCTGTCTTGCTTTACACTTGCTTTGTGTTTTTTACTGTTTTTTATATCTAATAAAATGTAAATTAAAAAATACACAATACAAAAGGAAAACTTCATTTGACTCAAACTCAATAGCTATCATTGACCTAAAAATTATTTAATAAATGTGTTAATGGAATACAAAAATGTTTGTAAAATAGACAATTTATTTTTCTAATGCAACTTAATGTATTAGTAATACTAAAATAAGATACAAAACTTTAAGGGTCTCATTCAATTGCGATGTGGCCAATTGAATAGGGCTCTATATAAGCACAGAGCATATTTTTTTGACAGTTTTTAGTTAGTAAACTTCTATCCAAAAGCAAAGACTTCACTAACTAAAAACTTCTGTAAAAAAAAAATATTCTCTGTGCTTATATAGAGCCCTATTCAATTGGCCATAGCGCAATTGAATGAAGCCATAAGTGTATGAAAAAAAATATTTATACAATTACTTAGGGCCTCATTCTATTATCGGCCTTGGAGATGCGGGGCCGCAAGGACCGGCCGCAGGCTATTTGCCTATTCTATTCCCTTCCGGCCGGGGACTCCGGCAGGCTTGCGGCCGGCGCCTTGTTATCCCTTGCGGCCGCACGCGCCGCAGGAAAGCCTTTGATCTTAAACGGCCACAAGAGTTCCGGCCGCAAGAAAGCCCCGGTTGCTATTCAATTGCTACTGGCACCCACTCGGCAAGGCTAAAACCGAGCCGCAGCTTACTTGCACCAAAAAGGTCCCGCAAGCACACAATTAGGCACATAATAAAGCCATCCTGCACTTTGATGAGACGATAAAGTGATTGGGGGTGTTAGCATTCATAGCACAACATTCCCCTACACTCAAATCCAAAAATAATTTTTATTTTAATTCATGTCAAATATCTATGGACAAAGTCCCGAGGGCTTGGAGCACCTCAGACCCGCCGAGGCTTGCGGTACGGAAAATAAACCGTTAATGAAATATCGGATTTGGGCTGATGTGCAAGCTTGATAGGGGGTTGCTATTAATCCTCATGTCCCCCATTATGATCCCTAGCATTTACAGAGCTTTACAGTGCCATCTTGAATTTATATTTGCATTTTAAGTTTTCAGACCTTGCGGCCGGTTGCATGATATGCGGCCGGCTGTAAGGGGGATATCCTTGCGGCGCCGTCTATTTGAATTGCAAGGTAAAGGTAGCTCTACAAGCGGCCGTAAGACGGCCGCAAGGAATCGCAGCTTTGCGGCCGTTTTACGGACGATAATAGAATGAGACCCTTAGTCTTTAACAATGTTAAAGTGTAGAATGTATTCATTTCAGTAACATTAAACAGATATATTTGAGCTTTATAAGAACAGGGAAACAAGATTTAGACTCCTCATCAAATGATAAAATATTGTAAATCTCCAAAGGTCATATAAAAGTCAATATAATTAGACAATTTTCAGTTCTATCATTTTGTAACTAAATGCATTTGTGGGATAGAAAATTGCATCATCCTTACATAAAAGTATATTTATTTCCTTATGGTCTTCATGGAAAACACAGGAATTGGATTTCACTACCAGTCATTTACTACTCTTCTTTATAAAGTAGTTTATAAACAGATTTTAAGAGAAATTAAGAGATTTTTTTTTATTTAATTGTATTTTTATGGTAATATACAAAAGTCATCAGTATAATAGGTTGCATATTACTAAAGAATGATTCCATAAGTAAAACATTCAAAAATGTATGTCATACATATATTCTAAAATATAAAATAAATATAAAAAAACATTTTATCACACACAGAAGAAAACTTATGAAAGACCTATTGCAGGGTATTCAAATTCCCTATATGGTGCTTAACTCTCCTAAATTAAACCCCCGTAATACGGGGGTCGCGATCAGGACCCGGGCAGGGTCCCCATATTAACCCTATGATGCGAGCGCCCGTTCAGGGTCTTATTTACCCTTTCTTCTATTGCTGGGTCTAGCTATTTTGTTTATTTTAATAGTGATGTGTTTATTTTAGGTTGTACCTTTATTATTGCATGTGAGTAGCTTTTATTTGTTTTTCTGTAAGTAGTGGGTTTTTTATTTTTTGCAGTGTTGCTTTTTTATTTTTAGTAATGTTGTTTTTTATTTTCTGTGATCTAGTTTTTTTTTATTTTTTGTAATTGGTCTTTTTTTATTAGTGGGGTGCTAGGGATTAGGATAGGGGTTAATAGGGTAGGGTAGAGGCGGTAATTAGTTAGAGGGAGGTTAATTTAGATATATTGGTTTATTGGGGTGACTAATAGTGTAGTGTAGAGTAGTGCTTGGACTTAGTGTCATTAGAGCAGCAAATGTTTAAGCTAATCAAGCAGCAACGGACAAATAATATGTAGATTAGTGACAGAGACTAAGAGAATTAAAAAGTGGGAATCATCCAAGGTACAATTAGGGTTTATGAGTGGAATACTGGTTTAAAGCACAATTATTTCATGCACTGGCTATTGACAAAGGCAAACAATTAGTTGGTAACTCTTTGAACAAATTGATTTTTTTTTAATACAAAAAAGGCAATATTTTTTAACTGGTATCTCACTTGTGTGCAAAATCTTACAAACTCCAAAAATCCATCAAGGAGTGGAATGCAATTAAGTTTCAATAAAGTGACACCATGTAACTAAAAGCATTTTAAGTTGGTAACTTAAAAGGCAACAAACTAATGGTCTACCCTATTATCAAAGTGTAAGAAAAACACTGATGTTCAATAGGTGAAAAGTATGTGATAAGGAAAGCTGATAGTATTACTGTGTTAAGTCCCAAGTTGAATGGGAGATTCTCCTTTCCATAAAAGTTTAGTAGGTGACCCTAGGTGTTATAAAACTTGTACCTGAAATAAACACTCTGCAACGGTGTTAGTTGTAAATAAATGTGTGGTAAAAAAAAAGAGATTGAAAACCTAAGTTGAAAGGGTGATTCCATTTTCTACCAAAGGTGTCACAAAAATTACCATAAAAAATGAATAACCTGAAAGGGAAGGAGTTATAAATGTGTATCAAAAGTGACCCTATGTGATATTAGGGTGACTATAGAAAAATCCCCAAAAAAGATTTGTTCCAAATTTGTTGCAAGAAAGTTATTCAGTCTCTGCACTATTTTTGACATGTATTTTACTCTGCTTTCAATGTAAATAAAAATCCTGTGCACACAAGGATAACATAGATGTAATAAATCTAAAAAGCTCTAAATATATAGCAAGTCAGCTTTTTTGAAAAACTGAGCCAAAGTCAAATTGACAAACTTTATTTGCTGCTAACAGATGAAGACACAGTTTTGTAAGTTTGGACCATTAAGTAAATTTTAAGAGCAATAAATATATTGCAAGAAAGCAAGTTGGTCAATTTAAGGGATTGTGTTATTTGAAATAGAGAGACTGTGTGACCAGGAAGTTTATAAATATTTGAATCAACTACTTCTATGTTTAAACACAGGCCCTGGATGAATAAAGGGTAATAAAGCCATGCGACACAAGATTTTTATTAAAATGTAATATCTGTATACACCAGCTGGTTAGGATCTCTCTATATAGCAGACTGACACACTCATAACCCTGTTGCTTATTTAATTAAACATTGGGATTCACTAGACTAGAATGCATAGCCATGAATGTGGAAGCTTGAATATTAATATGAATATTATAATAATATGAAATCAATATACTTGGGGCAATATATGTGAGTGTATATCCCACTGTAATTTAAATAGTTGTTAAATGATTTTTGTTTCCATTGTTTTTAAATTATTTGAATTTACTTTAAAATTGTTGTGGCCTGTTATATCAATAAAAGGTGTTTAGTATAACATCATGTTAGCCCTATTGTAAAAATGTGATCTCAGAGGCCATGATCACCTTTAGACAGACAGACCAATCGCTTTTAATTGGGGAGTGTTTTGGAGAGGGTAAAAATTAGATGCAGCCTCCATCTCCTCCTCTGCTTCAGTACAGCCCCCACACTCACTAACATGCCTTCTTCCATGATGAGAAGGTGTTGCAGAGAGAGATATGGACCCTGGAGGTAAAGCACTGGGTGTAGGAGTTATGGAGGGTCATGAGGATGGACCAGGCTGCAGATCTGCATGGGAGTGCTCCCAGGGTGGTGAAGGCTGTTATGACAATCAGTGTGTGCTACACAATCTCAATGTTCAGTTGAGTGAGCTTGCTCTGGTTATCGATCACCAGGAGTTGGTTGTCCATGTAGGTTTCCATTCAGTGGTTGTGTCTCATCTTATTATAGATCCTCTTTTTGCTGCAATCCATTGTGGTCATCTGGGTGAGAAGAGATGCTGGTCGTGATGCTCATCATGTCATCCTGCATATAGACCAGCATATCATCCATAGTAGCTTCAAATGGTGGATGAGAGTGCTGGGTTATATGTTCTGCTGGTCTGGGCATATCCGTGGGAGGAGGGATGAAGGCCAATTGGGGAGTTGCTGAGGAGCCGTTGTGATGTTTGGCTATGGTGGTCGGCCTGGTGGTTTCAGGGTCAGGAGGAGATGGTGCTAGGAAGAGGAGGTGGTGGCAGTAACCTCTAATCAGTACCGAAAGCGGGCCTAAGCAGTGAGTAAATCTGGTGTAGGAGAGGGCCAGTGGGCTCAAATGCCACTAGTGTATTGGACGGGTCAGCAGTTTCTCACAGTTTGTACATCACACTTACATCCTCCTCATATCCCCGGCCCTCAGATCATCCCAATGGCTCCTTTTCCACCTCTTGTCATGGATCCGCGTGCCAGGAGCATAATCCCCCACTGGCTCAACCTGAGCAACCAGCACAGCTCCTGGCAATAAGATCACTGTGTGTTATGTTACATCTCATATCATGGTATATAGAACATTATTGCTTCAATTATTTATCATTCTGTGGAGTTATTATATTACAATAATGATCATTGTTTTGTATCATGAGCTTATGGCTCATATAAAGATAATTAATCCTGCTATAATCTGTTCTCTGCCACTCATGACACATACTCTGTTGAACTAACAGTGTGTCAAAATAACCAATATGTGACCATCTCTCAGCAATAGTTGGTAACATTCTAGCCCCTGATAGGCTAGTACACTAGACTGCACATCCATATGCTGCAGTGGGAACACCCATAAATAGACTCTCTATTGGAGGTTTACTCTCTATAAATTTAGATTGTAATTTATACTAATTGTTAAGTGTTATCTCTAAGTATTTGACACACATTTGAATCTGACCACCAATGAAAGTGATATGGGAGCTTCCTGGATTTGACTGGGGATATATTATAAATCTATCCTATACAGAATTAAGGAAGCTTACACACCTCTTTCATTGGTGGGCAGCATTTACATGGGATGTGTTTTAACTTTATCTGTGTGGTGTACATGTGTAGGTATGTGAGGGTATTATAATGTACATGATATTCACCTTGCATGGTGCTGGGATCCTGCAAGTTTATCTGGCCTGGAACGATTGTAGCTGATGCAATCCAATTCTTTAAGGTACTCTCCGACTCATTATAGTTAATGCTGACTGGAGGGCAACCACCTGTAGCTCTGGTTGCTCTGATATCCACCATTTTCTTCTTGACCATTGCCTGGCTTCCCTCTTCCTTTGTCTTATACTAGTTTGGGCAGGGATTTCAAGGAGGAGGACCATCATCTCTTCAGGGATATAGTTAGGGGTCCTGTGCTTGGCCATATTCTCTTGCCCTCCTAAATGGTGCTGGGGATCCTGTCCTTCCTCATCTCACACCGAGGCCTCTCCCTCCCCACCCCTACTTCTCCGCGGGGATGAGGCACCTCACCCTCTGTCACTGCACTATGTGTGCCTACCTCTTGGGGTGCATTACCTACCACCCCCTCCCAGAACTCCCACTTCTGCCACTCCTAGGTTTCCCTTCCTTCCTCTACTTCTCTCATCACTGCTCCCTCTCTCCATTCCTCTAATATCCCTCTTGAATAGGTAAAAACACTGCTTAAATGTATGATATTTTTAAGGTTTAAAAGAGCTAACTCATAGCAACTACTTAAGGTTTCAATTTGAACAAGCCATCTAATGTCAGATGCTCCGTGGTGTAGGTTTCATCACCTAGAATGGCTTTATCATTGTAACAGGGCCTTGCAAGACTTCAATACATTCATTAAGTTACTACCTAATATTAATATGTATTTTATTAGTACATCAGGGATGAAGCAAGTTTTTGGGCAATAGGCGATCTGTGCATTCCAGATTAGGAGGAAGACCCTTTTGGGTCATAGATATTTGAAATTACTTAGTTATACCCTTATATATGTACTCATAAGTACTTTATTCTACTTAAGGTAATTCACTTTTTGGTGTATTTTATGGTGTTTTTAACTGATTTTAAAAACTTGTTTTAGGAATGTAATAAAATGTTTTGATTTGATTCCGTATCTTTTATATCCAAAAGAAGAAACAAACATAATAAAAAAAGAAATATCAATAAAACATTCTTTCTATATCTAGCCATAGTCAAATGATACCTCTAACCCCTGACCCTGTCTGCCTCTTCTAACAAAGCTTGTAGGTATTACTAGTCAGGCAAAAAAGAGCATGCCACTGATTATTTATGTAACGTCATGAAGACATATTAGATTCCTTGCCACATTATAATGTATAACTTTCACAATAAAATATTAATCAAGGGATGGAAAGATCTTCCAATTGGAAAAAAAACTATATGAATTGCTAGCTAAGCCATTATCTTGGAATTAAACTTGGAAAGATATGTAGCACTTTGAGATGCTTAACTAACACAAGATGAATCAGTAACGTTCCTCAAACCATTCAAACTTTTGATGTTTTTAGACAATAACATTATATTTACATATATTCTACATACATGTATTTTTTTGTCAAGCATACGTTTGTTACTAGAAAAAAACATCCCTGATCACTGGAGAGTAAGTTAATGTTTTGATTCAGTAGATAACTTTTTATTTCTGCTCAGAGCAAATTCCAGTGTGAGGCTGTATCCCAGCTCCTGAGCACATGGAGTCAGTGTGGAGGAGGAGTAGACAGATTGGAGGGATGTGAGCGTGAATTACAAGACAAGGGATCTAGGTGTATGAGTGATTGTTTGTGTATGAATGGATATTCATACTATATATCATACTATATCATACTATAATTACAGGTGTAAATGGATGTGATGTACACTATATATATATATATATATATATATATATATATATATATATATATATAGAGAGAGAGAGAGAGAGAGAGAGGAAAATTTAGAAATTATGAATCTATATATATACAGTGGATATAAAAAGTCTTCATAAACTAAGGAATGCTAATTTCCCAGGGTGTTTACTACCAAAATTGACATACGTATATAACATACTGGGATAAGATAATCACAAAAGTGCAATTTTATTAATTGAGGGTAACAAAGGCGAATTTAAAAAATGTATAAAAAATCCTGGATTTGAAAAAAAGGAATAAAATAGGCAATTTTTTTTAGATCTATTACCACCTGATGAATTGAACTTAAGGTGATTTAGTCCTTGATATCAAAGTTTTTATCCTCATGCAGATAATTATATGGCATTTAGAGTTTAAAAACTAAGCAATTCAAGATTAATACATCAAGTATGATACTATAAATCAAGGTTAATAAGGACATTATTTATAGAGCTGGATAGCCATATTTTTATTAGACACTTACAAGTACTGTGATGTGAGAGAATAATTACCCCTCTATCAAGAGATTAAAAGAAACATCAGGTGGTAATAGATCTCACAAAATTTGCCTATTTTATCCCTTTTTTTCAAATCCGGGATTTTTTATTAATTTTTAAAATTTGCTGTTGTTACCCTCAATTAATAAAATTGTACTTTTGTGATTATCTTATCCCAATATGTTATATACGGATATAAAAAGTCTACACACCCCTGTTAAAATGTCAGGTTTCTGTGCTGTAAAAAAATGAGACAAAGATAAATCATTTCAGAACTTTTTCCACCTTTAATGTGACATTTGTCTCATTTTTTTACAGTACAGAAACCTGACATTTTAACAGGAGTGTGTAGACTTTTTATATCTACTGTATATATATATAGTTAAATAATCAGAGTATTGCAGTGAATAGTGATACCTTTTTTATTGGACAAACATATTCATAATAAAGCGACGAGCTTTAGGGAGATAATGCCTCTCGTTATCAAGTCCAAAAGAGATACTGAAGTATGAACTAAAAACAGTAAACAGAAAGAGATGGGAAAAAAAAAATGTTAAAACAAGTAAGACAAAATTTATTGGGCAGAGTTAAGTGAGAAACAGACCAGCATTGTGAATAATGTCCTGATAGGTCAGTAAGTAAGTCTATAGATCAGGTTGTAGATAAGAACACAGCAGAGTAAAATAAAGAGCAATACATTTCAGCATAGCATAGCTTACAAAAACAGCAATAGAAGGGGGGGAGGTACGTGGAATGTGTTAGCTATAAGACATTAAGATAGTGGGCCAGAAAGCCTAAGTCGATGTTAATGCACAAATCCTTTGTATTAAAAAAATTAATCATTTTTAATTCAAAAGTTTTCCGCTGTTGGATAGTTCTGAAATTCCCTATTAGTACTTTTATTTTGAGGTTCTGGATGGAGTGATTCTCCTGGGTGAAATGGTGTCCAACTGGAGCACAATAGCTATCTTCATGGTGTTTTTTGATAGAGCTTCGGTGGAGGTTCTTTTGCATGTGTAGTTTCTTGCTGGTTTCCCCAATGTAGCACCCCCTTTCACATACAGTACACTGTATCATGTACACTACATTTGATGATGTACATGAATATGAGCCTCTGATGTTGTGGGTCTTGTTGTTGTGCGTGGCTGTGTCCTCTTTGCAGATGTGTTGGCATAGTTTGCAGCGACTTTTATTGCAGGGTTTAGTGCCATTTTCTCTGTTATGCTGTTCATTTGGCAATCTTCTGTTCACCAATGTTTGTCTTAAATTTGGTGGCTGCCTAAATGCAAGAATGTGGTGTTTGGGGAATACATGTTTCAAGTCTGTGTCCTCTGTGAGCTGTGGTTGTAAATCCTTAAATATTTTGCGTATTCCTTCTAGAACCGGATGGTATGTGGTTACCAGAGGTGTACGTGAAGTTGTTTCTTTGGTTTTGTATTGCAACAGGTGTTCCCGGGGTGTTCTGATGGCAAAGGTTACTTTCTGAGTGATAATACAGGGTTTTAAACCCTTCTGTTTGAAGGAGGCAGACAGTGTTTTTAAGTGTTTATCACGGTCCTCTGTGTTTGAACATATGCAGTGGGATCTGATGGCTTGACTATGAATTATCCCTTGTTTAGTATGAGAGGGGTGGAAGCTAGAGTTGTGGAGGTAACTACTTCTGCCTGTAGGTTTCCTATAGATAGATGAATTCAGTTTGCCATTTGTAATGGAAATGGTAGTATCCAGAAAGTTTGCCTGTTCTGTGGAAGAATCCATTTTAAATTGAATGGATGGGTGAAAGGTATTGAACGAATTATGGAAGTCTTTGAGTTTTCCTTCCCCTTCTGTCCATATGATGAACAGGTCATCTATGTAACGGTAGTATCTGTAAGGTTTGTAGACATATGTGGACAGGAATCTCTTTTCCAGGTCGGCCATAAATAGGTTAGCATATTGTGGGCCATTTTTGTGCCCATTGCGGTCCCCATTATTTGTAAGGAAACATGCGGGTTGAAGGTGAAGTAGTTGTGGGTCAGGATGTATTCTAGTAGTTTGACAATGGTATCAGGGTTATATTTGTGATTCTGATTGTGTGTAGAAAGAAACTTCATGCATGCCTCAGTGCCATCTTTATGTGGGATGTTGCTGTAAAGGGATTCAACATCCATGGTTACAAGTAGTGTGTGGGCAGGTAGGCCCTCAATCTGACTGAGTTTGTTGAGGAAGTCAGTGGTGTCCTGTATATAGCTGTCAGGGTTGAAAACATCCTTAAGCCACTAGTGAAAAACAAAGCCATATAACTGTTCAATCAGTGTGTCCATACTTGTAACAATAGGTCTCCCTGGGTTGCCTGGCTTGTGGATCTTTGGGAGCATGTAGAAAGTCCCAGTTGTAGGATGGGTGGGTATGAGCTGCTCCAAATCTTGTTGCACATTCTTAGGGAAAGTTTGAATGAGTTTTCTTAGTTGGATGGTGTATTCCTTGGTAGGGTCCTGGTTTAATTTTTTGTAGTAGGTATTGTCTGTCAGTTGTCTGTTTCCTTCTTGTATGTAATCCTCTGTGTTTATGCTCACAGCTGCACCACTTTTGTCTGCTGGTTTGATGGTGATGTTAGGTTTTGATTTTAAGCTTTTTATGGCAGCGCTTTCTAATGGAGAGAGATTGTATAAGTCTCTTTTCTGTTGGGATGTTATTAAGGATTTAGTTCTCAGGCGAAAGCTTTCTATGTAACTGTCCAGTTTTGGGTTTTCCATCCAGGTGATGGAGTGAACTGTGTATTCTTTTTCCTGCTGTTACAATCCAGTGATGGTGTGGTATCATCTTTGTTGTAGAAATATTCTGTAAGTCTCAGTCTCCTGAAGAATTCTTCCAGGTCAGAGTATACAGTAGTTGAATTTTATCCAGGTTTGTGGTGGACAGAATGATAGTCCTTTAGAGAGAACAGAGCTCTCTGTTTGTGTTCGCTGATAGTTAGATAGGTTTATGATTCCTGTGTTCTCTGAAGTGTTTTCCAGAGACTTATTGGTGGTAGTAGAAATCACAGTTGAATTGGAGTCATTCACACTCTCTTTCTGTATATGTACTTTGCTGTTCTTTTGAGAGAGGCAGTTCAGTTTTTTATTTTTCTTCTTTA
The DNA here is from genome assembly GCA_027410445.1 of Discoglossus pictus. NCBI lineage: Eukaryota > Metazoa > Chordata > Amphibia > Anura > Alytidae > Discoglossus > Discoglossus pictus. The sequence goes on along the minus strand of CM050166.1, from coordinate 215,494,192 downwards.
TGAGATCATGTATTTCAGCATCATGTATGTTGTGTTCCCTTAGTTATTGAATAAGGGATAGTATTTGGTCCTTTAGTTTTTTTTTTCTTGCCATATAGTTGGCGGATTAGGTTGTTTCTCAGTTTCTCACTTGTGCACCTGCAGAGGTTATCAGCATATTGTGAGTTGTGTGTAGTAGTAAGTGGATTTTTTATCTTTAGCCCATTTGGGATAAGGTTCCTTCTTTTGCAGTGTGACAGAAAATATATGTCACTGTTGAGCTGTGCTGTTTTTTTGGTCATCTTAATCAGTAGCTTCTTAAAGCGGCCATATGCGGTATCTTGGTATCTTCCATGGTTATGAAGAGTGAGGTAGCCGTGAATGTCCAGTTGTGTATATATATACAAATGTCTTTTTTATATAAAATACTGCAATGCTCATCATTAATCTATATATATATAAATATATATATATATATATATAGTTACTAAATTACTAGATCGACTTGCCCGTCAAAAAATGATGGTCAATAAAATGAAGCCATGGCAATGCTGTTTGGCACACAATGTTAAGCTTTTTATACTCTAACGACCTTTTGCGTTCATTGCGAGCCTCTCCTCGCGCGTCCTTTGGCTCTTCTCTATGTTTTTAAAAATACTAATTAATTAATTAATTGAATAATAAATTAATATAGTTTACCTTTTTCTAATTAATATATGTAACAATCAATAGCCTGAAGAGGTAACAATCTCTTTTTATTGTCCTGCAGCATATAATGTCCAGTGGGACTGTTGCTGGCCTGAGGAGATAGTTTTATGAATTTGTTGTAACAGTGCATTAGAAATAGGCTGCATGCATGAGGGCAAACCGTTGTTTTATTTGTGTAAAGAGCAACTGTAGATGTGTAATGTTGTTAGTGGCAATTTAGGATTGTAAAATGGCATTGTTTGTCTATGTGCTACGCGATTCGCGAGCATTTGCCGTCCTTTGTAATACTGTATTTTGTACCTCGACGGCTCCTGTGTGAAAGTGGTACGTGGTTGGCGTTGTTTTGTGCGGTCCAGGGTCGTGTAGCCCTGTTTTCATTTTTTTGGTCCGCCATTTTTTTCTCGGTTAGCCGATTTTCGACTGCCTAAACTCGGCAAAAATTTACTTTAATTTGCGTTCCACCTCACTCCCAGACATCCTGGCTGTTTCCCCCGTGCTGTGTGTGATATTTTTGTATTTATTTTTTGTGTGTTTCGTGTTTGTGCTTTGCGCGGTTCGGCCGTTAACTTCATATTTTTACTATCTTGTACTTTGTTTTTCTAAATGCTGCATCTAGTAAAGTGGTACGCGGTTGGCGGTGTTTTGCGCGATCCAGGGTCGTGTAGCCTCGTTTTCATTTTTTGGGCCACCATTTTTTTTCTCACTTAGGCGATTTTCGAGTGCCGAAACTCGCCAAAATGGACTTAAATTCATGTTCTATCTCACTCCCAGAAGTCCTGGCTCTTCCCCCATGCTGCGTGTGATGTTTTTGTGTATTTTTTTTGTGTTTGTTTTGTGTTTTTTGCTTTGCACGGTTCGGCAGTTAACTTAAATCCTGCGTCTTGCATTTTTTTTTTCGAAGTCCCGCGTTTGTCAAGTGCTTGCAGCCTAAGGTGATCTTGCGTTTCCTAAGTGTTTGGAGGCTAAGTCCCGCGTCTTTCATTGCCTCCACAGCTCACCTCGCAGGCAATGAGTGCCCTCGCTGCTCATTGCCCAAGTGCAGCGAGTTTTAGTGCCTTAACGGCTCGCCTCACTACGCGATGTGTGCCTTCGGCGGTCATATCCTAAGTGCTCCAAGTTAACAGCTTGCCTCGCTTTGCGAGACTCGCAAAGCCTAAGTCGTATGCACCACGCAAAGTGTGACGATGTCTCGCAGTTCGAGAATTATAATATGTGATATGTATAGTAAATAAATAGTACATCTGTGTTCACATTTGAATGTCTAAAACAAGTTAAAAAACCTGCTTCCAGCTCAGAATTCTGAGAAAAACAGTTATTGCATTGCATTCTGGGAAGCTGAGCTGGGACATGCAAATGTGCCCACAAATGCCTCGCTCTTCAAACAATAGCCATTTTCAAACATGGCTTCCTTTAAGCTTATGCCCTCTGCATTACACAGCTTTTATGCAAAGCCAAGGTTGGATTAAACACAAGCTGAGTATCCTATTCATGTACAGCTGTTTCAAGCTTACTTGCTATCATCAGCATGTAGCGGGATCTCAGCCTGTGTTGTGGATCTCATGAGTAGGTAGTTCATCAGAACAATCATTTATAATATGGTGGGCAAAAGAGGGATAGAAGCCCTCCACCGTACATATATATATATATATATATATATATATATATATATATATATGCGCATATTGTCACAAACCAGAGATGAGGGGACACGTGCACCCCACACCTGCTGCTTTCTGCTACAGAAATCTCTCTAGGTTGTGGATTTGGGGGTAATTCTCAGTGCCCAGCCTGCATAGTCAGCCCAGGAATGACCAGTCCCCAGAATACAGGAACACATGAAAGCAATACAACCCCCAGTAGCTTGAGTCAACGTTTCAGGCAGAGTTCATTGCAATACTTATTATTATTCCCTCAGAATAATGCACACACCTCAAATTATGTATGTTTAAACTGACAACAACAACCTTTATTTGTCATCCATCCAACATTTTTATACATTTTCATCACCCCCTCTCCACCAAGACACACGCCTTAATCACAGTTCCCTTTAACCAATCCCCGGTCTCCCTGCTTCCAAGCATGGGGCCTGTCTGTCAATCATGTCACTAGTGTGGCAGATGTGCTATTAACTGCCTCCTGTGGTGAGGAGACTGTAAGTCTACAGGAGTATAGCCAGTTGCCAGCTTCCTTCCTGTCTCTAGCCCATTAAGGGGTAATTAGCATATTAGTGTCATTTGTAAGGAGTGCTAAGGGAAATATCCATTTTGTGGACAAGGCTTCTAGTCAGGTGTTTCCCTTGTACTATGGGGCCTCTACAGACCGCTCAATTGGGTACCCGTCAACCCATGGTCTCCTTTCCTGGAATTCCACATTTAACCTGTTTTCTAAAACTCCCTGGGGAAAAAGCAGCCTTTCCATACCAAACATGCCTGGGTACCACCTTTACATCAATACACTTACACAATACAATAATTCCTGTCTGTTAAGGCCACACACACTGCCCTGTATAATACACCCACACTGCCCTGTGTACAATACCCCATACAATGTTCTTTGTATCATACACATATACTGCTCTGTGTATAATATACACACATATGATAACTATGATTAACCCTATATTGCAGCCCCAAAGCAGAATATTTTATAAAATATGTGTAAGTCCAAGGCTTACGTAGCTGCTAATAATGTTAATGTAGTAAATATAAGTGTATTTTCTTCTTGAACTGCAGTGGTCCTTTACATAAGATAAACTAGGTGTCCACGATACAAGTGCCCAGGACACAGAGTCATCTAAACTTACATTGATGCAAGTGCATGCTGGAGTTGGACCCAAAGCTTTATTCACCGGAGCCTTCCATTCAGTAACTCCATCACTGCCTCTACCACACCAAGAACATATTAGATTGTATGCTCTCATGAGAGTGTGGAGGTTGTATCTTCCTGCACTGAACCAATATGTATGTAATGTGCTGTATCATCACTGCCTTAAACATGTATGCACACAATTGTATTCTTGTGTTTAGATTACTGTTAGTATAAGTGAATATGCTGATGCTGTTAATAATTTGTTGTTGTTTAATAGTTCAGTCGCGTCCGACTCTCCGTGGACCACAGAATGCCATGTGCATCTCTCAGTCACTGACCCTCGGAGCTCCATCAAGTTCATGTTCATTGCTTCGGTGACCTCATCTATCCATCTCCTCCTCTGTTGTCCCGTTTTTCTTGTGTCTTCAATCTTTCCCAGTATCAGAGTATTTTCTACTTGAGCTTCAGCCTCATGATCATACCTTCTAGTGAGCAGTTTGTCTTGATTTCCAGAAGTATTAATTTATTGGATCTCCTTGCAGTCCAAGGAACTCTAAGCAGTCTTCTCCAACACCACAATTCAAAGGCATAAATTCTGCAGCGCTTAGACTTCTTTATGGTCCAGCTCTCACATCCGTATGTTACTACTAGGAATACCATTGTTCGAATTATGCAGACCTTTGTTGATAGTTTAATATCTTTACTTTTTACTAGCTTGTCCAAGATTGCCATAGCTTTCCTCCCCAGAAGTAAACATCTTTTAATTTCATGACTACAGTCACCATCTGCAGAGATCTTGGATCCAAGGAAAACGACTAGAGAATTATCTTGACAAAATTCTACTAATCTCTGATCTGCTTCACTTTGTACTCCAAGGCAAAATTTGCCAGTTATTCCAGGTGTCCTTTGGTTCCCTACTTTAGCATTCCAATCTCCTATGATGGCAATAACATATTTTCTTGGTGTTATATATATATATGACGTGTTGAATGTCTTCGTAGAACTGGACAACTTCAGCCTCTTCAGCATCTGTGTTTGGAGCATAGACCTGGATCACTGTGATAATAAATGGCTAGCCTTGAATTTGAATTGAAATCATTTTGTCATTTATTGGGTTGTAACCGAGCACTGCTTTGGCCACTCTTTGATTGACTAAGATGGCTGCTCTATTTTCTGCGGGATTCTTGACCACAGTAGAAAGTCTGATGTGAAATGTCCCATTCCAGTCCATTTAAGTTCACAAATTCACAGGATATCAATGTTTAACCTTGTCATTTCATTCTTGACCACATATAGTTTGCCTCGGTTCATAGTTCTAACATTCCAAGTTCTATTCTGAATTGATCTTTGCATCAGTGGACTTTCCTTTCCCCTTCAGACACATCTGCAGCTGGGTGTCCTTTCAGCTTTGGCCCAACCACTTCATTAAATCTGGTGTTACATGTACTTGCCCACTGCTTTTCCTCAGTAATGTGGTAGGCACCTTCTGACCTGAGGGGCCGATCTTCCTGTGCAATATCGTTATGTATCTGGTTGTGCCTGTACATAAAGTTTTCTTAGCAAAGATACTAGAGTAGGTTGCTTGTTCCTTCTCCGGTGGACAACGATTTGTTAATAAAAGATACAAGTAATTAGAGAGTTAGAAGAATCCAATTTATAGTTGAATAGACTGTGAAGGGAACATTCATACTGCAGCTCAAAAGTTAGCTAATATCCAATTTTAATAAACTAGTAAATCAATGACACATTGTACTCTTGACACACAGCTAAAGATAGAATTAGACTAAAATCGAAGATAGGGTAAAGATAAGGGTAAAAGCAGAAAGAAGGGTTGAACTAGACTGAAGGGACTTGTCATGATCAGGGGCATTACATGAGTAAAGATAAATTTACAAGGTAACAAGTCAAAATGTTATTAGCAGGTAACATTTTATAATTCAATTTATAGGATTCCTAGGTAAAAGTTATAATTTTTTCATTTGTGATTTTTACTTTGCATTAGTAACTAAATTCCTCAAAAAGCAGAAATCTACATTACATAAAATAAGAAAAACTAAAATCACCAAAAATAAAAAATGTACATTACAGAACCCCCCCAAAAAAGCTAAGTCACCCAAAAAAAAGGAACATTACAGAAAATAAAAAAATACATTACAACCCCCCCCACTACCAAATTTAAAAAAAAATTACACACCTGAAAATGAAATACATATAATACATACATATAATACAATACAATGCATTTATGTTTGTGTCCTACTTATATATCTTATCTTTGCAGTATTATCACGTAACCAAAGCTTTATTAATATTGCTGAATCATTGGGAACTCTAAGATGGAGGATTAATCACTTCCTTTTGCAAGATGTCGGTAACATCATATCCTGACAGCAGTAAGATGACATTCATATCCGTGACCAAATAAGGATGTGAGCCCCACCACCTTCCGGGGCCAATCAGAGGTTTCACTTAAACTGGCCATAATGACATCAGATCCGAAACCTAATAAGGATATGTGCCCCGCCGCCTTCCGGAACCAATCAGAGGCCTTACTTAGACTGGTGTTCACCAAGATGCAACATTTATCTGATTACTAAAAATGTTATAAATATGACAGCTGATTTTAATAAAGAGTGGGGCGTGAGAGAAAGCTTTATACCAGAACTCCGTGTTGGTGTATTATTTCTCTAAGGTGTGCACACTAAATATATATATATATTGGTAATTTGGCCAGGGACAGATATCTCCAAGAACTATTTTGGTTTTCTCCAAAACAAATTGGCGCCCAACGTGGGGCTTGAGGTTTAACTGAACCTGCAGCGGGACGCAAGGGATCCGGACGGAGCCTACAGGAGCGGGCGGAGCCTGATCAACTCCAGTACACGGTAAGGACACAGTTAGCACCTTGACCGCGTAAAACCTGTTCCTGGGACTCAGCCCGTCATCCAGACCTGCTGTTGGCGAAGTGTCAAAGTACAGGTAATAACTTGCCTCAAGTCCATTATGAACCCTGTACCAGTGATATCTGTCACCTGTGTATGACTGTTGAGAGTGTGGGTCGAGTGATTGAGATTTCTTAGATATTGTGGTCAAGCACATACATGTTTGCATGCGGCAGGTTTCAAGGACGGATTGGTAGTGTCCGAATAACACTATAGCCCTGAAATAGCCATACGTACAGACGTACATATGCATACCTTTCTTTAGGGGGGTCTATGCATGTTGGATAGCCGAGTATCTCTTTGTTTGTGCCTTGGTAACGTGATGAACCCGGGAGATATCTATCACACACACTTAGGTGTAAGAGCATGTATGTGGGATGCAGACTTCAGGGATGGATTTATTCTGTCCGAATAACACGATAATTCTCTGAAGGCGTCAATTTTAGCACACGACTGTGTGAGATTTTGAACTGCAATATTTTAAGAGTCAGAAATGTTCTGCAGAAATGGTATAAATGTTACTGTGATCTGTAATTGCTGGTTGTGATGCATATTTTTAAGTAGAAATGTAGTTTAGAATTTCTCTCACTGAAGCTGAAGCTGAAAGCTGATTTATCTACAACTGTGTGATTCAAGGTTAAAGAAGCACAGTCTGTGAAAAGGAGAAATTCCTCCCCCTCCCATCTCGTTAATTCTTTTAAGGACGTATCTATCTTAGTTAAGAGAATTATTTTCTATTTCAATGCTTAAGGTCATATGAAATAACTGTCATATTTCTATTCATGTTTTCATGATGTTGTTAGATTTTGCTTACGAGAAGTAAATGTTTGTGTAAAAGTAGGAGTGTCCCGGGAGGAGATTGACACCCATCTTAAAGGCAAACAACATTTTCTATACCACCTCTGCTGGAGTCAGTGCCCTGTATCCACTACTTCTTGGCAATATTAATCCTTATTAAACAGGAAGATATAAGAGACATTCAGTGTTTCATTAAGCTTTACTATAAAAGGAAAAGTAAACGCAATGTTGCTTTAGGATATGTTTTACTCTGAGACAATTTCTGTATCACATGCTGCTATGTTGTGATATTGATGACTAAGATGTATGTTTAATAATGAAATGTGATGTTATTCTCTTCAGTAATCTTGTGTCTATCTAAATCACTTGTCATTATACACTACACTCTCTGCTATCCCTTTGCCAGTAGTGCGTGGTTACACACTACAATCTAATGGTCCCCCGGAGGGCGGTAACTATTGTCTGAGTTTAGGGAAGACGTATGAAGTGATTCTCATTTCATAGCAGTCGAGCATATCAGACAAAAAGATCTACTTGTTCCTCTTTTCTCTCACCTCTCTCCCTCTCAGACAACTGGTCTGCTTGTTCCTCTTTTCTCTCACCTCCCTACTTCATCTTGTCTGCCTTCTAACACTAGCTTGTGTTATACTTAGGACAGGAAGATGGGACAGAAACAGACTAAATTGAATATTGAGGGCATGTTGGCTCAGGATCTGGTGAAGAAAAGAGGGGGAGAGGCCGTGGTAATTAAATCTAAAAAGTTGTTTAAAGTGTGTGGATTCACAAATATTGTGGGAGGACATCTGAGGGCAGAAGAGTGGCGGAAAGTGAAATAATAGAGGACAGTTACAAGATTGTGGTTTATTACCAAATGCAGAGGTATGGTACAGAGTGGCTAAAGAGATTAAACAGGAAGGTTGGACAGAGGAAAAGGTTGAAATGAATGGACAGGAAATGTATGTGTATTATGCTCCATGTGAATCAGCCAGCTCCTTACCTACGACTATTATACCCTCCGCACTTCAAACACCCTGCACACCACAACCACTGCCCTTTGCAGAACAAAAACATTCCACCCAACCACAGCCCCAAAATGGCGCTCACACACAATCTAAGGAGGGGTCCTGTCACCCTCTGAACCCTCCCATTAAGATGATAGCGGCGCCCACTCAGGAAGGTCTACCTGTCATACCGAACGCCCCCTTGGTGAATATTTCCCTTTATCCTGTATTGACTGCTAACGGAACTATGTATACTCCATACTCGATGTTCCCAGTCGTGCCACTCCCAGATAACACGTCACCATGGGTCGCCCCACAGACAAGGACACCGGAGACAGACGCTACCACTCCTCCCCTTAATCAGAGACAGTCAAATATGGATGTTAGCTCAGACTCCTCATTACTCTTTACTCCCGCAGGCTGTCATAAAAATGACAATGTTAAAGAGGAGGATGAGATAAAAGTAGGAGAGAGTGCAAAGGAGTGGAGGAGTAAGACCCTGGGCTCAGGAACGAACCAACGTAGAGGGCGTAATAGAAATAGTACAGCGAGTCTAATGTATGTTGCATTCACACCGACACAAGCCATCTCCCTCATAAACACATTGCCCGACCCTGAGAAGCAGCCCATGCCTTTCTACAGAAAGATATCACAAATACAGAAGGCATATGCTGCAGCATGGAGAGACTTGGTTAGTTTGTGTGAAATCAGAGCAGGAGATTCATACTGGCCCATAATGCAAAAGACAATAGACCGATATGATATGCCACGTGAGACAACTGACTATGAATCAGGTGAAATATTCTGTGAACTACTAAGAGCCTGGGCGAAAGATAAATTGGCAGACCAGGCTGTTAATCTGCAGGATATTAAACAGGACAGAGACGAATCAGTAGAAAAGTTTCACTCACGACTCACGCAGGTGTTCACAGACCTCGGCTTCAGCCCACACAATAAGACACACACACAGATGCTAAGTACAGCTTTTGTGATAGGGCTAAAGGAATCTATAAAGAAAGGTCTATTGACTTCCAGACCAGAATATAGAGTGTTACCATTAGACACGCTGTTACTTGTTGCAAAAGGACTGGAGTCTGTAGAAAATACACGCCCTACATCATTAACGTACAAAAAAACCTGCCGCTCTCATGGTGACCACTGAGGAACCGGCATACAAAGGGGAGAAGAAGGAAACACGGCTGGGCACATCAGCAAGAATTGTAAGATGCCTAGAAAGCAGAGGACAAAACAGCATGGGGATGTCACTAATGAGGTGCAGGGGGGCCAAAGCACAGCATAGGACAGTGGTGAACCTGTGTCACTATCTCCTGCTATGGCAGTATCTTCAGGGGATAGCGGATTAGGACCTCAAGCTATTGTAACATTACCAATAGAAGGGATCCCTACCACCTTCCTAGTAGACACAGGTGCAGCCAGAAGTGTCCTAAGACAACAAGATCTGCCCGACTCATCTTACCTGTCTGACATTGATGTTGCTTGTGTAGGAGTTGACGGTATCCCCTCATCCAACCAGTTGACTCAGCCACTACAAATAGGCCCATTCCCAGACCTGCTTGCTAGATTTGTAGTGTCCTCCACATGCCCAATGAACTTATTAGGTGCAGACGTGCTTTCCCGCTTGCAAGCATCCAACTTGTTTACCCCGGATGGGACTATACAAGTGTCCTCGCCTTTAACAATTACTGACACGTCAGCACTCTGTTCACTACCAATATTACTTCACTTAGATGCGAAAAATGACAATAGACAAGGCCCAGCCGACATCTTGGATAAGATTCCGGCAACCCTCTGGTCACGTGGTCCGGAAGATATTGGGCATTTAAAGGTGCCTCCAGTCATAGTAAAGTTGAAGCCTGGAGCTGAATTACCACGAAGATCCCAATACCTTCTGAAGCCAGCGCAGATTGATGCAATTACACGGCAGATAGAGAGCCTGTTGAAACAGGGGGCGTTAGTCCGGTGTACGTCACCATGTAACACGCCCCTCTTCCCAGTGAAAAAGAAATCCAAGAAAGGAGAGCCAGTAAAATACCGTAAGGTACAAGATTTGCGAGCAGTCAATGAAGCAACCATATTGGACACTCCCATAGTACCTAACCCACACACTCTCCTCTCTGGAATACCTCCAACAGCAGCATACTTTACTGTAGTGGATCTGGCAAATGCCTTCTTTAGCATCCCTCTAGATCCTTCATGTCAGTATCTCTTCGCATTTACACATGATCATAATCAATTTAAATGGACTGTCATGCCTCAAGGAGCACAGAATTCTCCAAGTCAGTTTGCTAAGGCCATGAGTCTAATCCTTGATTCTTGGCAACTGGAAAACCCTGATGTTGTACTTCTGCAATATGTTGATGACCTTTTACTCTGTGCTGAAAACCTTCCTACAGCTACACGGACATCAGAGAGCTTACTGAGACATCTGGCAGAACAAGGGTGCAAAGCATCCAGAGAGAAATTACAGTAGTGTCAGGAGACTGTCATATTCCTGGGACATTGCCTTTCCAAAGGAGTGCGTCATCTCACACACAGCCGTGTTAGGGCAAAAGAAGAAATGCCTGTACCAGAAGGACACAGACCTCTCCACGCTTTCCTAGGTCTCATATCCTATTGCAGAGCATGGATCCCAGAAGCCTCTCTCCTGATGCAGCCCTTGTATGATGTCCTGAAGATTGAACCCTTTCAGATGACTCAGATAGCCCTAAATAACTTTTACACTCTGAAACAAGCTATCTCCTCAGCCCCTGCATTAGGGCTACCCAACTATGACCTACCGTTTAAGCTGTTTATATCAGAAAAGGAAGGACATGCAATGGGAGTCTTGACACAGTCCCATGGAAACAGACAATGCCCCATTGGCCACTTCTCATGTCATCTGGATGCTGTAGCAAGAGGAGGCCCTTCCTGCCTTAAGGCAGTATTTGCAGCTCATGCCTTACTGGATAAGACAAGTGACATAGTCCTTGGGTATCCCTTGACAGTTCTTGCTCCACATGACATTGCTGCTATCATAAATCAGACGCAGCCAAAGCACCTGACAGCAGCCAGACACCTCCGTCTCCAATGTTCACTGCTCCTGCCAGATAATGTCACCTTACAGAGGTGTTAAGTGCTTAATACAGCCACTCTCTTGCCATTTCCTGAGGGGGGAGATGAGGAAGATGGACATTTCTGGTATAGTTTGAACTTGGATCAGGAGTCAAACTTAAGCTCGGATGTAAAAAGTCACTTACTGGGCCGCCTAGTCAAGAAGACAGAAACAGATGAAACACAAGACTCTCTACATTGTACGCTGTGGAACAAACAAACACCGGGACGGGATCTTCAATATGAAGCGAAGCTTATGAAATTGAAGCAAGTCACGTTAAAACTGATGACATTGTATAATGATGCAATAGGGGATAGCGCACTCACGGTAGAGCTTCCTTTTGAAGCAGAATTGCTCTATAAACATTGGGATACAGCTGTCCCACACATAGCATTAACAAAGTCTGCACAGAGTACATGGAGCTCATTGGGGGCTGCACTGAAATGGTGGGAGTCCGCAGATGAAGATGAACTAGAAGCAGAAGGAATAACAAAACAAACCCTCAATGTGAATAGTTTTCCCAAAGTACAGGCTGAAGACTCTTATGCTGTTTCAGGATCAGTAAACCCACCTCATGACTATCTTCAGCAAATGGAAATGGAGACCTCACACCTTGCGAATGTAAAGGAACTTGCCCTGACAGACCCAGACATCACTCTGTATGTGGATGGATCAAGGTATGCTGATGAGAATGGATAATATCACACAGGATATGCTGTGACTACGGAAAAAGATGTGATACGAGCCTTCTCACTACCTCCCTCCATGTCAGCACAAGAAGCAGAGTTGATTGCATTGACTAAGGCCTGTGAGATTGCAGCAGGATGGCGAGCTAACATCTATACAGACTCAAGATATGCTCTAGGAGTGACTCAAGACTTTGGAATAATCTGGAAAGCCAGAGGGTTTATGACAGCTGCAGGCACCCCAGTAAAGCATGATAAAGCCATACGTGAACTGATGATGCGTTAGCACTCCCAGAAGAAGTAGCCATACTGAAGGTGAAGGCACATGGGAAGCTAAACTCAAATGAAGCACGAGGAAATCATCTAGCAGATCAAATGGCTAAGAAGGCAGCAATGATATCACAGGAAATGGACAAGAAAGAGGAGAAGAAAGACATAAATATCTACACAATGCAGACTTTACCTACAGATTTGAAACTACTCAAAGAATTGCAGAAGAATGCAGATCCAGAAGAAGTAAACAAGTGGAAAGCAAAGGGAGCAATCCTTAAAGATGGATTGTATGTAGATAATCTGAGATTGTGTTTACCAAAGAATCTCTATCCAGCAACAGTACAGTGGGCCGACGGACCGGCACACTTGTCAAAGACCCTCATGAACGCTCTGATAGACAAGTACTATATGGCCCCAGGCATAACTACACTTACGAGCAACTATTGCAAGTCCTGTAGCATTTGTGCTAAATGTAATACAGGCCGAACTGAGAAACCCACACAGAAGCATTTAGCAAAATCTCTGTATCCATTCCAGAGGATACAAATTGACCACATACAGATGCCAAAAAGTGGCCGGTATGAATATGCATTGGTCATTGTAGACATGTTCTCAGGATGGCCAGAAGTGTACCAAGTCACAAATATGACTGCAAAGACCACAGTGAAGAGGTTACTAACAGAGGTCATCTGCAGATATGGGGTCCCTGAAGTAATTGAAAGTGACCAGGGACCAGCTTTCACTGCAATCTTAGCTAAAGAAATATGGACAGCTCTAGGAGTGACACTATCTTTTCATACACCCTACCATCCCCAGAGTAGTGGGAGGGTGGAACGTATGAATGGGACTTTGAAGTCTAGAATGCTAAAAATGTCACAAGAAACTGGTATGCCATGGCCTGAGAGCCTTCCTATAGCTTTGTTCAGTGTCAGGTATACCCCTAGGGGAAAACATGCTTTATCTCCTCATGAGATCTTATTTGGATCTGCTCCTAGATTAGGATGTTATTTCCCTCAGCAATTGCAGTTGAAATCTGATGTACTTGTTGACTATGTGATAGCCTTGTCCACAGCACTGACTAAAATCCATGCACAAGTGTTCTCTTCTATTCCAGATCCGGAGGTAGATACTGGAACACACCAACTACTTCCTGGAGATTGGGTTCTGGTCAAGAGGTTTGTGAGGAAAACCCCACTGGAACCCAGATACGAAGGTCCTTTCCAAGTCCTACTGATCACAACCACTTCGGTTAAGTTGGAAGGGAAACCTACTTGGGTCCATGCGTCACATTGCAAAAAGGTTGCTCCCCCTGATGAACAGGAACCAACACAATGAGTATAACTCAGTGTTTTATCTTGTTTCTCACAGTATTCTTGAACAATGCACAACATGTAACTATTACAAAATGTGAAGATGGAGTCACATTTTGGTATAATTCACATACTACACATGTTGCTACATGCACCTTTGACTTCTGTGATATTGTTAGATGCCCTACTGTCCATGAACAGTGTGACTTGTATAAATCTTCCCCTAATAAGGCTATATACATATGTGTTGATGGAAAGATTTATGGGAATGCTTATGGGAAAGGTTGTCCTACATGGGATATGGTAGGATGGACTACTGGAACACCCTTGGAGTATAGACCTCAGAACGCTGTAGTCAAGAAAGATGACCTAGGAAGATCCCTACTAGATCGTATGACTCTACTAAAGACTGGTAGATGTTTAAATAGTGGCAAGACTAGTTCTAGCATGCAGCTAACTCTGACTATACAAAATCCTAGTCCCATAGATGCTGACACATATTTGATGGGAGCATGGAGTAAGGGGGAGACTACAAAGTTCTCAGGTAAATTTAAGTTAGCAGACTTATACAATTATCCTAACTTACCACTTGTATTACAGATATTACAACCAGGTCCCAAGATCATTGGAACAATGACTGCTAATGGTGATCCAACATATGAAGATACTTTAGCTACTGAAACAGGGTATTCAGATCTCAATGTATGGTTAGAATGGATGAAATATAATGTCCAAGAAAATAACAAAACTAATTGTTATGTTTGTGGCCATGCCAGGCCCCATTTGGGTACTGTTCCACTTACTATACCTTTATTAGAAGAAAAATGTTTCCTGAGCCTGTTTAAAAACACACTCAGTGATGTAAGTAGATGTAAAAAATGGAAAAAGACATATCCTATGATAACTAATAACCCGCATCCAGGTAAGGGTATAACTATATATCCAGGAAATTATACATGTTATCGTAGGTATGTTTCTTATGGAACTAACTTACAGAGGTTCCCAAGTGGTTTTTGTCAGACATACAGAGATGGATCATCCACATTATTGATTAATCACACACAATCCTTGGGAGATATATATTGGATATGTGGGGACATGAAGCTGAGAGTCAGAATGTCAGGAGTATGGCGGGGAGAGTGTACCTTAGCTAAGGTTATTATGCCACTCCATATTGTCCCAACTTATTATGGTGATCCATCTAGCATTCTTCAAACACAATCTAGAAAGAAGAGACATACATCATTATCATCCGAACCTAGAGAAAGTTTTGACCCACATGTATATATTGATACCATAGGAGTCCCAAGGGGGGTGCCAAATGAATTTAAAGCTCGCAATCAAGTAGCAGCAGGTTTTGAGTCACTCATACCAATGATTGGAGTAAATAAGAATGTTGCTTGGATTAATTACATTTACTATAATCAGCAACGGTTTGTTAATTATACCAAGGATACCTTAAAAGGTATTGCAGAACAGTTAGAAGCTACATCACACATGGCCTTCCAGAACCGTATGGCATTAGATATGATTCTTGCAGAAAAAGGAGGAGTATGTAAAATGCTTCCTGCCACTAGTGCATGTTGCACATATATTCCTGATAATACTGGACCAAACGGTAAGATCACCTTGGCCATAAAGAAACTAGCTGAACTTGGCCAAGAACTAAAAGAAAATTCTGGTACTATAGATAACTGGGATTCATGGTTTAGTTGGATGAATGGTTGGCAAAAGGTTTTAATACAAGCTGGGATGGCTATCCTTGTTGTCATAACTCTACTTGCCTTCCTCCTATGCTGTATTATTCCCTGTATGTGTACTTATTTGCAGAATGCAATGAAAAAAGCTTCCTCCTGGTGGTGCCCCCAGAACCTAGACACAGATCTTTATGGACAGAATGATATATGCAAGACGTCTCACAGTCTAATAGAGACAGTAACTGGCTCTACGGAGAGTGTTTTGTAAAGGTATTATACCTAAACATTATGGTCCTTGTTCTAGACCAAATACACTATTAGTTAATAGAGGCTTATTAGGTTTCCCCATGCCGCATAGGACATAGGGTAGGTGTGACGTTAGGTCATGGCAAGCCCGATCGAACGAAGATATGTACCTATGTCATACTTACACGCAATGCTTCCAACATCCGGAAATAGAAACCACAAAGAGTAGTGCTCCGGAGAGACCATAGTCAAGAACGTAGATACTAATAGATTTTGATATCCAATAATGAGTAAGGATATAATAACTATTAATTAAGACTTAAGAACGTAGGGGTAACATAAACATTGTATGACATTTTAGGGGGGACTGTTATGGACTAAAATCCATATAAAATGCATTTATGTTTGTGTCCTACTTATATATCTTATCTTTGCAGTATTATCACGTAACCAAAGCTTTATTAATATTGCTGAATCATTGGGAACTCTAAGATGGAGGATTAATCACTTCCTTTTGCAAGATGTCGGTAACATCATATCCTGACAGCAGTAAGATGACATTCATATCCGTGACCAAATAAGGATGTGAGCCCCACCACCTTCCGGGGCCAATCAGAGGTTTCACTTAAACTGGCCATAATGACATCAGATCCGAAACCTAATAAGGATATGTGCCCCGCCGCCTTCCGGAACCAATCAGAGGCCTTACTTAGACTGGTGTTCACCAAGATGCAACATTTATCTGATTACTAAAAATGTTATAAATATGACAGCTGATTTTAATAAAGAGTGGGGCGTGAGAGAAAACTTTATACCAGAACTCCATGTTGGTGTATTATTTCTCTAAGGTGTGCACACTAAATATATATATATATATTGGTAATTTGGCCAGGGACAGATATCTCCAAGAACTATTTTGGTTTTCTTCAAAACACATATAATACATATATATAGTACAATACAATAAAATAAAATACAATAAAATAAAATACAATACAATGAAATAAAATACAATACAATTAAATAAAATACAATACACCCCTATCTAATATACATGCCACTATCTAATATACATGCCACTATGTAATATACATGCCACAATCTAATATACATGCCACTATCTGATATACATGCCACTATATAATGTAATATACATCCCACTATCTAATATACAATACTATCTAATAATACATCCCCATATCTATCTATGTAATATACAATACATGCTCTCTATATACTGTATATATAGCTACCCTAATTGTAAGCCACAATAAAATAATTAAGACCACTTATCTTTGAGATGTTTCTTCAGATCAGCAACCTACGGTAAAAAAGATTCAAAAAATTAATACAACACGTTTACATGAAATACCTAAACATTCTAAACATTGTAAATATTCTAAACATTGTAAACATTCTAAATATTCTAAATATTATTCTCACCTTTCCAGCATGTCCCATTCCAGCATGTCACGTCCCAGCATGTCACGTCCTCCATGTTTCATCGGCCATCTTTGCTTGTCAGGCGATACTCCTGTAAAAAAAACATTCCATTAGTAAACCTAAACCAAATGTAAATAAACACAATCTACATTATACTTACCTTTCGGCGATGTCTCCAGCCTCGTCACATGAAGAAAAAAAACCAACAACACACATCCGCCCTGGTGGATGTCTCCGACGCTAATGACCTTCCTATGGAGTGTTCCAGAATAAAATTGGCAATGGCGGCTTCTGATTGGCTGAAAAGGCTGTCTATCAAATGCAGCCAATGAGAAGACCCCATTTGTGAACCAATGAAAAAAGTATACACCCCAAAATACAACGGTGATTGGATAACACACCTATCCATCTTTTGAACCAATCCTAAGGCTTTATTGCCATCAGCCAATCACAATGGAATATACCCCCACGTACTGATTGGTGAAGACATCTGCGCCTTCCCATTGGCTGTAATATTGATTGATATTAACAATAGCCAATGAGAATGCGCAAATCCTTCACCAATCAGTACGTGAGGGTGTATTCCATTGTGATTGGCTGTTGTCAGGGCAACCAATCAGAATGCGCAGAGGCTCCAACCAATCACCCTGTGGGGGTGTATTCCATTGTGATTGGCTGAAGGCATCTGCGCCTTGTAATTGGTTTATATAAAGATTGATAGGTGCATTATCCAATCAGAGTGGGATTTTAAGGTGTATTTGTTTGTGATTGGTGCACACATTGGCGCCTCCTGATTGGGTGAATTTGATAGACAGCGTTTTTAACCAATCAGAAGGCGCCATTGCTTATTTTCTTCCGAAAAATTCTCCTGGAGCCTCATTAGCGTCAGGGATGTCTGGGAGTGCGGATGTAAGTATACTTTTTTTGAATTTTTTTTACAGGGCGTGGCAGAAGAGCATCCGGAGGAGGAGGTATAATGTAGATTATGTTTATTTTATTTTGAGGTATTTTTATTAATGTTGTTTTTTTTTGTAACAGATGCCGCGCCGGAGAAGGATTTAAAGATTGCCGGACGGGACATGCCGGAAAGGTGAGTAGAATATTTAGAATGTATAGAATGTATAGAATGTTTAGAATGTTTATTTTAGAACTGTAAACGTGTTGCACTAATTTTTTTTTTTCCGTAGGTGGCTGAGCCTAATTGACATCTGCAAAGGTAAGTGGTCTTAATTATTTTATTTTAGGTTAGACTTAGATTAGTTAATATATAGATGGCATTTATTGTATGTTAGCTAGGGGTATGTGTTTTATATAGATAGCATAGAATGTATTGTAGATAGATTGTGGTATTTATTTAGATAGATTGGGAATGTATTATTCTATAGATAGCATGTATATTAGATTATGCTATTTATTTATTTAGATAGATTGTGTTATGTATATTAGATAGGTGTGTATTGTATTGTAATTGTATTGTAATTGTATGTATTTGTATTGTATGTATTTGTATTATATGTATTTGTATTCTATGTATTTCCTTTTCAGGTGTGTATTTTTTTTTTCTGTAGTGGGGGGGGGGGTTGTAATGTTTTTTTTTTCTGTAATGTTCCTTTTTTTATTTTTGTGACTTAGGTTTTTTATTTTGTGTAATGTAGTTTATATTTTTTTGTGAGTTAGGTTTTTTATTTCATGTAATGTACATATTTTTTTTGTGTGACTTTAGGCTTTTTTATTTTCTGTAATTAGAGTGGTGGGGGTTAATAGAGGGTAGGTAGTGTAGATGTTAATAGGTTAGTGTAGAGGGTGTTTAGTTGATATTTAATGTTTTATTGGGGGGGTCTAGTGCAGTATAGCGTTTATACTTAATGTCATGATGGACCATCATAGCACTTATGTGGTTAATGTAGTGTTGTAACAGGCCCATAATGGTCTTAATATACCCTTATGGGACTGATGGGGTTAAATTGAGGCTTATGGGGGTCTGTATTGACCCCCATGAGTGACAGGGTTAATGAAGGGCTTATGGGGGTCTGTATTGACCCCCATGAGTGACAGGCTTAATGAAGGGCTTATGGGGGTCTCTATTGACCCCCATGAGTGACAGGGTTAATGAGGGTTTTATGGGGGTCCGTATTGACCCCCATGATTGATAGGGTGACAGTGTTAAGGTTTTTTTATTTTACAACGGGTCTTTAAGGACCTTTACAGTCCTTTAAGGACCTGTTACGCGGGAATTTTGAATTTTGATTGCAGCGAGGGTCCCCGATTGCGTGCAATCCAGACCCCCACTGCGATGGTTAATGTGGGGTTAATGCAGGGCTCAGAGCTTATCTCGGATCCCCTGCGATTAATCCGGGTTTCCAAGCTTATCTCGGATCCCTTCTTGGGTAAATTGTAGGTGGCTGAGCGAACCTGGGTCTTTGAGCCTCGTTTTCATTTTTTTCATTGTTTCTCTCGCTTAGGCGATTTTCGTGTGTGTAAACTCGGGAATTTGTACTTAAATGGAGGTGTAACTTCACTTTCAGAGGTCCTGGGTGCCCCCCCCCCCTTGCTATGGGTAAGGTTTTTATGTTGTTTTTGTGAGTATTTGGTGTGTTTTGACTGTTTCTGGGGGTGCGCAGTTCCCCCATTTTTCATTCGTGTGGGTGTTTGTTACGTTAAGGTTGGTTCTGAGGTTAATGTAGGTTTCCGAGGTGAGCCTCGTTTTCGTTTTTTTCGGCTGCCATTTTTTCTCTCGCTTAGGGGATTTTCGTGTGTCTGAACTCTGGAATTTGGACTTAAATGGAGGTGTAACTTCACTTTCAGAGGTCCTGGGTGCCCCCCCCCCCCCCTGCTATGGGTAAGCTTTTTATGTCGTTTTTGTGAGTATTTGGTGTGTTTTTACTGTTTTTAGTGGCGCGCGGATCGGCCGTTATAGTGGGATTCTTAGTGCGTGTGGGTGTCTGTTACGTTAAGGTTGCCTCATTCCCTAAATGCTTTGCGAGGACCCGCATTTTCGGAAGCGAGGGCCTCAGTTGCTGGCATGGAGCGCCAGCAACTGAGGCCCTCGGCCGCGGTGTGTGTGTGTGTAACCGGGTGTGAGGCGCCTTTGAGATATAAAAAAAAAAAAAAGTTGTGTGTGTGTGTTAACACAGAAGACGTTGGAGCCTCCACCTCCGCAAATGTGGACCCTCGCTTCGCGAGGATCCGCATTTGCGGGGACGTTACGTTGGGTTTTTTTGGCTGGGAGGTTGGGTTTTTTTTGTTAAAAAGTCGTGTGTGTGTTTGTGTAACACAGCCGACGTTGGAGCCTCCACCTCCACAATTGCGGGGACGTTAGGATGCTCCACCACCGCGAGGACCCGCATTCTTCCGGGCTCGCTGCACGAAAATCACAGGAGCAACCAGTAGCCAAAGGCCAGCACTGTCACACTGGTGTCAGAAGTGGGATTGAGAATTGTCTGTGTTTAAGAAGACAGCCCACAGTACAGTATAATAATGGAGGAACTATTGAAAGCCCTGTTAGATGCCACTACATACCAGAAAGTGGGCAGAGCATGTCAGCAAGAAAACCAGCTGAAAGTACTGAAAGAAATTTCAGAAGACAGAGCCCATGCTGCAAAGGATGCTCAACTAAGAGATGATGCTGCATGTCTGAGAGAGGCCACAGAGAAATGGCAGAGACAAGCAGAAGAGGACATAATCTGCATGCGTGAGGAATGGCAGATACAAGTGGAAATGGACAGAGTCCACCTGAGAGAGTCTTTGGAAGCACAGAAAGCTCAGCTGCAGCAAATGAGGTCTAAAAAGAACACTGTGGCTTCAAAATCAAGCGGGATTATGAATCCGAACCGCTTCCTACAGAAGATGACCAGTAAGGATGATGTAGAAACATACCTCCTGAATTTTGAAAAGATTGCCACTAGGGAAGGTTGGCCTAAACCGCACTTGGTCCCTATCTGTGTGGAGAAGCACAGAGAACATATTGGGAATTGCCTGAAGAAAAGGCAACAAATTATTGTACCCTGATGGAAGAGATCCTTAACTGAATAGGCGTGAAAAGAGTACAGAGACTGCACTCCTGGGATTTTTTTGACAAACCTGCTTATTGCTATCCAAGCGGCATGCTTGTCTACCCAAGCTTAAAAAGCAGTTTCCCTGTTAAGGGAAGGCAAACCGAGCCTGATGTAGGAGTAAATCAGGAGCTAGAGGCCTGGTGGATGGCAGAGAGAGCCGCAAATGAGACGGCAGGAGCCGCGAATGAGAGTGCAGCAGAGAGCGCCACGGTGACGGCTGAGAGCGCAGCAGAGGGCGCAAGTGAGATTGCTGAGAGAGCAAAAGAGACCGTTGATGCTGATAAAGTCATTGAGGAAGAAGGGAACCTAAACAGATGTGGAAATCTTATGGACAAGAGCAATGAGAAGGCCTTCATAAGAGACATGGACAGACACAACCACCTGTCCTTGGTGAATACTCTTGAGGTGGAGAGTACTAGAGAAAGGAAGTGCATGACAAAGATCTCTGACCTAGAGAAAGGAGAGACCAATTGGGAGCATATAGCCAGTGTTCTTAGAAAGGAAGAATGTCATAAAAATGATAAAGAAAGTGGAAATCTTACCAAAGGGAAATATAAGGAGGAAAAGAGTCTGGAGATTGAGATGGAGAAAGACAAACCACTGTCTCTAAGAGGACATATGATGCAGAGCATGGAGATGTGTCCTTCTAAAAATATGAAGTGTCCTGAGAGCGTTCTGTCTCAGTTTGCCATAGACCAAAGCGCTATGGATAAAGAAAAGCAAGACGGGCAAATTGCTACTGAAATTAAGACTGTCAGGATGATGCCAGATTACATACCTGAATGGAGGAGGACGCCTGCATTGGAGGACTACAGAGTGTCCTATAGGAATAAAATACAGATGCCTATTTGGGAGCATAGGAAGAGTCCTCTCAAGTATAAGCTGCAAGAGTCAGTTGTGCTGGAACTACAGCACAATATTAAACAGGAGAACCAAGATATCCTCACTAATCGTGCATCTCAGAGAGAAGGAGAGATCACCAATTCCACCTCCCAGCTACAAGAGTTAGGAGAATCCTGTAAGCAGAGGAAAGCAACAGTGATACAGAAGAAGCTGTTGTTACATGCTCCAAAAGCCCAGACGATGGCCGATCCGTCTGATATGAAAACACAGTTGGCTCAGAGTGATGCATGTCCAGAAGAGATTATAACTGACCTCCAGAACCTGTGTACCCAAGATGTTTTGCTGAATATAGAGCAATGTCTACAGGAAGCTCATAAGCAAAGCAGGGAGCAAGAGCTTGTACAGGAAAGACAGAGGGAGGAAGAAAGAATGACTGAGCCACCAGAGGTTTTCAGAGAAGACCTGATGGGAAAGTCTGAGGAGATTCTTGAGCCGAATGTGCAGCAAAAGATCCAGCATAAGCAGGGTGAACTTGATTTGCAACACGTTAATAAAGAGAAGATGCAGCTAAAATAAGCAAAGAAAAAGGAAAAGCTGGAAACCTTGGAGGTAAAGAAAGAAGAAAAAGTGGAGGAAATATGGGTAAAAGCTGAGAATGCTGAAATAACAAGTTCTTTTCATAAATCCAAAACTCAAAAGGCTGCTAAGATGGGTGCTAGCCTATGTGTTGAGTATAAGCCTGAAGTTGCTGAACAGCTGGATACATTTCAGCATGGCCAAATGTCTGAGACATCCTTCCTAGTAGAGAGAAAGAGTCGCAGACCTTGCATGATTGGAAGCACAGTGGTATCAAGGATGCCTCCTGGGAACAATGACAGAGGTGAGGGGCCGATCCAAGAGCTAGAAGCAGCCCCGAGAGAGGACATGCTTGAGGAGCCTCTGAAGGATACTGTACCAGAACAGAAGCAAGATGACTGGATGAGGCTGATACATTTTGGTGAGAGTTGTCAGGCAGCCAATAGGAGCACCTGGTACCGAGAGAGCCAGAAACAGAGGGACGAAAAACACCCCAAGAAGTTGTTGTTGTTGTTCCATAGTAAAGATATAAAGAGGATAAGTCAGAGCTGCGAGAATAAGATGACGGGTCTAAAAGAACAGATGCATTCGGTGGAAGACCAGGTCACAGAAACCTGTAATGTACCCCTAGGGAAGCGACTGTATGGAGAAACACATTCTTATACCAAAGTACGAGAAGTACTTTTTAAGGGTCCCTGGGGCAGGACACTCTGAGAGATGGGCAGGCCAGTGTCCTACCCTCAAAGTTTAAGTGAAGACAGCAGGCGAAACGGCAAAGAAAGCCAAAAATACGAAGTGAAAGGAAGAGAGGGAAAAGGAGTTGTCTCTTCACCCAGAAAAAAAAAACACGGTTCCAAGGAAAGACAAAGGAATTTGAAAGCAGTGATGAAGGTAAGCTGCGAAATGGGAAAAGTCCTATGAAGGAGTTTAAGATGGCAGTAGGGACAATTGATGTAGATGCTCCTAAAAGTATGAAGAGAGCACCAACGGATGGTGCAGCTGGAAGAGCGGTAGCCTTGATGAGTAGAGTAAAGTCTCACTGGTGTCACAGTGACAAGAAGAGTACGGAGGATGTGTTGGATTGCAGATACGGCCTCATGGCTTTGGACGCTCAACCCCATGGTGTGGGGGATATGTGATGGAGTGGGGGTGTGGGATATGTGATGGAGTGCCACCAGGGGTCAGAAGAGAGCTCATGAAGAGTTCTCCCTGGGGAGGTGAAAGACTAATTAAGCCCAGCTACATTCTGCCTTAAAAGGTCTACTGAGCACTCAGCAGGGGGTTGCTGAGTAGGCTCTGGCCTGAGTGCCGTGAGGAGTCTGTGTGGAGCTGCAGTCTATGGGAGAAGCTGTGAGGTGAGACAGTCAGGAAGACTGGATCCTGAGAGCTAAGCTGATATAAGCTCTGAAGTAAGACAGTCAGGAACACTGCTTATAAGATGCAGATTAAAGTACAGAGAGACAATGGCAAGTAAGTTGGATTGCCTGGAGAATACAGACAGCAGCCAAAGAAGAGGCACTGAGTGCTTCAGCATGACCTGAGAGGAGGAAGAGACAGAGCTCCTGAACAGGACCTGGCAGGGCTTCCAGAGCAGCACAGGAAGTTGCCAGTAAGAGGGTCAGCCTGTGTGACTGCAACAATACTCACCTGAGAGACTGTTTACTGTAAAAGTAGAGGACCGACAAAGGATCCATTGCAGCTGAGAAGCTGAAAGAGACTGAACATAAAGGTACCACTCCTCTGTGTGAACAGTTATTGTTTTACCTGCAGACCGGTCACAAGGCTAGTCAGGGTGTTCCTGAAAATTAGCAAGCCCGTTTCTGTAGAGGTTTCTTTTATGCTGAAGTTAAGCTATTGTTTGTTTTTGAAAGCCTTTATTAAAGCAAAGCTAAAAGTATATCGGACTACGTGGTTTATGGAAAAATCACAGGAGCAACCAGTAGCCAAAGGCCGTCCCTGTCACAATATATATATATATACAGTATCTCACAAAAATGAGTACACCCCTCACATGTTTGTAAATATTTTACTATATCTTTTCATGTCACAACACTGAAGAGATTACACTTTGCTACAATGTAAAGTAGTAAGTGTACAGCCTGTATAACAGTGTAAATTTGCTGTCCCCTAAAAATAACTCAACACACAGCCATAAATGTCTAAACAATTGTCCAGAAAAGTGAGTACACCCCTAAGTGGAAATGTCCAAATTGGGCCCAAGTAGCCCATTTCCCTCCCCAGTGTCATGTGATTCGTTAGTGTTACAAGGTCTTAGGTGTGAATGGGGAGCAGGTGTGTTAAATTTGGTGTGATTTCTCTCACACTTTCTCATACTGGTCACTGGAAGTTCAACATGGCACCTCATGACAAATGACTTTCTGAGGATCCGAATAAAAGATTTGTTCCTCTAAATAAAGATGGCTCAGCTATAAGAAGATTGCCAAGACCCTGAAACTGAGCTGCAGCATGGTGGGCAACACCATGCAGTGGTTTCACAGGACAGGTTTCACTCAGAACAGGCCTCGCCATGGTCAACCAAAGAAGTTGAGTGCACATGCTCAGTGTCATATCCAGAGGTTCTCTTTGGGAAATAGACATATGAGTGCTGCCAGCATTGCTGCAGAGGTTGAAGGAGTGGGGGATCAGCCCGTCAGTGCTCACACCATACACCGCACACTGCATCAGGTTGATGCACAAGAAAGCCCGCAAACAGTTTGCTGAAGACAAGCAGGCTAAGGACATGGATTACTGGAACCATGTCTTGTGGTCCGATGAGACCAAAATAAACTTATTTTGTTCAGATGGTGTCAATCATGTGTGGTGGCAACCAGGTGAGGAGTACAAAGACAAGTTTCTTGCCTACAGTCAAGCATGGTGGTGGGAGTGTCATGGTGTGGGCCTGCATGAGTGCTGCCTGCACTGGGGAGCTACAGTTCATTGAGGGAACCATGAATGCCAACATGTACTGTGACATACTGAAGCAGAGCATGATCCCCTCCCTTAAGAGACTGGGCCGCAGGGCAGTAACCAACATGATAACGACCCAAACACACCTCCAAGACGACCACTGCCTTGCTAAAGAAGCTGAATGTAAAGGTGATGGACTGGCCAAGCATGTCACCAGACCTAAACCCTATTGAGCATCTGTGGGTCATCCTCAAATAGAAGGTGGGTGGAGCATAAGGTCTCTAACATCCACCATCTCCGTGATGTCATCATGGAGGAGTGGAAGAGAACTCCAGTGGCAACCTATGAAGCTCTGGTGAACTCCATGCCCATGAGGGTTAAGGCAGTGCTAGAAAATAATGGTGGCCACACAAAATATTGACACTTTGGGCCCAATTTGTACATTTCCACTTAGGGGTGTACTTACTTTTGTTGCCAACGGTTTAGACATTAATGGCTGTGTGTTGACTTATTTTGAAGGGACAGCAAATTTACTCTGTTATACCGGCTGTACACTTTCTACTTTACATTGTAGCAGAGTGGCATTTCTTCAGTGTTGTCACATCAAAAGATATAACAAAAATGTGAGGGGTGTATATAGGAAAAGACTTATGGGAGAATCACAGAAGGCGTATATGTGAGCCTGAGGCTAAATAAAGACATTTGCCCAATCCAGCCCTGCAGGAGTTAAAAAGCTCTCACACAGCACATTTTGGATGATGTGGGAAAGATTAGAACAATCCTATTTAGACTTTAGGTGTAGCTGGCTTTAGGGAGAGGGGTTAATACAGACAAGTGGAACTGACAGAGGAGTTTAAGGGCAAACCTCCAAGCAGTACAACTGAGAGGAGCTGAATTAACAAACTGAGAACCAGAGACTGACAGAAATGTTGTAAGTACAAGGTACCTGAATGAAAGAAACAGTGTTACTTATAAGAACTCCAGGCAAAAGTTTGTGTATTTTGGACTTACAGTGCAGTAAAAAAAAATTGCCTAACTCAGGCCCCTGGTTATTTATTACTATCTTTTATATGTAATGCACCAATGTATTCCTGCAGTGCCATAGATAGAATGAGTAAAAGGCAAAAACGTGTTAAATACAACTTAAACAAACAGAGGTTTTCCTAACTATAATTTTTTTCTGCTTTCCTCAGAGACACACACAGTACCAACATTTCCTCCTGAAGCAAGTAACCATCCTGTTTGTTTGAGAAAGGTATCCTTCTTCTTCAATCATCAATGCATATCTTATTATATTTTGTAACTTGTATCAGCTGTGTAACTGCTATGAGATTGTTTATTAACTTCCCTCACAGAAAAGCAAATCTCCTCCTCCATCCTCTATCCCGCCTCCTTTCTCCCCCATTCATATGCTCTGGATCTCCTAACTTTAAGTCTTTCCTGCTTTCCTCAGAGACTCAGGTCAGACCAACATTTTCTCCTGCAGCAGGTAACCACTTCAATCTTGCAAGATTTTAAGTTCAAAGACAGAGCCCTTTACTCTTTTGCCTTGTGTGTAATATAAATTGCTATGCACATAACCCTGTATAGCTCCATGAATATGTTGGTGTGATACAAATAAATGATGATAATATTAATAATAATAATAATAATTAGAGGGCAATGTCTTTGAGCTTTCAAACTTACAATCTAAAGGGTTTAGTTATGAAACAGGAAGGTGACAGATACATTGAGCATATTAAGGATGAAGATAATAAGCTTCATTAAGCAGTTTTGTTTTTAGTGAGGTTTTGAAGGACTCGAGACAGAAGGAAAGTTTAATGGAGCAAGGCAAGAAGTTCCAAAGAACACAAGAAAATTCCTGAAGGCAGGAGTGAGAGAAGGTAATAAAAGATAAAAGAATGAACCGGTTGGAGGTTGGATTGGTCTCCTTGGCCTTTTCAAGCCCAGTGAAGAGCAGACCATGACTGTTATGCTGATCCAGTGATCCTGTGGTCCTCATTCTTCTACTGGTGATACTGGTCGGCATGCTGGTTACAGAGAAGCCCTCCACCTCATAATCCTGAGAGAGTATCCCTGTAGCTCAAAAACAAGAGTTTTGGGAGTAACACAGAACCCCCTCCCCTGGGTTGTGACAAACGATTTGCTGTTTTCCTTGTTACATTGGATATTTAATTAGTGTTATCAACTTTTTGGGAAATTTATTATTTCCAGGTAACTGTATCAAAGGCAGCAAAGAGATCCTGGAAAATTAGAATAGAGAAGTGACTCTTTGAATTGGCAGGGAGCAAACCATTAGTGACTTTTGTGAGAGCTGTCTCCGTGGAGTGTTGGGACTAGAAATCAGATTGGACGGGAGCAAAAACTGAGTTGGAGGAAAGGAACTGGGTTAGGAGCAGGGCCGTATCTCGCTTTTTGGAACCCTTAGGCAATGAAGTGGAGGATGTGGTGTATCACCAAATTAATATATATATATATATATTACACAAGGTTCGTCTACATTAAAAGGTATTTATTAAAAGGCAACAACACAATACTATAAATGTATCACAAACACACAGCCCAGACCCACGGAGCAACAACCCTTTTTAAATCTATCTATCTATATAGTAATCCCCTTCCCCACATGCTTGATCTCACCCACGCTTAGGCCTTCACATCTAGTAATGGCTCACTGCTGCAAGTTCATCATCACATCCACCAAGGAAGAAAAGGAAGCAACAGAGCGATTTCCTGCCTGGCCTTATGTTATATACCCTTAGTTGAGATGATGTGATTTACATCACATCCTGTCCATGCATCACTTTCTTTAGAAATTGTGGGAGGGAAGTAAAGATTCTTAGCCCTCCTACCTAGACCTGTTTAAGGAGGTCATGAAAGGAAGATAAATTACCATGCAAGGAAGACAAGTTACCACAGAGGAGCCCCTCCACGGACCCATTTTTGCCTTTTCTGTACACGTAAGTACCCTTTCCTGTTGTAACTGTCTTGTTCTAGGTGGTTACCCCCTAGTAGCCAGTCCATGAACTGCAACATTTCATTTTTTAAGCCAGAAACCATTTTTTTAAAGAAGTGGTGCCTCTCACAGGGAAGCGCCCATGGGCGGCTGCCTAGTTGGCCTAATGGGTAATCCGGCCATGGTTAGGAGGTTGAAGATGAGTTACTCAAGCAGTTTTGAATTCAAGGAAAGTAGAGACATTTGGTGATAGTTATATGCAGAAGCTGACTCAGATTAAAATTCTTCACTTCCTGAAAATATTTTGATAAATAAATATCAATAAATGTGTTTCTAGTTCAAGGTCCTACAATTACTTATATGAAAATCCAAAACAAGAAAAGCTAGGACCAAACAAAACTAACATTTAAAATGTCTTAATAATACAGAGACATATATATGAAAAAACATAACATTCCTTTATTCAAAGAAGACTCACTTATTCACTCACATGGCACAACCCTCCTAATAAATACATAAAAAAAATATATATAACACTATAGTGTGGTTAGAAAAATGCAATAGGTTGTCATCTGCATGCTAGATAAATTGTGCACTGATATGAAAGCACAGGAGTCTCTTTCATAAAGAGCAAAATATTAGAGCATGATAAAATGTAAGCTCAATATTATTATTTACTTCACTCGGATGAAGTAATGACAAAAAAGCCAATTGAACTGAATAATATTCATATCCAGCATTGGCCAAAATCCTTCATACAACTTAATTTATAGCTTGCCATCTAAGCTATAACACATTTTGACAAATGCTTATAAGAACCCATGTGGGCACATACAATTCATGGAATGTGATTTAGAAATCAAGATCTTCACACTACAAGACCTTTGCATCATGTTAAAGCTGCTCAAAAATAAAGTGCACAATAAGCCCTCTGAGCAGCATTTCACTTGCTTCCTTTCACAATGCTCAAGTAATTTGGACAAAGTTATTTCACAATTAGGAGCTTTAATACATAAAGTGACAAAGACCATTATGCATGCAATTGAGGTAATGGTGCTTCCGCTGTCAGATGTCAGCGATACGGAATATGCTGGCGCGTTACAACTAAAGTAAAATAATAATATCCATTCGTAGATGGCAGCTCCCCCAATGTTACAGTATATATATATTCATCCAAGCTTATCATTGTAAGGATTATGCAATCCATTTCTTGGAAATCAAAACCGCTCCCCTACAACAGGAGGACAAATCCCTTTTGCAAAGCTACCTGTCTGTTGTAAAGTGGGGTAGAGCACCTAAGCAAGTTTCACCACCTTTCTTTTACAGGTATGGGGCTTCTTCTGGGAAACCATCAAAACAACCATGCTTTCTCTTTGTAAGAGAATAAACAGGAAGTTTGGTGAAGTAACAATATATTAAAACAGATATCGTAAAGATAAAAAAATATAAATAAATTGCTCACTTTCAACCATCTAGTCTTGAACTCCATTATTCTATCTACAACTGTAAAGATACAGCTACAAAAATACCACTTTATTACACAATGATTATCACCAAAGAACATATTTTGAATACTACATTTACTTTCATTTATTCATACAGATTCCCATTAAACTTTCACCCAAATAAATTAGATTTATTGTCTAGCATGAAAATGATTAAAATCTGAACCATTTCAAGAATCCTTTTTAGAGAAAACACCTAAACTTAATCTCCTCATCTCTGCTAATTGGTTACACAGTAACAATCCTATCTATGCTGCTTCCTTTTGCAAAAGTTTCTCCAGATAACCCCCTCTTGGTCCGAGCCTAAGATGTTGTATAACAGTAACATCACAAGTGCAACACACTTATATAGAGTGCCTTCTTCCCAGCCGTATCTCTAAAGGTATCCATTTTATTTAAATGCTGCCAGTACACACACAAATTTCATGGAAAACCAACTCTCTGTTGGCAACACCTAGCAATGCAATCCATCTCTACCTGCTTTATAAATGTAGCATGCACCAGTAATTTCTCAAACTTTTTGCTGTCTTACTGTCATCCTAGGGCTGTTTTCAACAAGACTACACATTTCTGAGTCAGTCTCCAAACTGTGTCAATATTTCCACAGTAACCACCGGATATTAGCTCACTCTGGATTATATTAATATGCTGGGTGCTCTGTATGTGGCTGTTTGATCAGATGAAAGGCTAGCAAAATTCTGCTGTCTGCTCCAGCTGGTGAGAAAGGAGCATGTCATCAAAGGAGAGTTAACCCTGCTCCATCAGAGACTTGGTTGCAGAGGTGTGATCAACTACCAATCCTGTTGGAGCCATCACTACCGGACCTGGAGGCTCCTGTAGAGGATTGGCAATTGCTTCAAAAGGAGAAAGTTTTGGAGAGGGTGGCCCCTCCAGAAATCCACTAGAGCAGCTACTACATACAGGTAGCAACATTCTTATAGTTGTGTGCCTTCTGCAGGAGATTGTGTGGCCAGAAAGCTCATCATTAATACTACAGAGCTTCTCCACCCATTGCCCCGTTTTAGGATTGATTTCACTATCACTGACCTTAAATCTAGGAGATTGTGCTGGCAGCGAGCCCATCATGGTGGCTTTCGAAAATACACCACCCTTTTTCCCCTTTTTCAGAACTGATTGCAACAACCTTGGTGCAAAAGTGTGAGCAGATAACTCCATACCAACAGTGTTGTCACAAATTCCAAACTCAAAGAGAATGTGGGGAAGATAGCCCCTCAGAAGCTGCTCCACACAAATCCTATCTTCGGCATATATGCTTCACCACTTGGGATTCTATATGTGAGGAACTTAAGGAAGGCCCTTCACGGAAATGTGGAAAAGGGAGGGCTTGAGCATTCCCCTACTCTTAATTCCTAAAGGTTGCAAGAGACAGTACCTAGGCAGCCACTACTAAGGAAGTCTTGGTCCCTGCGGGACACTGGCTGGGGAGAGTGATTGTCACAATCAAACCCCTACTCCCTCACTAAAAGAGATAATGACTATTAACCTATGGGTCCTGGTTATCCATTCACTTGTTGGGATGCTAGGCCAGCAAACAATGTGGTGCCATAAATCCCCATGCCTACTTGTCATGATGAATCCTCAGGCTGATCCTCCAGATTAACAGATTTACTATATTATGGATATTACATGATTCAGTATGGTATGTACTATAATGTATTTTAGAAGCTCATGTTAAAACATGCTCTGTTGTGTTTGTATGTATATGTATTTGTGGATTGCATTATAAAATGTCTATACCTTTTCTGAAACAAGTTAACAAGTTAAGATACAGTTTCAAAGGTACAGTCACAAGTTAATATTGTCTAAGTGTATCGTGTTCAAATTATGTGCATTTTCTGTTTTTGTTTAGCATCTTCTATTGTGTAAGCCTGTATAAAGTTATCTGGTCATTGCACAATAAAGCAGGTGCTTCTAGACTAAGGAAGCTAGTACCAGAGTGGTTGTCCTTGTTCTGAGAATAATGGTGACTTGGTATTTCGTATGCTGTAGGTTCATGGTCCTATTTTTGTGGGAGATAGCTAGCCGGAGAAGGTGCAGAATGAATCCCTAGAGATCTGGAACAGAGGTCAAGCTGACCCTCTTCCATGACACTTGATTATAAAAAAAAGAAATGTAAACCTAAGATTAAAATGAATCCTCACAAAGTTTACCAAATGTTCCACTGTACCCTCCCACAATATTAAGATGTCATCCACATATCTCACCCAATGAGCCAGATGTGCTTCCACTTCCTCTGCAAGCTACAGAAACACCTCCAACATTTCCCACATGCTAAGGTACAGGCATGTGTTAGTCTCCAAAACAAATTTTAACAAATCCGTTACAAAATCTGTATACTTACCATATTTGTCTCATCTTGTTGTCAAAAAAATATTTACATGATTTTATACCAAATATGGAATTGATGAACACAAACTCTCAGCTTCCAAATATACCTCCACTGCATCTAATATTTTCAATACATTACTTAGGTCTCTCACATATGATGTAAAAGTTCCTAGACAAGGTGATAGATATGAATCCACGTCTACTTATATGTTCCATAGGGCCTTGAATTGCAAAATATATGTCGAATACATCTACCGATCCATAATTACTAAATTATATTCTTCATCTGCACACTTAAAAACCAATTCATTATTATCAATCAATTTTTCTCAATTTTATTCTACTGTCACATTAAATGGACTTTCCTTTTAATTGTAAACTTTAATGGTTTTAGTTCAGATTCAACTAATTTTATAAACAGTTTGACATCAGGAACCAGGGAAAAAAATAGGTCATCCATTTCCAATTTGATCTCAAATTTGGAAACCGAGGCTTATACTTTTTCCCCAAGAGGTATTTTGAATAAAAGAATGTTATGTTTTTTTCATATATACAGTATGTATTTGCAATGTTTTTAAGACATTATTGATGTTAATTTAGTTTCATTTTAGGTTTGGTCCTTAGGGCAGAATGTTATTAAATATCCCATGTGGGTTGACTATTCTGTTATCAGTCTAAAGTCATATGAAATGACAAGACTTAGTGTTTGCAGAACTCAGAGAGTAATTTACCTATTCAACTTTATTTATTCCTTGAAAGAAAGAAATATCAAAATGTGCTGGTGGACAGATCAGAAAGGCTGATTGACAGGCAAATATTGCAAACTTTAATTTATGTTTACTGTAATAAATGACTAAAAAAAATTGAGTTATAAAGTACTCCTTGCTATCTATAGATTTAAATTATATAATATTGCTGTGTGCCTTTTAATTTACAGAGATAACTGAGCCAAGTAGATGTATCTTGCTTAATTACTAGTCCTAAAAAAGAATAATTATCTTTGCTTTATTGTCTGGTAATAAACATCTTAATATGAAATACTTAAACCCATAATAAAAATAAAATTTTACAGATGTGACATGATTAATATTGTTGTCAAGTTTATTTTATTCTTTGCAAAATCCCCGAAGCTTTGCATGCAAACATCAACCTCACAGATTTTACTCTAGGCTGATTGTCATTTTAATGACTCTTTCTGGTGAACAATACAACTTAAAACTTTATTATTTGCTTATTACTATAAATTATGAACATAGTGAGGTTACCACGTGAATCTTCTAGTAGTTTTTGTGATTTAAATTATAAGCCCAGGGTGAATCGTGCCAACAAAGATAAAGATAGAAATTCAAAGGTTATGAGCTATCAGAGAAATGATAAATTAAAGTGCTGTTGGCAAATAAGACAGAATATAGAGATAGAGCAATGCCAGGACATTTTTTGATTATTCTCAGAAATAAAACCATTACTTGCATAATTTCTTAAAAATACAATATTTTTCTAAGGATTCATGTTTCGAAAAGAGAACTTTTCTCAAAACTAAAGAACAAATAAATCACAGCATAGTCAAGACATTCAAATATTCCTGTGAGAAAATATTTTATCTTTGAAGATTTTAGTAAAATAGGAAACAAGTATCAAATGGCAAAGAATGCATTATATTCATAATAATTTTTATATTGTGGTTAACAATCACATATTATAATTGTCCAACTATGAGACGTCGTCACGCTGTTTGCGTGGTGCATACGACTTAGTGATGAGCGCCAATGGCACTCATTGTCAGTGAGCCGTTAAACTCGGAGAACGATGAGCGCCGCAGGCACTCATCGCTGGCGAGCCTTGCATAGCGAGGTGAACCGTTAAACTCGGAGCACTTTGGCAATGAGCGCCAAAGGCACTCATTGCCGGCGAGCCTTGCATAGCGAGGCGACCCGTTAAACTCTGAGCACTTTTAGTGGGTCTTAGCAAAAAAAAATAAGAGACGAAAAAAATACGAGACGCGGGACTTTACAGCAAGAAAAACCCCAAAAACACACTAACTACACCTAAAAAAATTATAAAAACATCACAGATAGCATGGGGCAACAGCCAGGATGTCTGTGAGTGAGGTGGAACGCAAATTAAACTCGATTTACACGATTTTCGCAACTCGAAAATTGACTAAGCGAGAAAAAAAATGGCAGCCACAAAAAAATTAAAATGAGGCTACACGACCAACACTAACTTACACATTTACACATTAACATTGTGAAATGGCGGATTTTCTGCATAAAACAACAGTTTTGTCATTCGCACACAGCCTATATATAGGGCACACTTGACACAGAACTTACACTTTCTCCTCAGGTGATGACAGTCTGACTGGACATTTTCTGCTGATGGAAAATCAAAAGAGATTGTTAGCTCTTCAGGGTACTGATTAATGCATATTACATTCAAAAAGGTACAGTATATTAATAATCATTAATAAATAAATAATCAATTAATTAATTATTAGTAAAACAAATTATTATTTAGAAAATTGAGGTAACAAGAATTGACGCATGATTTAGTTTAGCAATACTTTCACGCTTACCTGTTTGTAAGATATTAATTCATTGAATAATGAATTAATAATGTACTTTTGATTGATTAATTATTAATTAGTAATCATTGAGAAAACAAGAATTGACGCTTGATTTACTTTCGCAATACTTTCATGCTTACCTGTTTGTGAGATATTAAGCACTGTTAAAACTTTAATGGAAATTCAAGAAATATTGTTTATTCATGTATTAAATTGTGCAAGTTTTAATTTGCCTGATCCAGGATTTATAGATGACATCAACTTTGATGATTATGACACTGAGCTACAAAAACAAAAAACTGAAAAAAACTGGCAACTTTAAATACTTTACAGTTAAAAGCATGTAATGCCATCACAAATGCTACAGATGATGAAAAGGTCAAAGACCGGTATTTCTATCTAGACGGCCCTGGTGGATCAGGAAAAACTTATCTGTACAATTGTTTGATGAGTTACATTCGAGCACAGGGTCAAATAGCAATGCCATTTGCAACAACTGGAATTGCAGCACTTTTGTCAGAGGGTGGTAGAACTGTGCATAGGAGATTTAAGCTGCCAATTCCCATTTTGGAAACATCAGTGTCAGATATTCGACTGAATTCTTTACAAGCAAAACATTTAAAAAAAAGTCAATTTATTATCATAGACGAGGCAACAATGATGTCATGTCATGCCTTGCAATGTATTGATAGATTCTTAAAAGAAGTGATGGATAATAATTTGCCATTTGGTGGAAAGGTGATGCTGTTAGGAGGAGATTTTAGGCAAACATTACCTGTTGTGCCACATGGATATAGAACTGAAATCGTTGAAACATGTATCAAGACAAGTAAACTGTGGAAAATATTTACACATCTCAAATTAGAATTAAATATGAGATCCGAAGGCCAAAATGAATTCAATGATTCAGTCATTCAAATTGGACATGATTTACCCAATGATACCATTGAAATTCCATCACAAATGGTTTGCACTCATATCAGCAATCTTTCTAAACACTCTGAATAACGACGATTACTCAGACATTGCAAACAAAGTGATATTAACATAAAAATATAAAGATGCCTTGAATCTAAATAACAAAATTTTAAGATTCATCAATGCACCACAAAAGAATTATTACAGTGCAGATTCAGTTCTGGCTGATGATAAAGAAAGTGAATCGAATTTTAGTATCGAATTTATTAATTCTTTAACACCATCTGGAATGCCACCACATGTTTTGCAATTGAAAAAAGGGGCAATTGTCATGCTATTGAGAAATATAAATCCAAAAAAAGGACTTTGTAATGGGACCAGATTAATTGTGCACGATTTAAAAGATCATTTCATGCATGCAGAAATTATGACTGGTACCCATAAAGGTGAACACATTTTTATACCAAGAATTGATTTGCCTCCAAGTTAGAGTGGTTTGCCTGTTATCCTTCAAAGGAGACAATTTCCAGTTATCATGGCATTTGCCATGACCATCAATAAATCCCAAGGACAAACTTTTAAGTTTGTGCGTATTTTTTTACAAGAACCTGTTTTTGCACATGGACAACTCGATGTTGCTTTTTCAAGGTGCACAAATCCAGATGCAATTAAAGTTTTAGTTGAAGACAACCCAAGTCAGGGTGATCTACTACACGATGGCCGTATCTTTACAAAAAATATTGTGTACTACGAGGCTTTGTAATCACACATAATAGTGGTTTCATTTGAAGGAAGAAATTAAAGGTCAATTGGCCTCTTCTTAGTGGAACACTATTTCCGTTACAAAAATATGTCAACAATTTCAGAAAAATACAGTAATAACCAACAAAAAAGGAAGAAAGGAAAAAAAAGAAGAAAAAAAAGGTCTTTCATCACATATACAGAAATAAAAGGGTGCTGTGCTCTTTGAAAGGAAAACAGTTTCAAGGAAAAATAAAAAATTGGAATGTCTTGGAAGTCAGTTTAGACATGATTGGCTCCACAAAACAGTACGTTTGCATTTTAGAAATTGTTTAAAATTGAATATGTTTCTTTCAGGTTTGTAAGCTTAAAAATATGTTTGAAAAGGACTGATAAGTTGATGCATTCTTTGTCATTAAGGTTTACTGTTAGTAGCAGCATCATCATTTCTTGAAAAATTAAAATGGTGCATGATTTTACAAAGTTGAAATTACATTTATTGAAATTTACCTTCCTCTGGATTCAATATTCAAGCTCAATATAGTTTAAAATAAATTAAGGTTAAATGTTAGTATCTTATGTTAATGTTTGCATTGTTAGCATTGTATGTTAAAAAGTTTGATACATTCATTTAGTAAATGTTAAAAAAGATTTATGTCATTTGCAGCAGAAACATTTAACAAAATTCAATGTATAATTAAATTGAAAGTATTCATCCAGGGAGTAATCCGATCGCCATTTATTAGGGTCAGGAAGGAATTCATTTTTTCCCCCTTTTGAGACAAGTTGCAATGGGAGTTTTTACTGTTTGCCTTTCTCTGGATTCAATACCTATGTGTTTTAACAGGAGTTTCAATTAAAGTTTGTATGTTAAAAAGCATTATGTGATGGTTGAAGAGACTCATTTACAAAAAGTTCAACAATTTCATGTTAGTATTGTTAAAAATAAAAAAGTTACACACTGTTTAAAATATGACTTGAATATTAGAGAACTTCATGTAATGGGTTAAAATGTGTTCTAAGAGACATTTGATGGATTGTTATATTAGTATTCCATACATGATAATTATTAAGTTTGATATGGTTTAATAGTACATTGTTAAAAAAAAAATGCTGGTACTTCTTTGTAGATAAGAAAAAGATTCAGACTGTTAGAGAATCACAATGTGTCACAAACAGCATTTCCAGATTTAAAATTATATTGACTGTCATTTTTTGACTGGCAAGTCGCTAGTTAGTTATAAAGTTAACATTTTGGGAATGACATGTCACAATATTTCAGATTGCAATGATGAACAATTGCTTTGCAGTGGTTTCAGAGGAAAGAATCTGCTTAGTTAATAACATGATAGTGATAATGGCTAATGTTTTACATTCAACACACCCCTAATTCAACCAGAGACTCTCTGGTCAGATTTTTTCTTACAATAACTGGTGACTGGATGTGTGTTACTACAATACAGAGTCCACTAAATACTTTTAAGGGCTGTCATACATAATTGCCCTGCAGAGTAACACCTTTGTGCCTATCAAAATACTTTGCAAACCCTTAGTGAATCACCTCTAGTGTGTTAATGTCTTGAAAGCTTCTTTCAGGCTGCAGTATATGTATTAAAAACTCCTGCTGCTAAAGACTTATGGCTTTAAGATATTAATAGATGACCAACAACATACTTATGTTTTCTTGGCTCAAACTTTTTTTTTTTTATAAGAAAACAGATCTAGAAGGAACTAATGGGGAAAAATGGCTGAAATGACTGAAGACTTGTTCAATAGGTTATGGAAAAGGAATCATGAATTAGTAAAATTAGTTTCATATTTGATAACTGAATAGACTTTTTATTAGCTATGCAAGTTTTTATGAGGTATATTTATCAAATGGGGGGTGGATTATTAAAGTTGAGTTAAATATTCCCACAAATATGCTATATATATGTTTTATATGGAGGCTATTTGTCAAAAGTGATATATTTGACAACACTTTTTCACACATATTCACAATTTTTACTGTTTCATAAACCTCTTTGTGTCTAAGAGGTATGCACATGTTCATATACAAACAGCAAAAGGGGTTATTTCTAGACTGTGATTTCTCATTACAGCCTACCTATAAATTACTAATCAGACATCCACAAATACTAATAATACCACCATAAATCAGGGGGATATTTCTGCATGGTGTTATACTGAAACAACAGATAGGAAATATTTGCTGTACTTAAATATAACCTTTAAAATATTTATGTTCCTGATTTGCAGTGCCTGCAATATTATATGAATTACTGAATTCAGAGATGGAAAATATGAGAGACAGAGTTTTATTTACATTATAGCATTCAAGATTGTTCATATTTATATTCTTTGAAACCATATAAATCTGGTGATCTGAGGAAAATAATGAGCATACATTATAATTATATCTTGTTTGCATACGCCTAGCAATAGTATATTATTTATCAATGAAAGCTGTAGGATTCCAAAACAATACTGATGTGTTAAGACTTATTATTTGCATGTTTGTACTGAACATTTAAATCTAATCAAGCATTATGTCATTATCTCACTTTTGATTTTGAAACACTATCACAGTGCTAAGATCAAAGTTAGAGTTGTAAAAGTTCAGCCACACTGTGACCAAATTAATTATTAAAAGATGTATGATGCATGTGCTTTTCTCTGTTAGAGGAATTAATATGTAAATATGATGTAAATTACCTGAAGTTGTTACTTACATATGGTTTAATTTTAAAGCTAACCAGTAAAAGTATGTTTGAGTACAGAATTCATGTAATTTAGGTGAAAATATATAACAGTACAGTGACTCTCTTCAGAATTAATTTCATGCTATCATATTTGTGTAGCTGAATACTGAAGGAAATTACCACTCCACAAACAATAGAATAAATATCACAGATAACTCATATAAGAATCTGAAATTGAGACACATCGAGTGTATGCAACCTATGGTTATAGTCATTTGGAAAAGTATATACTGCAATTAAACTAAATCCATTTTGTATATAAAGGTCTTTGTTTCTTTTCTTTGAAAAGAGGGCAATCAAAAAAACAAGTTCCAGTGCTGAATCATACTGAACAAATTGTTCTATAGGTCTTGGTTTAAAGCAAAATGTTTGTAGAAAATTAAGTATTTTAAGAGACTAACTGTAAAAAAAAACAAAACTAATCGATAAATACAATTA
This sequence comes from Discoglossus pictus, assembly GCA_027410445.1. NCBI lineage: Eukaryota > Metazoa > Chordata > Amphibia > Anura > Alytidae > Discoglossus > Discoglossus pictus. Next base: position 215,454,573 of record CM050166.1, on the reverse strand, counting down.
TAAATAAGATTTTTTTAAAACCCTAACATTTTCCCTCAGGTTTCAAGTGATTTTTATCTCACATATGACACTTTTCAGTTGGTCTCATATAGGGCAGAAAATTACATCATATCTCCGGCAACTGGATTTTGCAATGCATCAACTATCTTCTTGTTTACAGTTAGTTGTGTGGAATTGTAAGAAAACAAATATAACCCTGTTTAGTTGATACAAGCACTGCCGACACTGTTGTGGATGTATTGTGACCAGATTGCTCTTGATGTTGTGTTCCAAATTCTATTTACACCTGACTTTCATCTAAAAGCCTACATTTGGGTTTTAAAACTCATTGTTAAGATCTTGAAAACAGTGGGGTGTTTTTCACATATTTTTGCATATCACACATAGTGAATCAATTGATAAACATGGAACTCCCATGCACCTGACAAATCAGCAGTGTATGTTATCCTAACATGCCACTATTCCACCAACCACACCCATGCTATTTATCTTTCAGCACTCGTCCATGTGCTTGACACAAACTTGCACTAGGTAAAGAAAATAGCTGCATAGTAGCACCCTCCCTATCAGATCTTTTACCCTTGCGATTCCCTATCTACCCCAGGTTTCCTCCTCTTCCATTCCCTTTAGATTGTTAGTAGCAAATTTCCAATTTTGTTGGGTGCTTTGGAAAAAAGCACTTTCTATAAAGATTCTACACTCAAAACAGGGCCTTTCATCTTCTGCAGTTTGCTAATATTGTATTTTTCCTTGTTCTTATCCCCTGTACAGCGCTATAGAATATGTTGGCACGTTACAAATAAAAGTTAATAATAATAATAATAATAATAATAATAATAATAATAATAATAAACATCATCATAACTTTCGGAATAAAAACACACCTACTTTGAATTCATAATTACGTTGCATAGGTTAGGTTGATAAAACATGAGGAGCATTCATGGAAAAGAGATAAAAAAAAAAAAAAAAAAAAAAAAGAGATAAAGCCATCATGTATACCAGAATCCAGGTTCAGTTAATGAGAATAGTTGATGTCCAATAAGTGGCAGATGTCAAGAGACACTGACAGAGGGCTGAGGCAAGCGATAGAATGGAGAAATAATAAGTCAAGAAAAAGGTTGGGGAACATAGCTGCCAATAGGCTAATTAGGGTTAAAAGCTAACGTATGTTCTGGGAAATCCAATAAACACAATAAACCATGCCCATGTGGGTTCATACTGACACAGTTGCCACAGTTTCAGCTTTAGGCTCCATAATTTCCCATGTACTTGGATAATAGAATCTGTGCCTAGAACATGGTACACCATTTTGTGATGAATCCTAGTACAGTATGTCAGGGAAGTGAAGGAACTCATACAAGGCATACATTAAGTGAAAGTAGGAGTCTACCATGATTATTAGGAAATAACCCCAGTGAAAAATGTGAGGCTTCCCCTACTCAAAACTGACCTTGCCTCACAACACACTTTATCAAATTTGTTCTAAGTATGACTTATCCATTTCATAATTTAGTGTCCTAAGTAGGAGGGACACATTACTACTAGAGTTTAAAAACATATTTAACAAGCTGCAAGTCCCTAAGGAACTCAACTTACCCCTTTACCAACTTAAAATGACTAAATTCAAAACAACCCTTTGCCTCCCATTGGTTCCAGAACCACAATTCTCTTGTAGTTGATGGTGAAAACAATGAAAATATATTAGCTATATTTAAAACTTCTTTAAGTGAATGGTGTAATAAAATGTGTAACATATTGCAGGAATTTTGTTCTAGCAAAATGTTGTGCAATTGAATAAAAGCTAGCTCAAGATTGAGATAAAGTCACTGTGTCTGAATCTGTAATATTCCGATATCACAAATGTCACATAGACATGTTCTTACGAGCAGAGACAAGTAAACAACAGATTAATAATTATCAATGCATCATTCAAGTTCAGAGAGTAAACAAATGCTTTTGCTTTAAGGAAATACTGTAGTACTTTAGTGGAGAAAACCTGACATACAAAGACAAAACAAGACTATAAAAATGGTACTCTAAAAATAAAATTCCATCAAAAATTCTGTTTATTTATATAATAAATGTTAATAAGGCTCCATAGACCACTGGTAAGCAGTATATATGCTCAGGGACATGTAATGTTTTTCCTTTACTTTATCTGTAAAACAATGGCTTTGAATTTCTGTAAACATTCTCTAAACATAAACATGCAAACTAAATGGTCCTTTATAGCCAATCATTAGGATCCCTTCTATCAGTGGCAAAACCAATCAAACTTTTGTAAACAATTTGCAAATTAAGAAATAGATAGATAGATAGATAGATAGATACATATGTTCATTTAAAGAGCAAATTAAAGATTGTCAGGAATACATATTCTTATACCAAATCTTCTCCAGGGACATGATCTTTCAAAATCACTTTGAGTATAGCTAAGCTGTTAATTGTAAACAACCTGCATAAGTGCTCTTCATTCCACTTCGTCTCTTTTTAAGTGGAATTCGTTGAGGAAGCACAGCATACAAATTCATATTTTCTGTGAATGCATTTAACTATTTTACTGCCAGAGCACCCTACATCATAGATTGCTTACTTATCTCTTAGAGGGAAATGGAGAGAGAACACTGGGAAAAAAGATCAAGGAACTAGGGGAAGTAGGAAATAATATTTATGAATTTTATGCATGGAGTTGGCTATTGGAGGCAATACATTAATGTCATACTCATGGAACCTTGAGAGTCTGTACTGTGAATTTACCCCAAACATAAATATGTACCTTTATGGTGTGCTCATCATCATATCACACTTTGAGAAGCTATTTCATATTCCATTTTCCATGGAATTGTACAAGAATGGTACTCACTTGGAAGTGTCTGATGTCCTCAAGATTGTTAGCACAGTATATTAATATGTACAAGTATGTTACATTTTAATCTTAAATATACATAACACTTGAGAGTAAACATTATTTATTGAAAAATGATGACAACTTTAATATTAAAAAAGACTGCAGAAAAATGCAAATGAAAAAAAGACATTAAAATGGTAATGCACGGCTATTCAAACTTCAAATAATTTTACATTCAACGTGGATGATTCATGAATTGAAGGGAATATCATACTGCATGTTGTAAAAAATCGTAAATGTCCAATAATTATAGACTGAGGCAGAATGAAATATACTTCAAGGAGAAAGAACATCAGGGATCAAGATGTGCACCCAGAGAATATAAGTGAGTAGTATCTATATGATACAACATGCACTACTGTAATTCTGTTAGTTTTTATTTCCCATATGTTTGTGAGTGTGATTGTGTGCCATTTGTGTGATTGTGTGCCATTTTTACATTTAGTAAATGTGTCTGGATTATTATCCCAGAGTTGATTACCTGCTTTCTTCCTGTATTCTGTGTAGGCTATTATAAAAAATGTTGTTCTTATCGACTTGTGCCAGACACTTACCAGAATCAATGTTACAGTAATACTGTAATTGGTTGGCATATTTGTAAAGCCTTGCCATATTAAATTGAATGAATACATTCACTGTATGTGACAATAGAAGCATAATACAGACTAATAGTAATCTGTGATAAACAGCTGTAATTTATCTTTTTCCTAAATGATGGAAAGGAAAATATGAAATTGATGTTTTTAATATTGGCACACAATGTTACTTAAAACACAAAAAGCAAAGGCTCTAAGATTCAAGTCAGTTCCCAATACAACAGGATGATTACAAAAATATAAAAAAATCAATAATAAAATTCTGCAAGCACCAAAGCAATTTAAGATATAAACATATATTGCATCTTTCTGTGCTAATTTTGCCACAAGAGAAAACTTAAACCTTTAAAATGTTTCTCAAGTAACATAAGGCAGAACTTTGTAAATTAATATATTTATTATATCCATATGATTTATAGAGGAAATTGTAAATATTTATTTGTGTATTATATATTATAACTATGTAACTGTGTTATTATGACTGTTCATACCCTAATTGAACCAGGATTAACTTTATGTCTCTTAACCCAATTTTAATTTGACTCCAGAAATAGCTTGTAAGACAAAAATGATGACATCCTGATCATTTTAGATATTACAGTACAAGAACAGTTTGTAAGAGTGCGACATTTCCATTTTTCTATTGCCACCATATTTAGCTGGTGACCAGATTGAGAGAAAATAACCTATGACCATATTTATTTTCTATTCCTCTATTATTGGTTATACAAACGACTTGCCCATCAAAAATTATGGCAATAACATTTTAAGGCTGGCAGTGCAAGGCTCTCCCACATCTAAGTTGTGTGCCTCGCGAGGGGCGCCTTCACCGCTCATTGCAAGTCTCTCCCACCTTCTACTTTATGGGCCTCATGATGAGCCCCCTTGGCCAACCTGCCACATTCATGCCTGGCAATGAGCCCTTGGCGCTCATCTCGAGCCTTGCAATGAGCGCTCATTGCAGACTTTTTCCAACCCACCAAATTTTCGTGCCTCACGTTGAGCGCCTTTGCCGCTTATTGCAAGCCAAGTGATGAGCGCCTACACCACTCGTCACGAGGTCCACAATGAGCACTTTCGGCACTCATTACGAACCTCTCCCTACTCTATGACCCCTGTGTCTGTTTGTCCCCTCTCCCTTCCATGTGCCTGTTTCCCCCTCTCTCCCTCCCTCTCCCTAGCCTCTTTTTTCCCCTTATTTCCCTCCTCTGTGTCCCTTTTCCCCCATCTCTCACCCCTGTATCTCTTTCCACCCTCTCTCCCCTCTTCCTCGCCTGTGTCTTTCTCCTCTCTGTCTCTGCTTAAGTACTGCGTGCCTGTTGTTGTTCGGCTAAGTGTTTAATCCTTTTTTAAAGCATTTAAGTTTTTACGGCCGCCATTTTTTCCCTCGCTTAGCTGATTTTTGATCTCTGAAAAACAGCAATTAAGCCTCAAATTAGCTTTCAACCTGGCTCTTCCCCTGAACTGTGTGTGAGGTTTTTAAGTTATTTTTTAAATTATTTGGCGTTTTTTGCTTCCCAGTTACATGGTTGCAAAAATATCATCCGTTAAAGCCGTATTTTTTTTCAAAATCTTGCATGCCTCGCGATCAGAGCCAAAGTCCTATGGCCTTTAGCGCTGATCTCGGGCATCACCATGTGCGCCTTCAATCTCTTTCCATCCACCATCGGTGGAGCATCCTCGGGCAAATTACAGCTCTGACGGGACAGATGACCCTACAATTGCGACTCCTGCAATGAGTGCCTGCGGCGTTCATCACAAACCCTGCAATGAGTGCCTTTGGCGCTCACTGCAGCAAAGTCGAGCGGGCCTCATGATGAGTGTCTATGGCCTTCGGCGCTCATTACGCATGCGCTAGCCCGTATTACTTAACATTGCATGATGACAACTCGCAATATGACAACTATTATATGTGATAACAAGTAAAAGTCACACAGTAAGGCAGACCACTTTGCTGACCATCTTGAATGAGGAAGTCTTCAATATCGTCTCCAAGCAACCTTGATTGACGTCCAATGGTTTATTTCCTCCTTTTCTGGTGTATGCCTGGTGAGAGGATCTTGAGTGGATTTTTCCCCAACATAAATAGCACCCAAAGTGGATGGCAAAATCTCTAATCAATGCCCTCAGGTGACCAGTGGATTTCAGGTCAAGCACACAGATCAGCCAAGGCTAATTAGGACAAGGTAAGCAGGACCACCTTCGGAAAAAAAAGGAATTGGGGCTAGAGTGCGGGAGCTGGAACAAACTGGGTTACCTTAGAAAGTTACGCTGTCGTACACTTATTTGTCTAAATCCAAGTCCTCTAATGGGCCAAACCCAGGTAAGGAGGTTTTTATGTGCAAAAGGAATCTGCAATCTGTAGTGATGGAAAGATAGGTTGTGTTAGCCTAATGAAATCTTTAGATTTGCTGAACAGTTTAAGATTGCTAGAGTCCCGTTAAAATAGGAAACGTGCACAGGAAAAGGAGCACAGTTTTCGTTGTGTGTATGCATGAATGACTGATTATATTAAAGTAACTCCTTACATAAACATTGCGGGTGATCCAATCCCTAAAATATAAGTCTTATAATTGTCTCTAGCATAAGCTAAGTAATTGTGATATTGTATGACAGTGTGGGAAGATGACTATGCAGTGGTTGATTCTGTTTTTAAAAAACAAAAAGGATGACAAGAATGAGAGCCCCCTAGAGTGCATGGTGCATGCATAGCCCAAATGTGAAGTCCCCTTAAGAAAATGCAGTAAGCAATGGAGGGAATAATAGATATATGCCTACCAGCTACATATAGAGAGGACAAACAATCACAGTATGTAACAGAGAAGATAGATGGACAACCCAAAGGTTCAGGTGGCACAAACTGTTATCAGGTACCTATGAAGATAATAGTGGGGCTCCCATTGAAATTAATAGAAACCGTAGAAAGGGATCAAGAGACAGCCTGGTAGACTGTGATTATGAAAATAGGAAGTAAATGCCGTGTAGACCCAAAGCCCAGGATGAGATTAAGGAAAAACCCCCAAACAAATTATAGAGAGGGATCATGATTTGTATTTTACTGACGCTTTTTGTGATAATTTGACTAATCGACAATCCAAGTCACCTCTTATAATCCCTGGCCTAGGGAAGGTACCCTTGATCCCCAAATATTACATCTAATCCATATGTGGCTACAACAAAGTATTGGTGCAGGGACTGGGATTTTGAGTATATATATGATAAAAATGTATGTTTTTATAAAGGCCACATGGCCCATTAGGGAACTAGGTAAAGGAAATATATTGCCTAATAGTGAAAGCCACTACAGGGGGAAATATACAGTGCCTTGCAAAAGTATTCACCCCCCTTGACTTTTTACCTTTTGTGTTACATTACAGCCTTAAGTTCAATGTTTTTTTAATCTGAATTTTATGTGATGGATCAGAACACAATAGTTTAAGTTGGTGAAGTGAAATTAGAAAAATATATACATAAAACTATATTTTAGAAATAGAAAACAGAAAATTGGCATGTGTGTATGCATTCACCCCCTTTGTTATGAAGCCCATAAAAAGCTCTGGTGCAACCAATTACCTTCAGACGTAACATAATTAGTGAAATGATGTCCACCTGTGTACATGGTCTGTCATTACATATACACACCTTTTTTGAAAGGCCCCAGAGGCTGCAACATCTAAGAAAGATGCACCACTAACCAAACACTGCAATGAAGACCAAGGAATTTACCAAACAAGTAAGGGACAATGTTATTGAGAAGGACAACTCAGGGTTAGGTTATAAAAAAAATATCCAAATCTTTGATGTTCCCAGGAGAACCATCAAATCTATCATAACCAAATGGAAAGAACATGGCACAACAGCAATCCTGCCAAGAAACTCACGGACCGGGCAAGGAGGGCATTAATCAGAGAGGCAGCACAGAGACCTAAGGTATCCCTGGAGTAGCTACAGAGTTCCACAGCAGAGAATGGTGTATCTGTATATAGAACGACAATAGGTCGTAAGCTCAATAGAGTTGGTCTTTATGGCAGAGTGATATATACTAACGTATTCCTTTATTTAGACAGACCACGACGCAAAAAATATTATAAAAAAAAATGTAAGTTAAAATAACACTTGCGTACTTCACCCCTATCAGAATATAAAATGTAATTCTGATTCTTTCCTGCACTTCTAAATGTCTAGAACTGGTGGCTACTAATGGCCAATGTGAAGTATGAACCTTTATAATAAAGGAGAAAAGAAATTAGCACAAATAGTCTGCATAAGCCTATGATAGTAATAATTAGAACAGACCACCTAGTGCAAAAAAAGAGACAGTATGTTTCCTAGCAGGAAGAAAAAATATATATATATGTGAAAATACGTGGGGAATTATGTATAAAAGCAATCCTCATCTATGCACATGCAAATCATTGGATATGCTTTAAGTAACACAATTATATATAAAAATAATGAATATAAATGCAATTAAAAATAAATAAATCACAGTATGCACTTGGGTATGGATATTGTGGAATTCCTTGAGAAGGAGATTCCTAAATATATCACTTTAACTATAGTACAACGCAATGACACAGAAAGGTGAAAGAAGAAAATTGGGGTTGTGCAACTCCCCTCTTACCTACAGCACCTTGCGGAGGGTACCAGATAGGTGTTATAGCCTTGATGGGCCACTGACTTCATTATCCACCTGTCAATTGCGTTTTAATATATATATATATATATATACAAAGCCAATTCAATTAAAAAAATCAGCAAAGGATATAGTTAAGGCTTCCAAATAAGCCAGAAGTTCCATCCCAATAACAGTGACTGTGATTTCATTTGCCAACCGGTTTCACCATAGCATGGCTTCCTCAGGGCATAATTTTTGTCTTATTAACCTGGCATTATTTATAGGAAGAATATGGGCCCATTTTGAGGGTTTTTTCCTTTAATTTTACTTCCTGTCAGTATTTGATAGGTTTATCTATGTCATGTGTCCCAGAACAGGGGCATTATGGGCAAAACAATGTGTAAAGGAGAGTACTCTCCTATTGGCTTACACCTAAATGCGTTTCAGCCTGGAACGCATAGTAAATGGAGCCACATTGTCATTTGACTGCTTGAAGCGCTCTAATGCATTCCAGCTTGAAACGCTGGTCTTAAAATGGCGACCGCTCGTACAACATCCGCTTTAAATCGGATGTTGCGTTAGTTGCGTTTCAAGCTGCAACGCAAGCTAAAAAACGGGGCCATATTAAGCACACTAGACAAAATTAATTCGTTATCCTGCCTTAGGCAGTGAAAATACTTTTAGAAAGAGAAAATGGAGGAGATTATCTCTTATGGCAGAGTGGCCAGAAGAAAGCAATTACTTTCAGCAAAAAACAAAATGGCATGTTTTGAGTTTGCGAAAAGGCATGTGGGAGACTCCCAAAATGTATGGAGGAAGGTGGTCTGGTCTGATGAGACTAAAATTGAACTTTTCGGCCATCAAAGAAAACGCTATGTTTGGTGCAAACCCAACACCTCAAATCTCCCAAAGAACACCATCCCCACAGGGAAACATGGTGGTGGCAGCATCATGCTGTGGGAATGTCTTTCAGCAGCCGGGACTGGGAAACTGGTCAGTGTTGAGGAAACATGGATGGTGCTAAATACAGGTAAATTCTTGAGCAAAACCTGTACCACTCTGTGCGCGATTTGAGGCTAGGATGGAGGTTCACCTTCCAGCAGGACAATGACCCCAAACACACTGCTAAAGCAACACTTGAGTGGTTTTACGGAAAACATGTACAGTAAATGTGTTGGAATGGCCTAGTCAAAGCCCAATGCTTGTTCCAATATAGATTGAATTACACTGCTTGTGAGCTTCGAAATTTGTATTTTATACGTTTTTATTGTGTTACACATATATTTGAGGGCACTTTCTGTCATGATTTTCACTGATTTCCATTCCAGCTCAATATCTTTGTGATCCCTGTGTGAACCCGAAAAATGCAATTGCACATCGTGACTGAGTAATAAGTGATGTGATCACAAGGATATTGAGCTGAAATGGAAATCAGTGAAAATCATGACAGAAAATGCCCTTATATATATGTGTAACACAATAAAAACTTATAAAATACACATTTCTAAACTCACAAGCCGTGTAATTGAATCTAATTGGAACCAATGCATTTCCAAATGTACCGTATTTTTCACCGTATAAGACGCACTTTTTCTTCCCCAAAACTGTGGGGGGGGGGGGGGGGGGAGTTGGTGCGTCTTATACAACGAATACACATTTTACATGCATTAAAACTGCCTCTTTCTGCCCCTCTTGATCCTCTCCCCCTCCTGATTCTCCCCTTCGACCCCTCTGATCCTTCCCTTGGTCCCCTTTAGATCCCCACTCCTGCCCCCCTGCACCCCACGTGCATTTGCGCTTCCTACGGCACCAGCAGCATGCCTCTGACTGCATCTCGTCTGCCGGTGCATCTTAGTGATGTCACACACGTGACCCAAGGTAAGGCTGCAGTACAGGAGGAGTGCTGGTAGGAAGCGCAATGGGGTGAGATCAAGATGGGCCAAGGGATGATCATGGATGGGCAGAGGGGAGAATCAAGAGAAGAAAGGGGAGGATCAAGAGGGGCAGGGGGGATCAGGAGGGTCAGGGAGGGTCAAGAGCTCCTGGAGGCTCCCAAATGTGTGTGTGTGTGGTGTATATATATATATATATATGTGTATATATATATATATATATATATATATATATATATGTATATATATATATATATATATATATATATATGTATGTATATATGTATGTATGTTTGTATATATATATATATATGTATGTAACTAGGTGTGTCTTATGTGCAGGTGCGTCTTATATGGCGAAAAATACGGTATGTATATGTATATATATATATATATATATGTATATGTATATATATATATATATATATATATATATGTATATATATATATGTATATATGTATGTATGTATGTATATATGTATGTATGTATATATATATATATATATTGTAACAGGGCGCCCCCTTCTGGCGGGGTTTGCGTCCTGCACTTTCTTATCTCTTTTATACAGGGAGGAAGACACAGCAGGCTTGTCCAAAGTTGAGTTTTACTGCTATTTTATTTGTTTGCATAAACAGAACAAAAACAGTGCTTGTATTCAGCAACAAAATAAAACCCTACATAAACGTGCTTACTATACTCAGGAACGCCCTGACTATATCCGGCCAGCTTCTCTGGCTCCGGAGAGTGCCACCTTGTGGCCAGGATGCAAACAGTCTCTTATTTGCGTTGTATCGCCACCTTGTGGCCAGGGAACAAACAGTCTCTTATTTGCGTTGTATCGCCACCTTGTGGCCAGGGAACAAACAGTCTCTTATTTGCGTTGTATCGCCACCTTGTGGCCAGGGAACAAACAGTCTCTGATTGAGAGTGAGAATGCCAGCTTGTGGCTAGGAAACAAAACAGTCTTTTAATGTCTTTTCCTCTACGGCTTCTGCCAATAGTGGGTGAAGCATAGGGCCCACCCTTTCTCTCCCTTGCTTCACCCCAGGGACCCTTGTCACCCTCTTGGGATGAGGGACTATTACTTTCTCTGAACGCACTCTTTTCCCTGGGGCCTTTGTACTTCTTTTCCTCATATGGTGAAAACGTGTATTTGTCACCAACCTTTTTATCCCTTGTTGCGTTCGGCTTCCCAGGGATGGGGTCTTTAGATAATCCTCTCTCAGTGGAGTATCTCTGATACCACAGGTGTCTTCTCTGTGAACAAACTCTGGAGTATAATAGTGTTCCTGACTGTCTCGCTCCAGCACAAATCCCAGCTCTCTGGATCCCAGAGGCAGCTGAGCTGTTCAGGGCTTCCTCCTGCAACACACACAGCCCACGGCTCTTAGGCCCATGTCTAAGTGAGAGAGACTCCACCCATCTCTCTGCTGCTTTTAAAGGCAGTACACAGCTGAGCTTCCATTTAGCCACTGATAACTGAATGGAATTAACTCCTTTCATTCTCAGGGGAGAAGTCTTACAGAGCTCTCTTGTGACCCCTATTGGCACTCCATCACATATCCTCCCCCTCAGCCGTAAACGCTCACTTGTAACTTTATCTTCCTCTTGTCTTCTCGTTTAAGGGGCTCCTCTTCATAGGGCATAATATTCTCTGGTGCAACTATGCAGTATGGGCTTGGGTCTTGCTCTATTCTCTTGAGCTCAACAGCACGCGTACTTCCATGCGCCAAGAGAACTTTCCCTTCTTCAATTGATCCATCAACTTTGACGAAGCAAGGCTTGAGACACCCCTCGAATAGACTACCATGGATTTCGTCCACCGCATCATCTATGGGGAACACACCGTTCTGTTCGCCACATGGCACCCCTGGACCTGGTTGGATACTGACAGTATCTCCAAACCACACCTTTAGGTTGTTACACACAACTCTGCTCCTCCTGATCTTCCCATCTAGGCAAGTGTCATCTGTACGACCTTTGTACGCAGTTTTCTGTCTCTTCTTTCTTTTCAGAAGAACAGGTTTTCCTTGGTACAACAGAAGCTCATCCTTCTGGACCGGAGTCATCGACATCACTTTCTCTTCATTGCTTTGTTTTTCTTCAATTTCTTTTAATAGGACCTGCAGTTCAGATAATTCTGCAGAGAGCGATTTGGTTGTATCATTTCTATCACAACCGGTTTCTTTTACATAATCTCTATAACGATTTGCCTTGAGTTCCTTACTCTTAAGTTTCCATTCTTCCAATTCTTTTTCTGCTTTCTGGGCAGTAGGTTTGTCCTCCTCATCACTGGGTTTCTTTTCAGGTTTACGTTCTTTGACTTGAACGGCCTTGACAGAGGGACGTGAAATTCTCGGCCCATGCTTTCCTCTGCTTCAGGCTCCTCAGCTTCTGCAACTGCGGAAGCCACAAATAATGCGTCACCTCTCTTCCTCTTGCTGGAGACCCTGATTGTCAACTTGAGACCATCTTTATGTTTATTTTTTGAAGTACTTGTTTTCTTCTCAGTTTCAGAAGATTTATCTGTGTCAAGTGATTTTGTCTCCTTTTTTGTTGATGTTTCAGGTTGCTGCTCTGTATCACACTGTTCCGCTATGGTTGGTGAAACCTTTGTTTCCCTGCTTTCTTCTGGCTGATCTATCACAGCTAACTCCTTAGTTTGCTTTGCACCGCTCTCAACTTTACTAGATGCTTCTTTGCCTACACTTGCTTTCTCTTTATTAGAGACAGAAATAATGTCTTTCTTTTTCTCTGTCTCTTCATCCTTGGCACTGGTTTTGTTTGAATCGGTCTCACGCAGCTCTTCTTTTGAAAGTACTTTTTGGTTTGATTTTTCAAGAGATGAACTAATGTGATCATTTCCAAGATCTGGAGATTTTTCTAAATTCTCTGAGCTTGAAAACTTACTGTTCTCTTTGAGGTTATGTAGACTTTGGTTTACGTCACTCTCTAAGAGATCTTTCAGATTTTTCACAGTCTCTTCCATAGCAAGCAATTGTTCTTTTAGGTGAAGGATTTCTTTTGTCATTACCTCCTTCCCAGAGATTCTCTGTTCATAAAGCCGTAACTGGTTGTCCTTCTCAATTAATTGCGTCTTTAGAGACTCCATTGTGGCTGCGTGCGTCTTACTTTGCGCCTCATTCTCAGTGTCCAGATTCTGGCATTTAGCAATTAGATCAAGGATGGTTGTATCCTGTTCTTGCACTTTAACTGCCAACTCTGATTTTTCCTTTTTTAGCTCCTCGGATGTGGCCAAACTTGATTGAAGACCTTTCTTCAGAATCTCAACAGCTTGGTTTAAAGAGTTTAATTCTTGTTCATTTGTGGATTTGTACTCATTAAACACATTAAGAGTTGACTCTCTCTCACTAATCACCTTATGGTGCTCTTCCCTTAACTGAACCATCTGCTGGGCCTCGCTCTCCAATTTTCTGGTGAACTTTGCTAGCTTGTCCTCAGTTTGCTTCAATCTACTGCTTAGATTGTCCACTTGGTGGTTGAGTCCAGCTATGTTTTGTTTTGATGACTCTTCATTTCTTTGCATGTCTTCAATCACCTGCTCCTTCTGCCTCTTCTCATCTTCCACCCCATAATGGAGTCCCTCAAGCTCCTTGTCCTTTTGCGTTAATACTGTCTTCAGCTTGGAGATTTCCAGTTTCAATATGGTTATTTGACAAATCAGCTGCTCCTCTTGAGTTTTAGCCGCTTGGTCTTGTCTCTCCTTCTGTACAGTGTTCTCTGAAAGGGATGTCTGCAGATTGGTAATTATTCCCTGTAGCTGCAGTTTCTCAGAATCAAACCGGGCTTTCTGGGTTTCTAGTTCTGCATTGGTGGCGCTCTTCTCTTGTTCTAGCTTGGTGATCTGGACTTGGAGGGCTGTACACCTAGCAGTGATTTCAGCTACTTCCTGGGTCAATCTTTCCATCTTCAGGATGTCCCCCATGTTTTCCAGCTTAGACTTGGGAGTATTCTTCCTCTGCTCCCAAATTGGCATCAGGGGGGAGTTGGTGCGTCTTATACAACGAATACACATTTTACATGCATTAAAACTGCCTCTTTCTGCCCCTCTTGATCCTCTCCCCCTCCTGATTCTCCCCTTCGACCCCTCTGATCCTTCCCTTGGTCCCCTTTAGATCCCCACTCCTGCCCCCCTGCACCCCACGTGCATTTGCGCTTCCTACGGCACCAGCAGCATGCCTCTGACTGCATCTCGTCTGCCGGTGCATCTTAGTGATGTCACACACGTGACCCAAGGTAAGGCTGCAGTACAGGAGGAGTGCTGGTAGGAAGCGCAATGGGGTGAGATCAAGATGGGCCAAGGGATGATCATGGATGGGCAGAGGGGAGAATCAAGAGAAGAAAGGGGAGGATCAAGAGGGGCAGGGGGGATCAGGAGGGTCAGGGAGGGTCAAGAGCTCCTGGAGGCTCCCAAATGTGTGTGTGTGTGGTGTATATATATATATATATATATGTGTATATATATATATATATATATATATATATATATATGTATATATATATATATATATATATATATATATATATGTATGTATATGTATGTATGTTTGTATATATATATATATATGTATGTAACTAGGTGCGTCTTATGTGCAGGTGCGTCTTATATGGCGAAAAATACGGTATGTATATGTATATATATATATATATATATGTATATGTATATATATATATATATATATATATATATATATATATATATATATGTATATATGTATGTATGTATGTATATATGTATGTATGTATATATATATATATATATATTGTAACAGGGCGCCCCCTTCTGGCGGGGTTTGCGTCCTGCACTTTCTTATCTCTTTTATACAGGGAGGAAGACACAGCAGGCTTGTCCAAAGTTGAGTTTTACTGCTATTTTATTTGTTTGCATAAACAGAACAAAAACAGTGCTTGTATTCAGCAACAAAATAAAACCCTACATAAACGTGCTTACTATACTCAGGAACGCCCTGACTATATCCGGCCAGCTTCTCTGGCTCCGGAGAGTGCCACCTTGTGGCCAGGATGCAAACAGTCTCTTATTTGCGTTGTATCGCCACCTTGTGGCCAGGGAACAAACAGTCTCTTATTTGCGTTGTATCGCCACCTTGTGGCCAGGGAACAAACAGTCTCTTATTTGCGTTGTATCGCCACCTTGTGGCCAGGGAACAAACAGTCTCTGATTGAGAGTGAGAATGCCAGCTTGTGGCTAGGAAACAAAACAGTCTTTTAATGTCTTTTCCTCTACGGCTTCTGCCAATAGTGGGTGAAGCATAGGGCCCACCCTTTCTCTCCCTTGCTTCACCCCAGGGACCCTTGTCACCCTCTTGGGATGAGGGACTATTACTTTCTCTGAACGCACTCTTTTCCCTGGGGCCTTTGTACTTCTTTTCCTCATATGGTGAAAACGTGTATTTGTCACCAACCTTTTTATCCCTTGTTGCGTTCGGCTTCCCAGGGATGGGGTCTTTAGATAATCCTCTCTCAGTGGAGTATCTCTGATACCACAGGCGTCTTCTCTGTGAACAATCTCTGGAGTATAATAGTGTTCCTGACTGTCTCGCTCCAGCACAAATCCCAGCTCTCTGGATCCCAGAGGCAGCTGAGCTGTTCAGGGCTTCCTCCTGCAACACACACAGCCCACGGCTCTTAGGCCCATGCCTAAGTGAGAGAGACTCCACCCATCTCTCTGCTGCTTTTAAAGGCAGTACACAGCTGAGCTTCCATTTAGCCACTGATAACTGAATGGAATTAACTCCTTTCATTCTCAGGGGAGAAGTCTTACAGAGCTCTCTTGTGACCCCTATTGGCACTCCATCACATATCCTCCCCCTCAGCTCAACATCATGTAGTTGAGCTACATGAGCCGAGAGGCCGTAAACGCTCACTTGTAACTTTATCTTCCTCTTGTCTTCTCGTTTAAGGGGCTCCTCTTCATAGGGCATAATATTCTCTGGTGCAACTATGCAGTATGGGCTTGGGTCTTGCTCTATTCTCTTGAGCTCAACAGCACGCGTACTTCCATGCGCCAAGAGAACTTTCCCTTCTTCAATTGATCCATCAACTTTGACGAAGCAAGGCTTGAGACACCCCTCGAATAGACTACCATGGATTTCGTCCACCGCATCATCTATGGGGAACACACCGTTCTGTTCGCCACATGGCACCCCTGGACCTGGTTGGATACTGACAGTATCTCCAAACCACACCTTTAGGTTGTTACACACAACTCTGCTCCTCCTGATCTTCCCATCTAGGCAAGTGTCATCTGTACGACCTTTGTACGCAGTTTTCTGTCTCTTCTTTCTTTTCAGAAGAACAGATTTTCCTTGGTACAACAGAAGCTCATCCTTCTGGACCGGAGTCATCGACATCACTTTCTCTTCATTGCTTTGTTTTTCTTCAATTTCTTTTAATAGGACCTGCAGTTCAGATAATTCTGCAGAGAGCGATTTGGTTGTATCATTTCTATCACAACCGGTTTCTTTTACATAATCTCTATAACGATTTGCCTTGAGTTCCTTACTCTTAAGTTTCCATTCTTCCAATTCTTTTTCTGCTTTCTGGGCAGTAGGTTTGTCCTCCTCATCACTGGGTTTCTTTTCAGGTTTACGTTCTTTGACTTGAACGGCCTTGACAGAGGGACGTGAAATTCTCGGCCCATGCTTTCCTCTGCTTCAGGCTCCTCAGCTTCTGCAACTGCGGAAGCCACAAATAATGCGTCACCTCTCTTCCTCTTGCTGGAGACCCTGATTGTCAACTTGAGACCATCTTTATGTTTATTTTTTGAAGTACTTGTTTTCTTCTCAGTTTCAGAAGATTTATCTGTGTCAAGTGATTTTGTCTCCTTTTTTGTTGATGTTTCAGGTTGCTGCTCTGTATCACACTGTTCCGCTATGGTTGGTGAAACCTTTGTTTCCCTGCTTTCTTCTGGCTGATCTATCACAGCTGACTCCTTAGTTTGCTTTGCACCGCTCTCAACTTTACTAGATGCTTCTTTGCCTACACTTGCTTTCTCTTTATTAGAGACAGAAATAATGTCTTTCTTTTTCTCTGTCTCTTCATCCTTGGCACTGGTTTTGTTTGAATCGGTCTCACGCAGCTCTTCTTTTGAAAGTACTTTTTGGTTTGATTTTTCAAGAGATGAACTAATGTGATCATTTCCAAGATCTGGAGATTTTTCTAAATTCTCTGAGCTTGAAAACTTACTGTTCTCTTTGAGGTTATGTAGACTTTGGTTTACGTCACTCTCTAAGAGATCTTTCAGATTTTTCACAGTCTCTTCCATAGCAAGCAATTGTTCTTTTAGGTGAAGGATTTCTTTTGTCATTACCTCCTTCCCAGAGATTCTCTGTTCATAAAGCCGTAACTGGTTGTCCTTCTCAATTAATTGCGTCTTTAGAGACTCCATTGTGGCTGCGTGCGTCTTACTTTGCGCCTCATTCTCAGTGTCCAGATTCTGGCATTTAGCAATTAGATCAAGGATGGTTGTATCCTGTTCTTGCACTTTAACTGCCAACTCTGATTTTTCCTTTTTTAGCTCCTCGGATGTGGCCAAACTTGATTGAAGACCTTTCTTCAGAATCTCAACAGCTTGGTTTAAAGAGTTTAATTCTTGTTCATTTGTGGATTTGTACTCATTAAACACATTAAGAGTTGACTCTCACTAATCACCTTATGGTGCTCTTCCCTTAACTTAACCATCTGCTGGGCCTCGCTCTCCAATTTTCTGGTGAACTTTGCTAGCTTGTCCTCAGTTTGCTTCAATCTACTGCTTAGATTGTCCACTTGGTGGTTGAGTCCAGCTATGTTTTGTTTTGATGACTCTTCATTTCTTTGCATGTCTTCAATCACCTGCTCCTTCTGCCTCTTCTCATCTTCCACCCCATAATGGAGTCCCTCAAGCTCCTTGTCCTTTTGCGTTAATACTGTCTTCAGCTTGGAGATTTCCAGTTTCAATATGGTTATTTGACAAATCAGCTGCTCCTCTTGAGTTTTAGCCGCTTGGTCTTGTCTCTCCTTCTGTACAGTGTTCTCTGAAAGGGATGTCTGCAGATTGGTAATTATTCCCTGTAGCTGCAGTTTCTCAGAATCAAACCGGGCTTTCTGGGTTTCTAGTTCTGCATTGGTGGCGCTCTTCTCTTGTTCTAGCTTGGTGATCTGGACTTGGAGGGCTGTACACCTAGCAGTGATTTCAGCTACTTCCTGGGTCAATCTTTCCATCTTCAGGATGTCGCCCATGTTTTCCAGCTTAGACTTGGGAGTATTCTTCCTCTGCTCCCAAATTGGCATCAGTTTCTCATTCCTGTAGGACACTCTGTAGTCCTCAAATGCAGGCATCCTCCGCCATTCAGGAATATAGTCTGGCATCATCTTTACCTCTCGCTGGTCTGGTTTGGTATGACACATCTCCATGCTCTGTGTCATTTGTCCTGTCTGGGACAGTGTGTACTCCTTGAGTTTTTCTGCATTGCGGTCAGCCCGTTTCTTTTCTCTGTTATAAGCAGCTTCCACTTCTCTGAACTGGTTTTTTATCATCTCTAAGTCGGATGCACTTTGCGAGTAGCTGGCCTTTTCCACTTGAAGTGAAGACTCAAGGTCCAGGATCCGCAACTGGATAACTTCAGAGTTAACCTTAGACTCCCGATGGGCTGCTCTTTCCGATTCTATATCTTCTTCCAGTCTTTTTACTGTTTGTGCTGCTGTCTCCAGTTCCAGAATCAGTCTCTCCTCTTTCTCACGACTGTATTCCAGCTCATTCTTCTGACGTGAGAAGTTATCCATGGCGACATTTTTCTCTGCTTCCATTTCATGTAGCTGCTTGTGCAACTCTTGAACCTTCCTGTTTTGGGACTGGATAACAGATTCCATTTCTTTCTTCATCTCCTCTAAGGCCATTCTGTCTGCACTAGCAGGCTCTTTTGCTTTCTCAGCAATCTCTGTTACTGTCTCTGCAGTTTCTTTTGTGTACTCTGCATTCTCATCAGCAGCTCCTGCTGTCTCTGTGGCGGCTCCTGCCGTCTCTGTGGCGGCTCCTGCCGTCTCTGTGGCGGCTCCTGCCATCTCTGTGGCGGCTCCTGCCGTCTCTGTGGCGGCTCCTGCTGTCTCTGTGGCGGCTCCTCTGTCAGCCCGCCAGTTCCTTGCTTGTCTATCTTGGACAATATCACCAAATGACTTCTCAACGCCAAGCTCCAATGGGGTGTCCATAATATTTGGATGGAAATCTCTCCTTGTCATGCCAGTCGCACCTTTCTCGTGTGGTTGAAGTATAGGAGCACTTCTCCGGTTAGCTTGTTGCACCCCCAGCGCCTTTATGCTGGCTGTAAAGTACGCCTTCTGTTCATTCTGGGAGTCTTTCCTCATCCTCTCATCAGGGAACCCGTACTCTGGCCTGTGGTAGAGATGGGCATGCTTTTCTTTGGTATTCCATCTTCTATCATCAGATTTTTCCCACAGACAGGTAGGGGCCTGTCCAAATTGGGAGACTTCCCCTCGGTACTGTAACTTCTCCTTATTACAACTCAGGTTCTCTTTGTTCTTATATTTCTGGGTACTGATTCTTTGTGCTCTGACATCCCGGGTAACTCCAACTCTGTCAAGGATCTCAGCTTTGAGGTCATCATAATTTTCTTTCTTTTCTTCATTCAAGCTCAGATAAGCTTTCTGAGCTTCGCCCGTCAAATACGGGGCAATGAGGCTGGCCCAGTACTGTTTGTGCCATGCCTCCCTAATGGCTGTTCTCTCAAAAATGGTGAGGTATATGATCACATCATCATCCTCTGTCAGCTCCCAAAGAATTTCATTGGCTCTAGCTCTGGCCGAATCTTTTCTATATTTGTCCAGTATAGCTTCATTCTGGGCTAACTGGATGGCCCACTTTCTAGTGAACTCTTGATGAGCAGCTGTGGCCTCTCTCATGCGGATTGTTTCCTCCTCTGCTTGTCGCTGCTGTTCCTGCTGTTGCTGCTGGTGCTGCAGTTGCTGCTGTTGCTGCTGTTGCAGCAAGGCCTTCAGTATATCCTCCATCACTGTACTGTACTGTGGGCTGTCTTCCTGCACTCAGACACTTCACAATCCCACTTCTGACACCAGTGTAACAGGGCGCCCCCTTCTGGCGGGGTTTGCGTCCTGCACTTTCTTATCTCTTTTATACAGGGAGGAAGACACAGCAGGCTTGTCCAACGTTGAGTTTTACTGCTATTTTATTTGTTTGCATAAACAGAACAAAAACAGTGCTTGTATTCAGCAACAAAATAAAACCCTACATAAACGTGCTTACTATACTCAGGAACGCCCTGACTATATCCGGCCAGCTTCTCTGGCTCCGGAGAGTGCCACCTTGTGGCCAGGATGCAAACAGTCTCTTATTTGCGTTGTATCGCCACCTTGTGGCCAGGGAACAAACAGTCTCTTATTTGCGTTGTATCGCCACCTTGTGGCCAGGGAACAAACAGTCTCTTATTTGCGTTGTATCGCCACCTTGTGGCCAGGGAACAAACAGTCTCTGATTGAGAGTGAGAATGCCAGCTTGTGGCTAGGAAACAAAACAGTCTTTTAATGTCTTTTCCTCTACGGCTTCTGCCAATAGTGGGTGAAGCATAGGGCCCACCCTTTCTCTCCCTTGCTTCACCCCAGGGACCCTTGTCACCCTCTTGGGATGAGGGACTATTACTTTCTCTGAACGCACTCTTTTCCCTGGGGCCTTTGTACTTCTTTTCCTCATATGGTGAAAACGTGTATTTGTCACCAACCTTTTTATCCCTTGTTGCGTTCGGCTTCCCAGGGATGGGGTCTTTAGATAATCCTCTCTCAGTGGAGTATCTCTGATACCACAGGTGTCTTCTCTGTGAACAAACTCTGGAGTATAATAGTGTTCCTGACTGTCTCGCTCCAGCACAAATCCCAGCTCTCTGGATCCCAGAGGCAGCTGAGCTGTTCAGGGCTTCCTCCTGCAACACACACAGCCCACGGCTCTTAGGCCCATGCCTAAGTGAGAGAGACTCCACCCATCTCTCTGCTGCTTTTAAAGGCAGTACACAGCTGAGCTTCCATTTAGCCACTGATAACTGAATGGAATTAACTCCTTTCATTCTCAGGGGAGAAGTCTTACAGAGCTCTCTTGTGACCCCTATTGGCACTCCATCACAATATATATATATATATATATATATATATATATATATTTGTGTGTGATGTTGGTGTGTATATGTGTGTGAAGTGTATTTGTGTTTGATTCAGTATATTTTTTTCTTGTTTTCCTCCTCTAAAAACTAGGTGCGTCTTATGTGCAGGTGCGTCTTATATGGCGAAAAATACGGTATATCTTTTCTCTTGCCTTAAAACTAGTGGTCAGATGCAGCATTACAGTACCAGACTAGGGTATCTAATTGCAACATTCCGTGTATAAGATTGTCCCCCTATTTTAGAGTTAAATTTTTTTATAAAAAATACCATCTTATACACGGACAAACACGGTATGTTCATAAAACACAGCAAACCTAGAAAGAGGAAATAGGAGATGCATTGAATAAACGTCCAGCCATTCGAGCTATGTATCTGATGGCTACGACTGATGAACTACCCACTCCAGTAAAAACAGCACTGCAACATACTGTAGGATTGATGGAACCAATCTTGTACCAGGTACATGCTAATATTAGGCATCATACACGTCTAGTGAAAGTCAAAGAGGATGCCACACTATTCAAGACCCATTCCGTTCCACTTATTTGCATAAAGCTACCCAGAATCCTTAGCTGCATGTGAGAGGCGCTGGCCTCGCAGGACTCTCCCTAATGTTAATAAGGCGGTGGGAAAAAGACCCCCGGATGCACCCCCCCCAAGGCCTGCAATGACGGAGGAGAGGCTCGCAATGAGAGCCGAAGATGCTCATTGCGAGGACCCCAATTAGCGAGGCCCGCAAGTTAGAGGGCCCCACACTGTGTTGCAAACAGCATTGCCAGTCTTAAAATGTTACTGCTGTCATTTTCTACGGGCATGTCACTAGTTTAGTTTATAATAGTGATACAAGAATATTTACCAGAAATGCTCATTATTAAAATAAAAAAGAGATAAATATAAATAAAGTCATATATATTAGTTATATCTAGCAGGCTCTGATATAGGTGAATTTCAAGATGGTGTGACAAACACTTAGCACTCACATATTTGCAAGCAGCACAGATTTTAAAACTCTCAGATAACTAGTTCCAGCAGCTCCTCTTGTGAGTAATAGACCATTAATGGCAATAGTAAAAGTTTTCTTGCTACTTCTTCAATATAACATATCAGATGCATAATTATGTATGAGTGCACAAAATATGCATTAGTCCTGTCATTTGCATTACGATGCAAAGGGTATATAAAGATTGTTTGTTATTATCACATTATCTGTGCATTGCAGACCTCATTATAATTAGTAAATTGTATGACATAAAGTGATGCTCACTGCACACAGGTAGCATCAACACAGTAGCATCAAGAAAGAATCAATAAATAACCTTAGACTCAAGAACCCTTTCCATCACTTTCTACCCTGGGAGGTTAGTTGCTAGAAAGGTATCACTTAGAAGGCTACTGAAGTCCAAACATGTTCTATCGTGCAATTAAATTATCATTTTTGAAATCTTACATTTTTCACTTTTTATGCAGCTATTCTTTTAATGCTGGTTTTACTGAGCCTATGTATTGCAGTTTCTGGCTCAACATGTTGGGCTTAACATGTTGGGTCCAACGAAACTAATCATAATGCCTTGTATTTTGTGGCTGGATAACTGAGTCCTGACTGATAGTTTTTCTCAGCTTTTGGGTAACAGGAGGCTCCAGGCGTGAACTCCTTGCTCACTGTGCCTTAGAGAGTACAGCTGCATTTTGCTGACAATGCCCAAGAGAGGATGAACCTTACATCTGGGGTTTGCTGTTTCTCCTGTTCAGGGTAGAATTGCCTGGTATTTTGGGACTGGATCACTCTTTTGAGTGAGACCAGACTAATATACTACAGGATATTTTTCCCTGTGAATTTGTTTATGGACTAAGAATTAATTGTCAAAACCAATCATTGAATAACTGAATAGTTCAAGATCAGAAAAGGAATGCATCAAGGTATATTGTTACCATATTTATTCAAATTATACAAAGGAATACATTATGTGTAAGGCCAGTTCAGACATTCATGTTCATATAAAACACGAAAATAGAGAATTAGCAGAATCAATTCACAGACATCAATCAATCAGCCAAATTAAAAACAATAGCAACACATCAAATTTTATGAAATATAAATCACCATAGGATTTCATCAAGCATGGAATGTATCATATCAAATTTCAATATATCATGTAAAAACTACAGAATCAATGTATCTAATAAATGACTAGTAATAATAACATTAATCTTAATGATATTGCATATTGATGATTGAATAACCAATATATTCTGATAAAATCACCACTAATTACATACACAGTAAAAAACATATAGAAATCAAAGAAATAAAATAAAACCAATTATAAAATACAGTGATATTGAAATAATGAGATTATAATGATAAAATGTATCTATAGATTGTAATATGCAATTTTTAAGATTAATCAATAATCATGATAGGATATTTTGTAATATAATTGAGAAAAGTTAACAAAATAAATTTTTCTGGTTTAATCAAAAATATACAAAATCTATGTTTGAATTGAAACTCATATCCGGATTATGACTCTTAATGACTATGGCCCTCATTCTATTAGCGGCCGCAGCCGTTGCGGGGCCGCAAGGACCGGCCGCAAGCTATTCGGCTATTCTATTCCCTTACGGCCGGGGATTCCGGCAGGCTTGCGGCCGGTGCCTTGCTATCTCTTGCGGCCGCTCGCGCCGGAGGAAAGCCTTTGATCTAAAACGGCCGCAAGAGTTTTGCAATTCAATTGCTCCGGGAAACCTCTCTGCAAGGCTAAAAGCGAGCCGCAGCTTACTTGCAGGAAAGAGGTCCCGCTAGCACCAATTAAGCACATAAAATAGCTCAAATAAAGCCATCCTGCACTTTGAGAAGACTATAAAGGGATTTTAGGTGTTAGAAAAAATAGCACATAATTATCCTATACTCAAATCCGTAAAATATTTGTTTTTTAATATCCGTAAAATATCCATGTAAAAAGTCCAGAGTGCTTGGAGCACTTCAGACCCGCCCACGCCGCAGCCGGAAAATAAACAGTTAATTTGAACTCGGATTTGGGCTGATGTGCAAGCTTGAGAGTGGGTTTATTTTAATCCTCATGTCCCCCAATATGATCCCTAGCATTTACAGAGCTGTACAGTGCAGGCTTGAATTTAATTTTGCGTTTTTACATTTCTGCGCTTACGGCCGGTTCCAAGATATGCGGTCGGCCGTAAGATGAGATCCTTGCGGGGCCGTATAATAGAATCGCGAGTTAACAGAACCCCCGCAAGGAATCGCAGCCTTACGGCCGATTTACGGCCGGTAATAGAATGAGGCCCTATGACATTTTAATATCTCTTTAATGAAATATAACAAAACATTATATGATATAATTTGTCTGTTTATATCACAACATATTTTAAAATTAAATCGATACTTTTCCAATTGGATTTAGGCTTCAGTCTCCTTCAGTTATTCTTCTTGGGTGGTTTTCTCTTAGATTTCTCCTAAAATGTGTAAGGGTTTGAAACGTGCCTAACCCAAAATGGTGAAAACTCTTTCTTTGTCTAAAAGTATTCTGGCTTCTTGGAATATGTGCATTTTGGGCATGTATCTCTATTTGAGAGTATGTGTGTTCCTCTGGGAGTGTCCTCCTCTTTAAGTGTCTCAGAATATGCCTGAAAAAGAGTTCCTCAAAATGTAAGATGATCTTCTAAATGATCTTCAAAGTGAAAAATGCTTGGAGTGTCTGTCCTTTGTTAGTTCTTCAATTAGTGGAAAGTTTTCCAATTTCTTTGTGTGTGTCCTATGTTTAATGTGTGTTCTAGAAATGTGATACCTTTCCCTTCTTATAGTAAACTGATTTTCCTATCAAAATTCCAATCTAACCAAATGATTCTAATAACCAACAGGAAGCAATGTGATGTCACAACTGCTCCAGTGGATCATGGGAAATAATTTATAGAAAACAATTTTAGTATGGTAACCAAACCATTCCAGATATCTTGGCATTCCTATGCTTGGTTTGTCAAATAAGAAATATGATAATAGAACACCTAATCCATGAAAATAGTTTTAAAAGATAAGAAAAATTTGAAATAATATATAAAACCTATAGGAGCATACCAGATACTGTAACATCATGTCTTTCACAGAACAAAACACTATGAGTTGAAATATATTCCAAATAAGAGATTTAAGAAAAAAAGATTTTTTTTGTGGGAAAATAATCATCTTTATTTACATTTATTTACAAAAACAATGACGCACACTTCAACATTTAAAATCAATTAAGAGAATGGGATAAAACCACCCCTTTTCTATTTTGGATATTATCTAGAAATCAGACTTTTCATCAAAAAATTGCAACTGAGTTTATAAATTTGTCATTCACATATGCAATTTCATGTCTTATTCTATAATTTTATTCTCAAATTTGATATAAGAGACTTAAGTCCGAGCCATTTAGGGTCGTCTGCAATGCCTATAAGGGCAAATAAATTTAGGGGATATGGTGCTCTCTTTATTTTCTGTATATGACAGATTTAAGAATCAAGGATAAGGGCCTACCACCCTACAGGGTATAGTAGCTTCACCCTAACGGTATGTGAATACCAGCCTTAGGCTTAATCTATTTCCTCACGTATAGCCTATACAATATGTTTCCTAATATACAGCTTCTGCAGTTTGGGAGCTGAAAGTACAGACCCCCACTATTCAGGATACCCTCACTCTCCCTATCGGACTAGCCTAGCCGGCTCCTTCTCTGAGCGATGTCGGCGTGTGACTTCAAGCCGCATGTCTGACCCTCAACGTCGGCGTGTGACGTCACGCCACACATCTGACCCTGATGTACGTTTCAATGCGATTGTGCCTTTCTCAAAGGGGAAGAAGGCGTGCGTTTCTGTTGACATCTCTTTTATTGGAAAACGTTACCATAGTAACCTTGGTGAAATAAAGCAAATGCTTAATGATACCAACTAAAGAGATCCCAAACTGGATAATTAAATTAAATAAGAGATTTCCAAAAATACATGTACCGTAAATACTCAAATATAGCGCCACCCAAATTTACCGCTAGAGTTACGAATTGTTAGGTGAATGGATAAAAAATGCAAGGCGCGAATATAAAGTGAGGGTTAAAATTTACAGAACTGTAGAAAAATGCTGAATCTTTTTCCAAAAGCACCCAAAATGGTGCATAAATGCTTTAATAATCAATATAACAAGTAAATAAAACAAATATAAAAAAATAAAACAGAATAGAGTTAATGTCACGTTCATATGTAGTAAATGCAGCACTCAAAGCACAGGCTACAGCAGCTGGATGCACTCTAATAAAGACATGACAGCGAGGAGCCGTTTCTTCCTACATGGGTAGGAAGACTATAAACTTCATTCAACAATAAGAACTGCAGGGAACCAGTTTACCAGAGTTTAGAACAACTGTATCTCCAATATATTGTGATCAACCGATTATTGGTTAAAATGAGACATAAAAAACTAGCGGTATACTTGAGTATCTACAGTCTATTAATGAATATAAAATACTGTATATATAAAACGTAATATCATATTTTAATAATCAGATAAAATATAATTTTAATAACAGAAATGTCCCAACAATAAGATCATGAGGCTAATGAACTATATAAGACTCTAATGCTAGGAAAAATTGAAGGCACGTGAATTAGAGGAGGCCAAAGGTAGTGATAGATAGATGAGGTAATTGAATCAATGAACATGAACTTGAAGGAGCTCAGAGAGGTAGCAGCTGTCAGATGCCCCGGACACAACTGAGAGTCGGACACAACTGAAAAACTGAACAAATACAGATCAAATACCACATTTGGTGATTAGACTGTAATATATATATATATATATATATATATATTTATATTTATGTATTTTAATATTGTAATTTAAAGCACTTTTTTAAATTAACATTTGCTTCACTGGTCTTAATTGCATACTTTTTGTACAAAGTTGATTATATAATTCGCAATATTCGCTTGCACTTTAATTTGCTATTTGTTAACACATATTTTTTTGTGGTAGTTATAATATAAAGATCAAACATTGATAAGTGTGAAGATCTGATTTGAATAGAGAGGTATAAAGGACAATGCATACACTTCAGTTTAGAGGTACTTGGAATTAACTTAAAAGGATGTGGAAGATTTCTGGATTTGTCTTTGTATATATCTATGTATCTATTTACTTTTTTAATACTTTCTCTTATTAAGAAGTGTTCATAGGCTTCGTTTTTACTTCCTAAAATCAAACAAATAGTACCTAATTCAGTCTGCCCCCATCAGCTCAGGTGACCATGACTCAGGAGCAGGTTGGTAAGACTTTGAATAGATATTATTATTATTATTATTATTATTATTATTATTATTATCTTTTATTTATAATGTGCCAATATATTCTGAAGCACCATTCATAGTATGAAACAGAACATAAAAACAATATCAATACAGACTAAATGAAAAGAGAGCCCTGTTTTGAGCTTATAATCTTGCATATAGAGTACATTCTCAAGCATCATATACGAATAAAAACTTGCAAACTTACAATCTAAGGGATTTGGAGGGTGGCAGATAAATTGGCCATATTAAGTATGAAGGTGATAAGCTTCATTAAATAAATGTTTAATAAAGTTAAGATGGTCTTAAGACAGGAGGAATGTCTAGTGGAGCGAGTTCAAGAGTTCCAAAAAATAGGGGAAAAACGAGAAAAAGACAGGAATAGAAGGAGGTAATAGGTAGCGTAGGGGGAGGGGGAGGGAGTATTTCAATAGAAGCAGAGATATAAGAGGGTGCTTATTGTTGAGGTCTTTATATGTTAGCGTCATGATTTTACATTTTATTCTGGAGGTTATGGGGAGCCAGTAGAGTGACTTAAAGAGTTTGGTTGCCGACATTGAGTGTTGGGTATTGTAGATAAGTCTAGCGGACGCATTCATTATGGATTGGAGTGGTGACAAGCGGGTGATGGAAAAGCCAGTGAGAATTGAGTTGCAGTAGTTGAGATGACATATGATGTAAGAATGAATCAGAATTTTAGCTGTGTCTTGTGTAACATAGTGACGTATTTTGGAGATATTTTTAAAATGAAATAGACAAGATTTGGTGAGTGAATTTATATGAGGATTGAAAGAGAGGGCATGATCAAGTAGAACCCCAATACAATGGGCTTGGGAGGAGGGAGTGATAATTGCATTGTCCACAGTGAGAGATATTTGAGGAATGGATGCTGTAGTAGAGGGTCGAAAAATAAGGAGCTCAGTTTTTGACATGTTAAGTTTGAAATGATGGGCAGACATTCAGGAGGATATGCTAGAGAGGTAGTTGGAAACTCGTGCTAGAATAGCGGGGGAATAGATCTGGTGTAAATTTGAGTGTTGTTTGCATAGAGATGATATTGAAATCCAAAATATTTTATTAAGGTTCCAAGTGAGGTAGTATAGGAAGAGGAGAGGGCCAAGGACTAAACCTTGGGGTACACCAACAGACAGAGGGAGGGTTGAAGAAGCGGTACCAGAAAAGGAGACACTAAATGTTCGACCTTGTAGTTATGATGAGAGCCATGAAAGAGCAGAGTCACGGATGCCAATAGAGTAGATAATTTTTATTAGAAGAGGGCACTCAACTTTGTCAAAGGCAGCAGAAATGTCTATCTCACTTTATTTTCACTCCCATCAGCTGGTTTGATTATTTTAGTTCCACTGCATTATACAAATAACCATCTAAATATGATATTTGGTTGCATGATTATGTAAGTAGTATTGTAGATTTAAGACTTATTGTATTGCATAGATTTAAAAAATTATCAGATATAGAAAATACATTTTTCAGTATCCCAATAAGTGTTAGATGTAATAACAAAACAAAAGGGAAACTTACTAAGAGTCTGGCACCAGATAGTTTTCTTAATGTATTTTATAAACCAATTTAGACATTTCCACTCACTTTTGTTGCCAACGGTTTAGACATTAATGGCTGTGTGTTGAGTAATTTTGAGGGGACAGCAAATTTACACTGTTATACAGGCTGTACACTTAGTACATTGTGTCATTTCTTCAGTGTTGTCACATGAAAAGATATAATAAAATATTTACAAAAATGTGAGGGGTGTGCTCACTTTTGTGAGATACTGTAGCTCCTGATGACTTATTTAATAGAAAATTAATGAATGTCTCAAATTGCTGAAGAGGTTGTAGAGCAATGGGGGACACAAAACACATCTGGTGGGACTGTGTATATTTAAAATACTTTGGAAGAAATGTTTAGCAGGAAATAAATACAAGATTGTTTCTTAATTTAGAAATGTCTCCTGGAATTGGCTTACTACATATTTTTTCCAGAGACAAGACACAAGACAAATTTACAAATTTAGGCAACTGCTGAATTTCCTTTAGCACCTGATTAAAACTATATGCCTTTATATAAATATATAATCTGAAATAAACGTGTATATCAGCATTGATAAGTAAGATTATATGCTGCATCTGTAAGATGTATTTCATTACTGCTGTCGTCTGTATATTCAAACTGAAAGTTCCATTTCATGTCAGTATTGCTTCAGATAAAGGAAGGTCAAACCTCTCGAAAGCTTGTCACTCTAAATAAAATGTCCAATAAAAAAGATATCACTATATCCTACAATACGCTCTCTCTTTCTTTACATCTATCTACTGTATCTGTCTATCTATCTATCTATCTATCTATCTACCTATCTATTTGTTTGTTTATGTGTATGTATGTATATATATATATATATATATATATATATAAGACCAATCCTATTTGTGCCCTCCAGCAGGGGCATGCAGCAGCCAGAAGGTGGCGCTACGTTGGCTCACCAAGACTTGTTAAATTTCTTAGGGTTATGGCTAGATATAGGGGTTAAGGTTAGGATTTAGGGTTAGGGTTTAGGATTAGGGAAATGGCAGTGCCACTATTTTACTATGTAAAGCTTATCATCTGCCACTACCCTAACCCTAAACCCTAATCCTAAACTCTATGCCCTGACTCTAACCCTTAAAGCTGACTCTCCCCCCTTGAACAAATAGAACAAAGTCTAGGGAAATAACTGTTGTGCCACCTAGTGGCTACTGCACGCCATGCTGGAGGACATGAAACGTTAATCCATTCCAGACAACAGGATGAGTAGCAAAACAAGCCATAAGGATCAATTTAAATTGAAATGATCCATTCGGAACCCAAGACATTTCACATTTTAGTTTTAACTGGTGGTGTTTTTTATTTTTTATAGAAAACCTTAAAATTAAACAGACATAAACAAAAAACAATAATTAGATCAAATAAATATAATATAACTTAACTTTACCTGTACTGAGAGGACTTGAGGTCCCAATGGGATTGTGGCGATGTAGAGAAGGATAAGGAGGAGAGAGGTTATTGCTTGAAGGGGAATCATCCTCCATTCAAACATCAGGCACTTGCACAGGGAATATTTCTCTTTTCTGTCCCTTAACACCACTGAATCCTGCTGGAGACTCTGATGTAGGGAGTTTCACTAGAAACATATGAAAAGAAACTTGCTTGAAGTGACCTTTGTCAGGGTGATAATTTTCAACAAAAATGTGTAATTCAACCCGTTTAATACACATTTCTTTGATCAGTGCAGTAGGTGATTCCTCCCTTCCCTTCTCTTCACCTGAAGAAATTTCCTCAGCCACTGTCTGTTGCTGCTCCCTTTGAAGTATGGACAATACCTACAGTACGTATCAAGCGGAATTGTAGTACACCAGAAGACATTGAGATTTAAGAAAGGGAACTTTACTACATATTCAAGGAATACGGATACATCCACAACTATCTTAAGAAATCCTATCAAAGGGCGGTACAAGACCATAGCTAGAACTGCTACAAGACAAACCAAAGGACAAAGAAAGGGTCCCACCAAGAATAATAGGAATATACAACAACCAGTGGAGACAAATCCAAGAAGTGTTTGCACGCCATTGGCCCGTCCTATTTCAAGATCCAGACATAGTGGACATACTATCCACAAGACAGAAGATGACATGGAGATGGGCTAAGAACCTATAAGATCATGTAGTACATAGCCACTTTTTGTCTCCTAATGGGAAAAATGATTGGCTTACAGAGAGGAATAAGGGATGCTTCAGATGTAAAAAATGTAAAGCCTGCGATTTCATCAGAGAAACTAAAGAATTCCACAACATGTCAAAAGACAAGATATATCAGATAAACTCAAAAATATCTTGTTTCTAGACTTCCGTGGTCTACAGTGCCTTGCAAAAGCATTCACACAGTTGACTTTTCTGTTACATTACAGCCTTAAGATCAATGTTTTGTTAATCTGAATTTTATGTGATGGATCAGAAACACAATAGTCTAAGTTGTTGAAGTGAAATGAGAAAAATATATACATAAAACTATTTTAGAAATAGAAAACAGAAGGGCAGAGCAAACCGCAAACCCATCATATCACATCACCCAAAGAACACCATCCCCACAGTGAAACATGGTGGCGGCAGCATCATGCTGTGTGGATGTTTTTCAGCAGCAGGGACTGGGAAACTGGTCAGAGTTGAGGGAAATATGGATGGTGTTAAATACTGGGATATTCTTGAGCAAAACCTGTACCACTTGTGTGCATGATTCGAGGCTAGGACAGAGGTTCACCTTCCTGCAGGACAATGACCCGAAACACACTGCTAAAGCAACACTTTAAGGTGAAACATGTAAATGTGTTGGAATGGCCTAGTCAAAGCCCAGACCTCAATCCAATAGAAAATCTGTGGTCAGACTTAAAGATTGGCGTTCACAAGCAAAAACCAACCAACTTGAAGGAGCTGGAGCAGCTTTGCAAGGAGGAATGGGCAAGAATCCCAGTGGTAAGATGTGGAAAGCTCATAGAGACTTATGCAAGGTTAGTTGGAGCTGTGATTGCGGCAAACGTTGTCTCTATAAAGTATTTACTTTAGGGGGTGAATAGTTATGCACATTGACGTTTTCTGTTATTTTGTCCTATTTGTTGTTCGCTTCACAATAAAAAAAAATAAAAACGTCTTCAAAGTTGGGCATGTTCTGTAAATAAAATTATGCAAATCCTCAAACAATCCATGTTAATTCCAGGTTGTGAGGCAACAAAACACAAAAATTGCCAAGGGGGATCAATACTTTTGCAAGGCACTGTATATGATTCAATGTACGTGTGGCAAACAATATGTCGGGAAAACCACCCGACAGTTAAGAAGACGAGTACTCGAACACGTACGCTCAGTGATGTCCAAAGATGACATACCAGTGGCACGCCACATTAACACTGAACACAATGGTAACATTGGTGCATTAAGCTTTACAGGCTTTGACCAGATGAAAATCAGAGAGAGAAAAGGTGATATAGACTGATTTCTACTGCAGAAGGAATCAGAATGAATCTTCAATCTAAACACTCTGAATCCAAATGACTGAATAAGGGGTTTACCTACGCCCCCTTCATATAACCCAGGGGAAGATAATCAGAGTATTATGGGAATTGTAGCCACTTCCACGACTACCAGAAATCGCGATGAGTTACAACATCAAATCTCATCCCCGCTTATACCAACATGACTTTACCAAATGTAGTCATGAGGAGTATTTTCACTATTAAGATGCTCTATTCTGACCCCTAGCAGCTTTATCTATATTCTAATATAGACATACTAATCGGCTACCAGAAATCCTGACAAGCTCTTTCATTTGGTTACACCGCTAATATATCGCCAAGGACTACTACTTTATCACTGTTATTACTAATTACACTTTAAGATGCATTACATTTGGAGTAAATCCCATACCCCTGCACTTCCCCTTAAAATCCCTTTACCTCTATAATGCTGCAGTCTGATTTTCTATAAATTCCAGCTTATCTTAAATGCTCTGTGAGTATTTCTAAGAAATTATAATGTTGGAGTCCGTGTTTATTTCCCTCAGCAAATCCACTTTAAGCATCCTGGGTATAGTTTCTTGACAGCTCCACATACTAACCAGATAAAGAAGTATTTGTGTTTCAATTTAGGTACAGTCCACTGACCAGGCACTACTTTATTGCTATCTTATCCTCCATGGCTGCCATCTTATCTTATTTTGATCACTATAAATCTGTTATGGGGATAAGAACATACTAGTGATAGTCTTGTTTGTATGAAATTGACATATCGCCGTTTTTCCTCTTCTTATCTTTTTCCATTATATGGGTCACCATGACCTTTAGCCTGCCTCAGTGCTGCAGTGCAGTGATAACTCAGTATCCAGTTGTGATAATTCCTGCATTTGCTGTTGTTTTAATTTTCCTTTTAACTCTTTTAACTAGGATGCCCCACACCAGCATTAAGAGGATCGTTAGACTTTAGTCTCATAATTTTTGCTTTATTCAAACAACCATCCCTGGCTCCCCTGTGGGAGTCCAGAGACTCTAACCGAGGACACAATATACAGATGTCACCACTTGGAAAAATGGCGCTGTTGCATTTTCTCCAACACAGAGATCTCAAGCCCCTCTATCCTCTGCAACCATATAACGTCCCGTTGCCGGCTGGCAGCCATTGATGATGCACTTCCTGCTGACATGGACATCTCTGAGCATTATAAAGAGGGCTCTTCTAGTCACAATCCCCATCATCTCCCCTGAGGAATCCATTTCCAGGACGGGGAAACGTCGGGCCTTGAGGAGGGCATCCAGTGAGACTTTGGACGCTCTCACCTGCAGCACTCAGGACTATACCGGGGGACTCCTGTTACTTCGCCTACCCAGACCGCAAGTACAGTTACGGCCAGATACCAGGTACCCGCCACAGGGTAGACCCGTCGGGCTACTAGTCGGCCGTTAAATTTGTTATTTTGCTTTTCCATACTGTCACTCAGCGTAGCAGTGCTGGAGAGAGGCTTAAGTATTATATATATTTTGGCTATAAATTAGTTGGAGTCACTGTATATTGTTCACTGCTGTCATATTACTTCTGTTATTTTGCCAAACAGTGTCAATATGTGTGTCACTGGGTTTAGTTTGGCCATATGCACTGCGAGAGGGCTTACTTATTAGTACTTTGTGAGCAATGACTGCTTTCCTCATACATCTAGCCACTCTCTTTGATAGGTACCAGACTATTTTACCATAGTCCACACTATTGGACCCTGGCCCACGCCCCACAGTGTATGCGCTTTATCACCCCCTGTCTGAGTCTATGTGTTGGACTATCGGCAAATACCACTCTGGTTACCTTATCAGCCTCATCTTGGGAATTTTGTGTCTGATCCACGCACACCCTGTTTGCTCACATTGTGGAATAGCGCTGTTCCTCGCTATCTAAAGCTCGGCGGAACCCCACTTACTTTCTTTGATTTCATAAGCCCAAACCCAGACACTGTTTGCCACTATCTAGACTTACCTGTAAGAGCGATCCGCATTTGTCTCACTTGGACATCATTTCCCAATTTTTACTTGTGATTTTAACTTTTTTTATATTGGAAAAATAAAAGTTATATTTTATTGATACATGTCTTGCGCTATTATTATTACATGCGAGTGCTCCTTTTACTGGTCTGAACTGGATATATCTTCAATTATATTGTTTTGAAAGAGACTTCACGCCAGGCCTTATCAATCAGAGTGACACAGTGGAGGATAGTGAAATGGTCCTTTTAGAACTTTCTCAGTGTAAGCTCAGTATCAAAGGTCACCTAAAATCACCTCTGGAAGAGGGCCTTAGTTTACAGTTTCTTAAAGTTTGAGATAACCTGCTGGTCCATGGGCTGGATCAGAGGGGGTGTTTTAAGGGGTCAACTTAACAATGATAAAATTAAATCCTCCCAGCAAGTTGTCCTCTAAGCCTGGAGGGTGAGCAAGGGCATTGTCCATTATTAACGAGCACTCAGAGGCAGTTCTTTTTCCTGCAAATATGTTTTACAGTGGGGCCAAACACGTTATTCATCCATTCAATAAAGAACTGCCTGGTTACGCAGACTTTACTGTTGGCCCTCCACATTACACTTTACTTGCTTTTATCACATTTTCTCTTTTGAAAACTCTGGGGTTATCACCATGATAGACCAGTAGAGGCTTTATTTTTAAATCCCCACTAGCATTCCAACATACCAATAGAGTTAGCCTGTCATTCATCTGCTTGTTCCCTGGCAAGGTATTCTCTTCTTGAGTGATGTAGGTTCTGTTATACATATTCTTCCAAAATAAACCAGTCTCCTCTCAACCAACCATGACAAGCTTTCAATACTTCACCACATTGGCTCCTTTAATAGGTCCTTATAAGCACAGGCTACACTTTGGTACTTATAAGCACAGGCTGCACTTTGGTTCCTGTAGGCAGAATGCTCTTGGCACAAGGTTCACTATGCCACAGTACTGTATTTAACTTTCTGGAGAGACAGAATGCCGGGTGGCACAAGCACAATGAATAGAGAACAAGCATAGAGTGCCAAAGCATTTTTTCTCATCCAGACGCGTTGAATACCGAATTCAGCAAGTGTCAAGGTAGACATAAATATATATATATATATATATATATATATATATATATATATATATATATATATATATATATAAATATATATATATATAAATATATATATATATATATATATATATATTAAGTTTCATATAATTACATTTATATAATAATTAAAATATAGTAACATTTTAAATATTTTCTCCAGGGCAAATATTATTCTCAATTCATCAAATTTTAATTAATTATTCTCATGTGAAACAAATATGGGCTGGGACTTTTTTTATTATCAAGCAATATAAAAAAGAAACACACTTTCATTGATTTAGTGCATGATTATTTCCATTTTTTTTAGAAATGATTCTTG
The DNA here is from genome assembly GCA_027410445.1 of Discoglossus pictus. Classification (NCBI taxonomy): domain Eukaryota; kingdom Metazoa; phylum Chordata; class Amphibia; order Anura; family Alytidae; genus Discoglossus; species Discoglossus pictus. The sequence goes on along the minus strand of CM050166.1, from coordinate 215,418,518 downwards.
TTTAGTTAGCAAGTAATGGCTTTTATTATCTATATTGTACAATATTTAGATACACTGTCATGACAAGCACAATGACTAAGTTATTCAATGTGCTCTGAAATCATCAATAGTAAAGAGATGATAACTCTTGTATAATGCAGCATACAATAATTCAGAGGTTATTAGTAAAAATATGTAAATACTAATTATTTAAATTGTGGAATGCTTCATTTTCAGCCCATTACATGAAACAGATTTTATTAGTGGTGGGTGATTTATTTTTGCAATTACTTAACATGCAGTGTATTGGAAGAAATTACCCTTTAATTGTTTCTTAGTACACTTCTGAGATTATAGAATAGTTAAAACATACCAAATGATACAACTGTTTTTGTATGTGATGGATTCTTCATCAAGGGAGGACTTGTTACTGTTGGAGAAGCCATTTCACATTATACAACAGTATACAGCTTTGGACTGAGCACTCTGTAAATAGCCATAAAAGGATTTTTTTCATTGTTACATCAAGAAGACTGTTTGACTATAAGTCACATATTTTTTTAAAGGAATGTGCCACTGCTAAATATATTTATTTATTCTTTTCACATATGCTATACACCAGTGTTGTGAATGTAGAAAAAAGTTGGGCTTGTCCTTGTCAAGAAATGAAGTTTATAGTTTGTGCTATCAGCTCGTGAGCACTAGTAATTTAAAATTCTATACAATACAGTAAGTATAGAACTTAAACTAAACTAAAAATACACTAAACTAAAGATGGTAGTGGGCATGGTTGGTGGGCTTGCGATACCTCGTGAGCGGTGATTCAGTTTACCTGCTCCCTCTTGCATAGACCCCCACTTGCATAGAGATATCTTTATTTAGTTGTAGGGGAGTCAGCTAAGGGGATTGAGGCGGCTGCAGGGTGTATTCACATTTTGTGGCAACCAGAACCTTCTTAGTATGTTTTAACACCCAGGCTCCCTATTATATTAAATGGTGAATCATGAACAATGGTTTAAGGTCAAGTATTTCCTAATTTGTGGTTAACCACTAGACAAAGGATCAAAAGGATATAGCTTGCAGAACACTTGACACCACTTAATTTTTTATTCCTTGAGTTCAGCCAGGACCACAGCTCCGGCCCTGGGACCAAAATGGGTATAGTAGTCGGTTACCACATATGCCTATTGGTCACCCTTATAGTGGTACTAACCAAAATATTTTTTATTATCTCAAAGGGTAAAACCCATCATACTCATAAAATAACTGGTCAAAAACTACAGAAATGACTCATAGCCCTTTAGGCTCACAAGATCTGATAAAAATGGATCTTAGGGCTCAGGGCATATAATCAGAGCTTTCATGTCCATGTTTTGTGGTGATTACAATAATTAAAATATTATTATCAAGTTGCAGTAAAGAGTTTGTCAGACAGATAGCTCTGCCAATGAATGAAAATAATTGTCCAAATATCAACAGTGTAATTGGATCCAATGCTGCATCTGCACAGCAAATTAATGCAAATACAATTTTCAAAAGATGCATTCATTAATTTATATTCAGATAGTATGGTGGTAGGAACATTCATGAAATAATATATTTTCTACAAATGATACATAACAATGTTAGGCTAAAAAAATATAGAAAAAATATAGATAGTTAAATTATACATATTTCAAAGTAACCCAGAGTAAAGCATTATGTTTGACAATGATAGATAACTATTAAGATACAAGGTCCCGCCAGAAGCAGATGTGTCTGACGTTTGCGCGACAAGTGAGGGCAGTGAGGAGGAAGACGCCACTCTGGGAAGCATAGCTAGACCCTGCATCCCGCTGGTGCAAGTGGAAGACTGGAGGCACCATAGAGGGGATTTATTAAGCCAGCTTTAAGCAGAAAAGCATCTGAAGGCAAGCTCCGGGGGCTATTTCTGAAGCCCTGACAGAGGCACTTCTCCCCCTCTCACAATTGAAGGATGTGGAGGTAAGTGCTGGAGCAACAAAGGAGCCCCTCTAAAGGTACTCTGCCCTAATAGGGCATTTAATGTGAAGTCTGAGAAGCCAGCCGGCATCTTCCCTTTTATAATGGAAAAGACTCTTGAAGCAAGTGCTGGAGGTAAGCTATAAATCCCCAGCTGAGGCATTCCTCCCCAAAGAGGGAATCAGACGTGAAGTCTAAAGAGTCTCTTGCTGCTATTTACATCACTGCTATAGTTTAACTCGCAAAGCCTTTCTACAGCCAGCATAGAACATCAGAACCTGTTTTAATCTATCACAGGTATGGATAAAATAATAAGATCTACTTATTTTTCTCTGAAACTAATATGAACTGCTAAAGTGAATGAATATATATAAACAAGTGTGACTTACATAATCTTTAAATTTTGCAAAAGAAGGGATTTCTTAACCTTACAAATTACAGACTGATATAATAATTTCTCGTAAGAGACTTATGCATTAAACTAAAACCAACTAAAAATGTCCTTGTGAACTATTGAAAAACTTGTTTGGCTGGTGAGAGCAGCCTTGCACTGCAAGGAATATAAGTCTCTAGGCATATCTTCTGTGAAATGTGTTATTGATGAAACTCGTATATTACAAATATGCCATGCTGGTGAGAGAGGCTGGGTCTAATTCACTATAAGAGATACATTTGATTGAAAATCTAGAGAGATAATAAGGAGAAGCTCTTGGAGACTTTTACTAGAAATCCCTTTGTGAAATATCCACTTGGGTGATGAGAGCTACCCCGCTTTAGAAGAGATCATAAAGTTCTCTTGGAAATTTACTATACACAATATATAACTGAATGCTACAGAAACGTTTTCCCAAATCTACAGGAAACACACAAGACTATGAAAATAAGTTTGGTGAAACTCGACTTTGATAATCTTATTTGATTACGATAATCAGTATATTAACTTCCTGTGTATATATTATGTCTGTTTTTGAGAATTTTTTGTAGCAAATATTAATTGAATTGCAACATTGATTTTTTTATGTAATTCTTATTCCTTAATTTGCCTAGTATAATATAGCTCGTCAATGATTTTTTAAATTGTGATGTATAACAACACTTTTCCAAAAAAATCTTGTTTGTAAAGGCATTTCACCGCTCAAGTAAGATTTGAATACTTTTTGAAATCATCCTTGCATAATATGAAACGCATTGTGATATTTCTTTGTTTCTTAATATTCTTAAAGGATAAGGCTTTAAGTTATTAATTATATCTGTTACAGTCAGTGGGGGGGGGGGGGAGTATTTGATCCCCTGATGATTTGGAACATTTGTCCACTGACAAAGAAATGATCAGTCTATAATTTTAATGGTAGGTGTATTTTAACAGTGAGAGACAGAATAACAAACAAAACAAGAAAAACGCGTGTCAGAACAGTTATAAATTGATTTGCAGGTCAATGAGGGAAATAAGTATTTGGCCCCTTCAACTTAGTACTTGGTGGCAAAACCCTTGTTGGCAATCACAGAGGTTAGACATTTCTTGTAGTTGGCCACCAGGTTTGCACACATCTCAGGAGGGATTTTGTCCCACTCCTCTTTGTAGATCCTCTCCAAGTCATTAAGGTTTCAAGGCTGATGTTTGGCAACTCAAACCTTCAGCTCCCTCCACAGATTTTCTATGGGATTAGGGTCTGGAGACTGGCTAGGCCACTCCAGGATCTTAATGTGCTTCTTCTGTAGCCACTCCTTTGTTGCCTTGGCTGAGTGTTTTGGGTCAGTGTCATGCTGGAATACCCATCCACGACCCATTTTTAATGCTGTGGCTGAGGGAAGGAGGTTCTCACCCAAGATTTCATGGTACATGGCCCTGTCCATCATCCCTTTGATGCAGTGCAGCTGTCCAGTCCCCATAGCAGAAACACCCCCCCCCCCCCCAAAGCATAATGTTTCCACCTCCATGTTTGACGTGGGGATGATGTTCTTGGGGTTATAGGCAACATTCCGCCTCCTCCAAACACGGCGAGTTGATGTCAAAGAGCTTGATTGTGGTCACATCTGACCACAACGCTTTCACCCAGTTCTCCTCTGAATCATTCAGATATTCATTGGCAAACTTCAGATGTGCCTGTACATGTGCTTTCTTGAGCAGGGTTTCAGTCCTTTACTGCGTAGTGTGTTGCCAATTGTTTTCTTGGTGACTATGGTCCCAGCTGCCCTGAGATCATTAACAAGATCCTCCCGTGTAGTTCTGGGCTTATTCCCCACCGTTCTCATGATCATTGAAACTCGACAAGGTGATATCTTGCATGGAGCATCGGACAGAGGGAGACAGGCAGGTATTTTGTGTTTCTTCCATTTGCGAATAATCTCACCAAGCTGCTTAGCGATGTTCTTGTTGCCCATTCCAGCCTTGTGTAGGTCTACAATCTTGTCCCTGACATCCTTGGACAGCTCAATGGTCTTGGCCATGGTGGAGAGTTTGGAATCTGATTGATTAATTGCTTTTGTGCACAGGTGTCTCTTATACAGGGAGCAAGCTAAAATTAAGAGCACTCCCTTTAAGAGCGTGCTCCTAATCTCAGCTCGTTACCTGTATAAAAGACAACTGGGAGCCAGAAATCTTGCTAATTGATAGGGGATCAAATACTTATTTCCCTTACTGACCTGCAAATCAATTTATAACTTTTTTACATGTGTTTTTCTTTGGGGGGGGGGGGGGTTATTCTGTCTCTTATTGTTAAAATACACCTTCCATTAAAATGATAAACTGATAATTTATTTTCCAGTGTACAAACATTCAAAATCAGCAGGGGATCAAATACTTTTCCCTCCCACTGTATATGTGCAGAAGGAAACTTCCTCGAGTCTGTGAGAGATACCGTGGTGGAGGTCATTATGTAGACATATCAAAGGTCTTAACCTTTAATAGTGATTGGATAAATCAAGCATAAAAAGCTTGAATTTGTCTTTTGGGCTTGTGAGAGAAGCCTAAAGGGTCAACGTTACAATAGAGGGAAAGCTAAATAATATAGACGACAAATGTAATTTTATTGAATTTATTTACCCTCCAATGTACGGCTAGAATAATATAGTCATTTTGTAAATTGATATGCTTTGATATTGGGAAATGAGGAATTTTGAGCAATGGATAAACACGTAAAAAAATCACCCAGTGTTGGTGAAATGACAGGGTCTAGAAATAATAGAGGTGATAGAAGAAGTAATATTCAAAAAGATAATAAAGAACTGATGGAACAAAAAGAAAAAAAACTGTTAGAAATATCATCTGATATGACTCCGGAAAATATAAAAAAATCAAAAACTGGCTCAAATTATTGTACAACAAAAATCAGCAATATTTATGCTACTGATTGCCGGTTGATTCCTTTAAGGAAGAATTTAGGATATTCAATACAAAGGATAATTCAAACAGAACAGAGAATATCTGATGTAGAAGACAGGATGACAGAACAAGAAAAAATATACAGTATATATACCTAACGGAACAAAACGGTACTCTGCTGTTTAAATTAGATGATATGGAAAATAGAAGTAGATGGAACAACGTCAGAATAGTTTGCTTACCAGAATCTGTTGAAAATAATAAGTTATTATATTTTGCATCTGTCGAATTACCTAAACTAGTCAGCATGAACCCCAAAAAATCTTCAATTGTTATTGAAAGGGCTCATACAATTAGTCCAGAAAAGAAATGATTACAAGGCTCTTCTGCTATGATTAAAATTCTTAATTTTCAAGTAAAAGCCTTCCATGCAAAGGCTCTGATTTAAGATTATATAATGATTATTCAACAGAAGTGTACAGTAAACATAGAGAATGTTCAGCTTCTTGTAATCAACTCTTCAGAGAGAGGATAACACTTGCTTTACTTTATCCAGCTAAGTTGCGACTTGAACCAGCTAAAGGCCCACTGTATTTTGATAAAGCGGAAAAATTATGCACATTTCTCACAGAGGGAAACAGAGAAGATAAATAAAATGTTTGATATGCAATATTATCTATTAGCAAAAGTTTAATGAAATATCATGTAATCTGTTTCCACCTTTATGGATGTAGAGGGCTGGGAGTGGGAGTGACTGGGGGAGGGGAAAGAGGGAGGAGAGGAGGGAAAGGTCGAAGAAAGAACCCTTTTTTCCTGGAGAAGGGGTGGATAAAGGGATGCATCAAGGATGGAGAAAGGTTTGAAAGCAAGGGAAGAGAGGAGCAAGTAAAGAGGCTAGGAAAGGGAGAAAGGAAATGCAGAATATTAAAATAACTTCTCAGAATGTAGGGGATATACATTCTCCAATAAAAAGAAAGGCCATCTTAAAACACTTAAAAAAAGATAGGAGCATATATTTCTTTATTGCAAGAAATGCATTTGAACATTAAAGAACATAAAAAATGGCAAGAGGTCATATTTACTAAATACTAGAAAAAGAAAAGGGGAGTAGCTATTCTCTTTAAAAAATATTCAAATTATACATATAAAATTATTAATATTGATAAAGAAGGAAGATATACTGTATCATACTATGGTTATGGTTGGATCAATAACAATTGTTATTATCAATTTCTATGCTCCAAATAAAGATCAATAAATAATGACCAAAATATCTCTGGAAAATTATGACCCAGTTATAATGGGTGGAGATTTAATATTGCTCTATTTGGAGATAAAGATAGAATTCGGATTGTTAAAGGCTCTAGCCAGGGAAAAAATATGATTACTATGGAGAATTATCAAATAAACTGGATCTAGTTAATGCGTGGCATATTTTTAACCCACAAAGCAAAGAGTTCACATGTTACTCAAAAGCTTTATCACAAATGGATTATTTTCTGATTTCACCTAAATTAATAGAAAAAATAGGAAATCCAAAAATAGATAGTATCCTTTTATCAGATCACGCTCCAATTTTATTTAATATTAAAATTTCACATTATGAATCTAAAAATAGAAATTGGATATTTCCTTAAAGATCCTGAATTTCTGATTTATATTGGGGATAAATGGAAAAAATATCACAAGCACAATAAAACACATATTAATTCCATTAATATATTCTGGGAGACTGCTAAGACAGTTCTTAGGGTGATATTATTAGTTATTACTATAGACAAAAAAAACAATATGCCAAAAAACACATGATCTCAATCAAAAACGTACAGAATCATTTACCTTGTATAGAGATCGACCATATTTACAAAATGTAAATAAATGTACAATGGCAAAAGACATTATAGATAATTTCTTGATGGCTATGGCTCTGAAATCTCAACATCATACATTCAGTAGGTTTTTTAAAAGCGGAAATAAAATATCTAAAATGCTTGCTAATCTTCTGAAAAAAATATAAAGGTTCTAATTATATATCTAATATACAAAAAAAGGTAGAATAATTATTAAAACTGATGAGATTAAGGATGGTTTTTTTCCAAGGTTTACTCTAAAGCGAAAATAGACTATGGTGAAAAGGAAAGATTCTGGAGGGAAATAGAAACACAATCAATAACCCAGATACAATTGGGTAATTTAAATAAACCAATTACAATTACTGAGATACGGGATAGCATCAAGTCATTAAAACAAGAGAAAACAACTGGCCCGGATGAGTACCCTGCTGAATTTTATTTAGCTATGTCAGGTCAGTTAACCCCAATCTACTTGAAGCTCATGAATTAATATTTTCTGGGTAATGTTGAAATATCAAAAATATTTACTGAAGCTAACATATCTATTTTTTTGAAAAAGGGTAAGAAAAAAGAGGAAAGAAATAGCTACTGACCAATTTCATTATTAAACTCAGATTATAAAATGTTTATGAAAAATACTGGCAAATCGATTGCAGCCCCTTCTTCAAGATCTTATAGGAGAAGACCAAACTGGATTTAAGAGTGGTAGATCTGTAACAACAAACATTAGGAAGGTAATGGGAATAATTTAAGAACCAATAAAAGTAATTGTATTTTTTATTATACTAGAGTGACAACTGCGAAATTAAAAACAATGTTAAAAATTCCCGGATTGGAAAATGAAAATTAAAAATACTGGTAGACTAATTTTATGAGATAGATTACCACATGATGTTTCTCTATAACTCTAAATAGAGGGGTAATCTTTTCTTATCCACAGTACTTTGTGTGTATTAATCTTAATAAATAGCTATCCAGCTTTTTTATTTATTTAGTGTCTCCATTCACCCTGTCTTTGAGTCTCATATAAATTGCTTAAGTTGCTTTAAACCGTAATTCACTATCTGTATAAGGTTTCAACCTCCTTATAGTTAAAGAGACAATCCCACATTCAGTTTCATCAGTGGGAGCTGACCTACTAAGTATATAGAGTCTCTCTTTACATACAACATAAAACTGCTCCAGAGAAGGGATTTCTCTCTACATGCAATGTGGACCTGTTCTTAACCAGCTAATTTACCTGGTAGCAGGTCTACCCAGTAATAATTACCCTTTTTGGGGTGTGCATATTATTTTAGAGTAAAGGTAACATAAGAGTGTTGGTCTGCTCAAAAGCTGGAGGTCTGCCTCTTGCAGGACTGCCTAGTGAGAATCGCTCCTAATGAGAACCGTTCCTCAGCCTAGTCAGCATTCAGACATTTGGATAAGGACAGGGAGGGTAGACATACACGCTACACACAAACATACAGTGCTGCTAAACGAGACACCAGCATGCCCCTTGCGTAAGGGCAAACTATACAATTACAAAAAATACAATTTCTTTTATATAATTTTTGGTCATTTTATCCCAACATGTTATACCGTATATACTCGAGTATAAGCCGAGTTTTTCAGACCTTTTTTAAGGCTAAAAAGGGCCCCCTCGGCTTGTACTCGAGTCACTCTACCCCCCGTGTCTCTCTAACCCCCCTGTGTCTCTCTAACCCCCAGTGTCTCTTTCCCTCCCCCTCCTCATCCTCAACCCCCCTCCTCATTATAAACCCCCCTCCTCATTCTCCTTCCTCAACCCCCCTCCTCAACCTAAACCCCCCTCCTCATTCTAACCCAGTATATGCTAATGACGCGGAGCGCATGTGACGTCACATGCGCGCGGGTCAAGGAGCGGAGGCCGGAGCAGAGGCCGGAGCAGAAGCAGGTAAGTGAGGGGAGAGGGGGAGGTATTTAGGGGGGTTTAGGTTGAGGGGGGTTTAGGTTGAGTAGGGGGGTTGGGGTTGAGGAAGGGGGTTGAGGGGGGTTTAGGTTGAGGGGGGTTTAGGTTGAGGAGGGGGGTTGAGGAGGGGGGTTGGGGTTGAGGGGGGTTGAGGTTGAGGAGGGAGGTTAAGGGGGGTTGAGGTTGAGGAGGGAGGTTGAGGATGAGGATGGGGGGGTTGAGGAGGGGGTTGAGGATGGGGGGTTGAGGATGGAGGATGAGGAGGGGGTTGATGATCGGGGGGTTCAGGAGGGAGGATGAGGAGGGAGGTTGATGATGAGGAGGGAGGTTGAGGATGGGGGGGTTGAGGATGAGGGGGTTTAGGATGAGGGGGTTGAGGAGGGAGGTTAAGGATAAGGAGGGAGGTTGAGGATGAGGATGAGGAGGAGGGGTTGTGGAGGGGGGTTGAGGATGGGGGGTTGAGGAGAGAGGATGAGGATGGGGTTGAGGATGGGTTGGTTGAGGAGGGAGGATGAGGAGGGAGGTTGAGGAGGGGTTGAGGATGAGGAGGGAGGTTGAGGTTGAGGAGGGAGGTTGAGGAGGGAGGTTGAGGATGAGGAGGGAGGATGAGGAGGAGGGGTTGAGGAGGGGGGTTGAGGATGGGGGGTTGAGGAGAGAGAATGAGGATGGGGGGTTGAGGAGGGGGTTGAGGATGGGGGGGTTGAGGAGGGAGGATGAGGAGGGAGGTTGAGGAGGGAGGTTGAGGATGAGGAGGGAGGTTGAGGATGAGGAGGGAGGTTGAGGATGAGGAGGGGGTTGAGGATGAGGAAGGAGGTTGAGGATGAGGAGGGAGGATGAGGAGGGAGGTTGAGGATGAGGACGGAGGTTGAGGATGAGGAGGGAGGATTAGGAGTTGGGTTGAGGAGGGTGATAAGGGAGGGGGGAAGAGACACAGGGAAGGGAGAGGTTGGAAAAGACACAGGGAAGGGAGAGGTTGGAAGAGACACAGAGAAGGGAGAGGGGAGAAGAGACACAGGGAAGGGAAAGGGGAGAAGAGACACGGGAGAAAAAGGGGGGAAACAGAGGGCACAAGAGGGACACAGGGGTCAGCACATTTCCCACCCTCGGCTTATACTCGAGTCACTCATTTTTACCAGTATTTTGTGGTAAAATAGGTGCCTCGGCTTATACTCGGGTCGGCTTATACTCGAGTATATACGGTACATTAAATACATTATGTTGAATGGGATCATTTAATGACTTCATTAACTAAAATGGGCTTTAAAGGGAATTTCTGGCAAACAATTACAGCAATATATGCATTCCCTATTGCCTCACTATTGATTAATGGCTCTAAATCCAAAGAATTTGAATTGCAGAGAGAGACACAACAGGGTTGTCCCCTTTTCCCTCTGTTCTTCAAAATCGCAATTAAACCTCTGGCAAATAAATTAAAAAATACCATAAAAGGCTTAAATATTGGTAATAAATATCAGAGGATAGCATTGTATGCTGATGATCTATTGCTGTATAATGAAAGACCTAAAAACAATATACCCAAAAGTATGAAGTCTTTGAAAGCATATTACTCCTTTTCAGGATATAGTATTAACACTGTAAATCTTAAATACTTTGGCTAAATCAGGAACAAGACACCTGTGAATTTCCTTTCAAAATTCAAAAACTTTCAATGAGATATCTTGGTATACAATTAGCAACATATATTTAGAAAATGTACATATAAAATTATAAAAATTGCTTTAACAGGATAGAGAGAGATCTGGCAATATGGAAGAACTTACCCTTATCAATATTAGGAAGAATCGCTGTAATAAAAATAGTAATTTATCCAAGAATTTTTTCCTTCCCTTTTTAATTAAAAAAAAATATACAAAAATTACATTTAAAAAAATTATCTGGAATAATAAAAGGGCTCGAATTAGTCTTCAAAAACGTTTGTGGAACAAATAGTAGAGGAGGAGTTAATTTACCGAATATAGAATGGGCTAATTGGTCAATTCAATATAAGATGGCTATAGAGTGGTTAATTAAAGGGGAAAAGTTTAGAAATAATGATTGGGAAGTCATGAAAAAGTTTCCCATTTTTTACATAATCTTAAAATGAAAATACCTCAAGAGATAAGGGAAGATCTATTAACTTATCCTATGTCAATGACCAGGAGAACCTTCCAATATAAAATTATTGGCACAGAGAAAATTACATATTAAATACCACTTAAAAATAATCCTGAATTCTTACAGAAACTAAATATAATTCATTATAGAAAGAACAATAAGTAAATGGATAGTTTAGAATATTTTCTTGACAGGGATTCTAAAGTCATTAAAAGCTTTGAAAACATTTGTGGTGAAACCAATATACAAAAATAACAATGGTACAAGTAAAAAGGTATATCAATAAACTTGATAAGGGAACCCTAATTTTTTGGGAAAGAGATAGGGCTGCTGAATTGATGCAGGATTACTACAAAGGTAAACTCACCATAAAATATATTTATAAAATATTCAGGATGGATTCTGGCCCAAAAGACGAGAAATAACAGTGTCTAAACGGTATAAAATACTTCCAGAACTTGAAGAAGATGAAGAAATATTCAAAAGTATAGATAGAGATAGGAAATATATTCTAACTGCTGATTTCCATGAACAACAACTAAAAATCATACATCAAGGTTATTATCTCCCTAAAATATTATGTAAAATAGGTGAAATTAAAGAGAATGAATGCATAAAATGCGAGATCCAAATTACAAGCATTTATTTTGGCAATGTAATAAAATGTATAGATTCTGGAGGAAGGTTCAATATTGGTTAAAGAATAAGTTAAGCATTGTTATTATATTAAATGTACAAACAGTCTTCTTTGGAGGTATTCATTATACAATACATAAAGAATGGAGATTCATGGAAATTATTCTTTTTTTGTCTAAAAAACTCATTATGAGAAATTGGATAAATACAAAAGCTCCCTCAATTGTAGAATTAAAACAAATCATTTTGAAACAGATGATTCTGGACCAATATGATAGTATCAGTAGCTTAGAAATATGAAAAAAAAAAATCAAATTAAAGTGGTACAATTATTATGACAATATAATTAAACTTCAAAATAATAATCACTCAAACCTATGCTTAAGCATGTTTTCCTAATGGATAACATTTTTTAGTTTCCATTATGGAATTGTTTATGCCACGATTGCGACAATAATTGCTCCTTCCCTTACATTTCATTCATTTTTTCTCACCCTACCCCCCTCCCCCGCTCTTTTTTTCTCTCCTTCTCCTCTTTCTCTTTTCTCCCTCTTTCCCGCTTTCGGTTATCACTGATGGTTGAATTGTTATATATTTGATCTAGAAAATTAATGTTTTAGTATTTGATATTAAAAATTTTATATTAAGTGCTTAAATTTAATTCTGGAATTATAAAGGCTCAGGATTTTTTATAAGTGCTTTATATATATTTATTTATGCACTTTAAATATTTAATGAAAATGCTCTAAAAATCTTTGTTGGTAAAGACTTTTTATTTAGGAAGTAATTAATCCTTCAATATGTGCTACTTGAATTTATATCTTATACTTTTTTTTATTGAAATTGTAATTTTTGTCTATTTATATGAATGTAAAGTTTTTTCAAAGAAAATAAAGAATTAAAAAATCAAACAAAAAAAAACCAACAAAAGGGCCCCCTATATATTTTCCTCCCTTAATCATTGTACATATTGTGTGTGCATGCTTGTTCTAGGTTGATGTATACATGGGACATTCCCAACGTACAATGTACTTTTCACCATGTGACTTTTTTACACATTTAGTAGTGTTACAAACTGGAATTGAAAGGTACTTTGTTGGGACTGTTTGTCACTGACCTACACAATATAATCCATAATGTTGAATTGGAGAAATGTACATATTTTCTGCAAATAGAAAACTGAAATTTTAAATTGCAAAATAATTCACAGACTTTGATGTTAATCACATAAATAAGCCGTGTTGCAACCAGTTACCTCCAGAAGTCACATAGTTAGTTTAATTGAGTAAATCTGTGTGCAATTACAGTGCCACATGACCTCAGAACAAATACACCTGTTTCTAGAAGCCTACAGAGTCTGTAAGAGAGCATATCGAAACCAATAACATCACAAAGACAAAGGAGATATAAAAACAAGTCCAGGATAAAATTCTGGAGATGTACCAAACAATTTTGGGTTATACTGTATATAATATCCCAAACTTTGAATATCAACAGGAATTCTGTTAAATCTATTATTAAAAAAGAAAAAAATGTATGGCTCACCTGCTTAGAGAAGACCTCTCAGGAAAATTTGAAAACCTATTTCACACTGCAAAGAGTCCTGAGATAGGACAATAACCATACAAACACAGCCACTGCACTGGAGTGGTTGAAAACTAAGAACATTAATGTATTAAAGCGTTCAGTTGCATAAATCATATGGTAAAAGTTCAATGAAGTGAAACATATTCAATCAGGTGTAGGCACAAGATGAACATTGTTCTTTTATTGAATATGACAATTTTTGCTTTGTACATGTTTAAGCCAACACATCTTCTTACCACTAAAGGGTACTTAATTTACCAGCCATTGCACGTAATTGTTAGCTCTAGAAAGCGAAGCTCTTTTGCTTATTTTATTCACCTTGTATGCATTATTTTCAGTGTGTGATTATAAATTGACAGAACAGGCAATGGACATTACTGGAAATAAGTAACTTAACATGTAATTGCAGGACTTTAGATTCCATTCATTATCTTTGCATTAATGTATGCAATAGCTATAATAATTTTGCTTCTAAGTGTCACATTATAAAATAGATAATTGATAAATCACTTCAAAAGACTAGAGATTAGATAAAAACTAAGCCAGTGACACAGTACGCAGCACAGTTATGTTCAAAGAGAAAGAGGGTAAAAAAGCCCAAGGGAGCCATGTCTGAGAACAAAGTGATATTTCAATTAGCTGTTTTGACAATTACTTTGACAATTCACCATTATTCTTGTATTCCATTGAGCAAGACTTGAGAATGCTTCCAGAAAACAACTGTCTTGTAGTGAGTCTCTTGGGAGAGGTTAAAACATTATTGCACAAACTAAATGTTAGATACACTGTCATGACAAGCACAATGACTCAGTTATTCAATGTGCTCTGAAATCACAAATAGTAAAGAGAGAAGATGATAACTCTTGTATAATGCAGCATATTAGTAAAACATATGTAAATACTAATTATTTAACTTTTGGAATGCTTCATTTTCAGCTCATTTCATGCAACAGATTGTATTAGTGGTGGGTGATTTATTTTTACAATTACTTTTTTGTTCACTGAGAGTATAGAAAAGTAAAGAAGTATCAAATGATACAACTGTTTTTGTATTTTATGGATTCTTCATCAAGGGAGGACTTGTTACAGTTGGACAAGTCATTTCACAGTATACCACATCACAAAGGAAAAAAATACTTAATCCAACATATATTGTATTAATGAATATAATCCACTACTAATGGCTCGAGATAATCTCAGTTTATACTCTATTTACAAGATTTTGTCACATAGTATGAGAATAAATGTCAGCATTCTCAGACCAGGAGTTGTGATAATAAGCATCCAAAACACATATCTGTAAAATAATTATTAACAATCTTGATTATGTTTTGTAATAGTTATTTATAACAGTATATTTAGTAAAATCACATTTTGAGATTGTCAAATATTATTCCAAATCAACAAAACTATTTGCACATTAAGGGAAAAATATATTTCTTAAAAATGTAATTTCAGAATTTGAAGGCAGATGGGAACCAATAGTCTGATGGGTCTAATTATTCTACCAATCTAAACATAGGAGCTATTTAGTAGACATTCTTCAATTAATTTGCAATATTTGACCCAACAGTTTCTTCTGGAAAGAAATGCCATTTAATTAAAGCCTTTGTGCAAAGTCAAACAATACACATATTCTTACTTTATTGTACAATATTTAGATCATTTAATTATTGACAATTTGATTGTGAAGGAATTTTTCTGTGTATAAGACGATATTTAAAAAAAAATCTTTAGACCAAAAATTGGTGGTCGTCTTATATACGGGGATAACTTGTTGAGAGACAATGAAGGAGATGATAGTGGAGCCCGTAAAAGTTACTGATATTTAATTAGCCTCTTTTAGCTGCTAGCAATCCATTTGCGGATTACAGGCTCAAAATCACTGCGTTTGTCAAAATTGTAACTCCGACCCAGCTAAGCCTTTGATCTGTCAAGCCAGCAAATGTTACAAGTGCAAAAATCGCAAATCGAGATTCAATTGCAACAATTCTCCAAGCATGTAATTACTTTCAAACCCATAAATGGCAAATGTAGCAAAACATATTATGGGTTCCAAAGAGAACACACAAGGGGTTTAGCACTGTTTGCAACACTAAAAGCAAATATAAACACACCACGATATGGTTTACGATTTTTGCTTCTAGCCCTGTAATTGCGGGCTTTGAATTGAATAGGGACCCTTGTCTCCATGAACAGGCTTCCACCAATCACTAGTCTGATTCTTAATGAACCTGAAACTCTGAAAGTATCCATATGTCTGGATCAATACGCCACCAACAGTCAGTGTGTAGCATTAACAATATTTTAAGTATAAACTCATAAAAAATGTTGTTTATTGATTTCTTAATTTGGGGATTTGAGTAAGTAGGGGTCGCCTTATACATAGGGTCGTCTTATACACGGAAAATACGGTAACTTGTTTCTGCAAGACAGCATTGCCACCATTTAAGTTTTTTTTCTAGATCCTTATACCCTTTCTTCTCATTAAAAATTTCAGAGATAGACCTAGTGCAGCCTAGGGCAGGTAAGGCCATTCACATCTTTCAAATTTTGTCACCTATAAAAATGCCAGTTCAGTAATTCCTATAAATATATTTTCTCTCCATGGTGTAAAGGAGATATTATGAACAAATCTTGCAGACCCTCGTAATAAAACTATCAGTTTAGACAATTATAATTAGGGTGTCTGTTATTTAAGGTTAATTTGAAATGCAATTGACTTTTACAGTATGTTGTGATACCTTTTTACTGAGCCAATTTATGATATTCAGAGGACAAAATTCTCTCTCTGTCAAATATTAATATGTTGATAGATTCATTCCAAATCAAACATTCAGCAATGTAGAGAACAAATATGCGATTGATGATGACTTGCTTCAGCAAGAGATATGGGTATAAATGGTATTTTGAAAAAGGTAGTTTTAGGTATAGGGTATAGATAGCATGCAATGAATAAATAAGAAGTCTAGAGGAATAAAAAAGAGAAAAAAGTGTTAACTAGTCATTTGTTAGGCTGTCAACCTATTATTGTCACATATGAATTTATTTTGGGTGGCCTGGCATGCCAAGCTTATGAAAGAATATTTTATAGGGATGTTGTGGTCCAACAATTTCTATCATGAATTTAAAGTATGATGTATTTTACATATTGTATTATCTCAATGTATCACTATATAACAGTTCCCTGGTGCCTGACACCTTATTATTATTATATTACTGTAATTGTAAAAAGAAGGGAACAAGGAATAGCTGTATGGATGGGTAAATTACTTTTAAAGAGCTCTATCTCTACAAAAGCGCAAGTACTCTGGTTATGTTTATTTTTTCATTGGGGGAGTATCATTATATAAATGTATAATCAATAGTGGCATATCCTTTGACTACTTTGAATTGCAAGTCTGCTTTATTGACACATAGTAGTTTGTGGCACTAAGAAGTTCAGTATCTAGCTACTCCCTTACAAGCCATAGTAGATACTCCCCATATAAATATATAACTAAACCAACTAAAAACATTTTTTACAACCATAAGAGTACTAAGCATGCATTTTTTTTCAGATTGTTTTTAACTTTAACTTTTTTTGAGCTATCAATTAAATAATGTTTATATCTTCCCAAGGATTAGCAAAGTAATTTGCCATGAGGGAAGATGTCATGTGACACCAATATGGGAAGTTATATGTTACTGGCTCTTTAAAATTAATTTACCCATCCATACAGCTATTCCTTGTTCCCTTCTTTTTACAATTACAATAGTATTTTACATATTACAAACGGTTTCGGAGTGAAAATAAACTGACTTTCGTTAGTCCTGTTACAGGATATTTGGCTTGATTTACAGTCCGGATATTAATTGTATACAGTTGCAAAAATCTACAAAAATCAGATATTAACAGAAAAATATATCTTTATGTCATGTTTTCTATTAATATGGTCCAGCAAATGTAGACTATTGTAAATCAATAAATATTTTAATAGTTTTGTATAAAATTATGGTCAATATGCCCTAGCCTTTGAAAAAAAAAAAACAGTAGCTCAGTGAAACAGTTTGCTTATTACCTGTCAGGTTCTAGATTATAGCCATTACTTCCTTATCCATCGCCCTAGTTATTTCTTTAGTATACACACATAGTGTTGCTTATTTGAACCATTTTGAGGCAGTTTCCTGGATTTGTAATAAACGCAATGGTTGGAAGTACCTCATTGTGGGTTTTGAGTTTAAAGGCTAATTATTTTTAGCTGTGTGAGTGTCAAGATGTTTTTAAACATTATAGGCTTTCAGTTTCATGGTTTTAGAACCATTTAGTTGGACATACCACTCTAAATGAGGATCCCTAGGGGCTGTTGTTGTTTGTTGTACCCTTTATAGTTTCTAGCCAGTCCACGGGGCTTACATTTATCATATAGAGGAGTGGTTCAGTGTTAATTTTTTTTTTGTCTTATCTACTGTTATCTCTAGTATCTAATTTGTGGGGCACACCACAGCCCTTCAGGTAAGAGATATCCACGACAGAGAGATAGGATTTTTCCTTGTGTATTGATTATTATTTTTGTCCATAGTTGTTAATATTGGTTTCTGGATATTTGTTTCCTGCATGGCATATTTCCATGATACTTGAGTTTTTCTGGTTTTATCATTTGTGAATAAAGTTCAGTCTTTTGTTTTAATTTATTTGTATCTTTTGAGTGTTATGCACTATAACTTTAGGTATCCTAAGACCATTTTGTGATTAGTTTGGTCAATATAAAGATAATAAATTAGTTATAAATGTGCTAATAAGCACTTCCTAAGCTTTCAGATGCTTGTGTGGTAAGTTGTGATAGAAAAAATGATTAGCGAATACAATGCACTTCTAACATGGCTGTGTCATACTCTCATTATGAAGTCGTATGGTTATAGGATAGGTTACTAAAAAATTAAGTTTAGTGAATACTGTGCAGTGAAGAAGCTACAATGCTTATTTGTATTTATGAAGACAAAATAATTATTTGTAAATATGTCACTGGTGGCTATACATAAGCATTCTTTTTACACTTGAGGGGTGAGCTGAGGGGCAGCAAGCTGTGAATCTCCATCCTGCATCTTGAAATGTTTAAAATATGTTCATAAACTTCCAAATGGTGCACATGTTCATATGGTGCAACTTCTAGTACAGTAGCTCATGCCACATGATAACATGTACAAACAGAAAGCTGCAGGGTACACTGTGTGCATAAGAAAATTATTCACAGCTTTCTACCCACCCATCTCATGCATGGACATACTTTTAATAATGGAAGTCCACTAAAGTCAAATAAAATACAAACATGCATAACTATAACTGGGCTAATATGCATTTCATTATGGTACAGTGTCCCATTAAATTATCATGGGGAAACTGTAATATGTAAACATGCTCTTTTAAATGCATTATAGGACATTTGAGACCACAAAAAGGTACTAAACACCAGCTGCAGTGTAGTTATATTTAGAACTGTTATTTTGCGTTGAATAAGCTATTCAATAATGTGGGGCCTATAGTTTACCTATCGTAAATCATACTATGATTATTCTCATATTTAGAAATGTGTATACAGATTTTTTACATTTTAGCACTCTATGTAACCATGGATGATCCAATGACAAATTGGTATTACAATTTGTGAGTAATAGAAAGGCTTCTTAGCACTGACATGTGACATAGCCAGTCATTTGTCAAGAAGGTATCCACCAATCAAACCTGACAAAAAGAAGCAAGAGAGAAATTCACATTGCAGTGTTCTGAAAACCCCCTTATATATAAAGTCATGTGTTACCGTAATTACATAAAATCTTTTCTATATGTACAAATTTGTTTTATGAAACTCGTCAATTCTTAAATTAAAAACCTAAGACCTTATTATATAAAATAGCTCCATGCTTTCTATGTGATTTAATAGTAAACACATTCACAAATCAAAACATCTATTCCAAAACCAATCAAGAAAGAAAAACTTTTGAACCTATTTAATTATTTCATAAGATGTGGGACTTTTATCTTGTTGAACATTATTTGCTTATCCTGGATGACTCGTGCATCATAATAAAGCTATATGTGATGGGCTTGATTATTTGTGTAGTTAATGAACAAGGGTTTAAAAAAGTATTGATTAAACTTCATTAATCTTCTAGCACTATTAAAGTTCAAAGGCTGCATACTAAGTTGACACATACTGTAATATATACTGCAATAAAAAGCAAGTATGCTGCCATCTAAAGCTACATTTGTGTCATGAATCATAAACTGGTGTATATGGGGAATTAATTTTACATAAAAAACTAAGGAGACAGTGGGGGCATTTTATTTATAATGAAGGATTTTTTTGTTGAAAATCAGGTGTGCTGTGTAAATCACATGCTTTTAAAATGAATAAAATAATTACTCTTTTACTATTAGGAATAACACTGTAAGGTCAGTATTGGCAAATAGTTCCCACAGCTCGTCTCCCAACGAGGTATACCAGATTGTGAGCCTGCACTGCTGAAATTCAAACACTGTTTCTGTAGATAATTAAGTAATATACATATAAATAAAATATTGTAATTTTAATAGACTCATCACCATTATAATCTTCTCTGCAGGCAGTTACAGTGCAACTTATATATTACAGTATGTGTCAACTTAGTATGCAGCCTTTGAACTTTTAGAGTTAAATAGTGCTGGAGGATTAATGAAGTTTAATCAAACTTAACTAATCAAACTTAACTATTTCAATCAATCTAATTTTCAGCTCTGTGCAAAACCACCACTGAATAGGCTAAAACTAACAATTGTATGAACTTACATATCCATGAGTAAGCCCCTTTTTTCTCCCCAAATGTATGTGTACTCCAGGCCCCGATTAGAGGCAGAGAAATCCTTCTGAAAATGATTCAACAGTCACATCTGATGGTAAAAATACTCTAACACTTCAAATGAGTTTGATATAAGGCTTAATTTCTTATATCCAACACAATTGAGGGTTCACCATGTGCACCCTAATACTACACATACTTGGGGGATCTCATTGAACACCCACCCTAATACTCCTCCCCCCATGAGACCAGGTATAATGTACTGTATTCACCCTTCCCACAATGAGGCGAATGCTTAGGGAATGCTGAAGGGATTCCCCTCCCCACCAACCCCGATCCCCTATTGAGATCCCCATGTTACTTAAATATTAACCCATGCTCCTAGCGGATCTCTGTGCCACATAAAATGAACCTCCATGCCACGGGGGTCCTATATTATTAAACACTAAAAATATCCCCTCATGCAATGGCGGGCCTTACATGACTTTCATGGCATCAAATATATAAGTCCTATATGCAATGGAGGTCCTGCAAGGACTTCCATAGCACCTTACATAACTAAAAATGTCATAGATGTCCTGAAAAATACTAAATACACCATTCAAATAAACGAAAAAGCCCTAAATTGCACACATATTTTTAAAAATTAAACAAAATATATTAAATATACCAAACACCTAAACTACTCAAAAAAAATATAATAAAATAAAAAATCACTACATAAAATAAAACATGAATTACAGTAAAATAACAAATATGAAATTAAAAAATATATACATTAACTAAAATAAAAAATAAATGAACCCTGTAAAAAAAGACTATACTTACCTACACTTAATTACCATCCAGTGATTATCAATGAAACGGGCTATCTGTGTTGTAGAAGAATTACGTCCTCTTCTATCTTGATTGATGCTAGCATGTTCTCATCTTCTGGGCCTTTGAAATTGCCTAAAAAGTCTGACGCTCTATAGAAAAAGTATTTGACCTAACAGAGCACCTCCTACGAGGAGAATTGGCTTTTGCTTCACTTTTGTCACTTAAATAGTAATTGTATGTGTTCTTATTGAATGAAAGAGTAGGTGTCACTCATATTTCAGCCAAGCTGAAATCAATTTTGTGCCGTCACCCTGCTCTTTTAACATGGGAAATTTTATTTTAACTAATCAGAATGCTCAGATTGACAAGGGCCATGATACCTATTTCAGCCAATAAGAAAACAAAAAATTTTTTTAAGGAGCTAAAGCGTGGCAGGAAAATTCCTCATAGATGAAGCACCATTCAGTCAGAAATATTTTTTTTATAGACAATTGGGCTTTATAGGCGGAGGGCAATTTCAAAGTCCCAGAAGATGAGGACATGCTGCCTTCAACACTGATACCATGATTGAGGACCAGGGCATTCTGGATCATCACTGGACAGGCATTAAAGGTAGGTAAGTATATCTTTTTTTAATTTTAATTTTTTTATGTCATTTAACTTATTTGACTTTTTTACAGTAATTGTTTTTATTTTCTGTACTTTTTATGTTTTGTACTTAAAGGGACAGTTAATTCAGCACAACTTGGAGCACACCACTGTAAAGTTCTCCTCAAAACATGTTGAAATGCTTTTTGAGTTTTTGAAATAGGTGCTTTTTTTCACAGAAAAATTCATAAATTAAGTGTCTGTTTACATGAGACTAGCAAGTCATATAGACAGACAGACTGCAAGAGCTCTGTGCAGAGAGCAGAAACAGAAAGATGTTTAATCCTTGCCAAATTCATCTGTGCAGGGAAATGACTGCTGGAAACTCCTAGAAATGTTACTTGTGAGCCAACTGATTGCTCATTACTTTCCTGAATGCAGAGAAAAACCATACATCTTATGTTCATGGAGCTTGCACCGGCCAGTGTCGGCATGTGTTTTTAATCATGGAACAGTCAGCAGTGTGTTTCTAAACAGACCTAAAACTGCAGATTTTAGGTGTTATTAGTGCAATTAAGGAAAACAAACAATAGATCATTTTGCGAGTTTCAATCCTGCAAGGTGCTTGAGGGAAAGCACTATGGATAACAGATCCCAAGCTTAAAGACAGGGCAATCCACTCTTTGCAATGTGTGAATCTTGAACTTGTCATTGCGTGTAACTTAACTTATGTATAGCGCTACGGAATATGTTGGCGCGTTACAAATAAATGATGATAATAATAATAATAACATAGAATCGTGTGCTCTTTCACACCACAAAAAGCACTTATAGTGAGTTAAATGGCCCTTTAAGGAATTTCTTTACTTTTTGTAAATTGTAGACTGTAGGTGTTTTAAAATTTAGGGTGCAATAGTGGTACTTGAGAACCCCCATGGCACATTAGGGTCAAGATTAGTATCCCATGGGCGTCTATATCTATGGTGGTCTATACCTAAGGGACCTCCATGGCATATAGGATTATATTAGATGCCATGGAGGACCTTCCAGACCCTCCATGGTATAGAACCCCTATGGCAAAGGGGTTAATTTTATGTGCCATAGGAGGTCCATTGGGGACCACAGTAGTAGGGGTTAATATTTAGGTGCCATTGAGGTCCTTTAAGGTTAATGATTGGTTGCCATGCCATCTCAGTAGACCCCCATTGTTATACTTTTTATTGGGGGTTGGGTAAGTAGGTGAGGGAATCATTGGGGGTTCCCTGGGCTTGTAGGGCTGATTAGCAGTCTGGTCATAAACCCTGTGCAGATCTCTTAAAATGTTGATCACTTCTCTGCCATGGGAAGGTAGTTATCTAGGTGGATGGAGGAAGGGGGGGGGGTTAACTGCAGCTCAGTATCTCCTGCAGCAAGCTACACGTGGACTGTAGCACATCAAGGCTGCGCTACATGGTCAAAATTGGACGCCTTGCCCCGGAAGCACTAGATGACGTGCTAACCTGGGCCTTTCCCGCCGTGGAACGCTGCAGCACGGAGAACGGCATCTCCACACTTGGCGCCATGAGGAGAGACTGTTAGTCTCAGGACACTGATGCTGCCCAGTTCAGAGACAAGGTGTTGGGGGCCGCTATGATACTAATCGCTAAAATTTGGAAGCGTGTTGGATGGTGATAGGAGATTCCCAGAAACTGGTGTTCTAAAGCATCACAGAGAGCTGGACCAACACAGATAGGAAAGCCTGGGAGCTGCTGCAGAACTGGCGTTCTTACAGATTCCAGCGGTCTCTCTTCCCGCCCGGTGACCAGACAGAACCAAGTTGAATACCCCCGAAGATGAACCTAGTTAAAGGTAATAATGAGTGTGTCTGAAGTAGAGACTGGGGGGCAGGAGAAACAGAGCCAAATGCTGTAAGGCTGTGTTAATACAACACTACGCATTAGTATTTGGGTATATGGGCCTACAGCCTAAAGAGATACTTGCTGCCCTCAGGTCACTAAGTTAACGTACATTTTCTCAAAATAACTTTTGCTACAATATACCAGTCATTAATTCTCTCCTGAGAGATATAAGGGTACAAATGCTAATGGAAAAGTACTCTAAAGAGATGTAAAGTTTTAACTGGAAAAGAGAAATAAGAGAAGGTCTTGAGCCCCACTTTTTTTTTATACAATTTTGTGCTGCACACCCCAGAGGTGGAGCCCTGCAAGAGCATTATTTGGAATGATTGCAGTTGAGCCTGGGGGTTGGAGACTTGGAAACGTAGATGTTAAAGTTGTGCTGAAACAGCACTACTCATTAATATATGAGAAAAAGGGGCTCACAGCCCAAAGAGTTACTTATGAGCCTCAGCTCACCAGAACCTAACTTAACGGACATTTCTATCAGAACATCTGCATAGCACACCACTTATAAAGCCTCTTTTGAGACATTTAAGGGCTAAATAGCCAAGAAGTTTCTGGAATTGTATATACTCGAGGCGGACCTCTGTGAGTAATACCTGGAGTGTTTGCACTGGAGCCAGGGATCTGCAGTTTCTGGTTTTCCAGGTTGTAAATCTAGTGCTGAATCTGTATTTCTCATTAATCGATGGGCAAAAAGGCTTATCGCCCAAGAGACTTTCACTACCCGCAGTGGTCCATAAATTAAAGATCACTTACCTCAAAATCTATCACAGCTCATCTCTTAGCAACCTTTTACTGTGATATATCAGAATGTGAAAGCTTGTGACATATTGAAGAGAAGAAAAAGATCCGAGCGGGACAGAGACTTAAGAGGAGGTCCCTGGACATTTTCATATCATTTTAGTGATGGCCACTGATCATAGTATATGAAAGGCTGTGGAGAAATACGTAGGTCTTATTTGCCCTCTGATAGATGATATCTAACTGAGTCAGGGGAAGTGAGAAAACATATCTGAAGGTTTTGGTAACAGTAGATCCTATGTATCTTGATTAAAGAGTTAAAAAGCACTTTCTGTAAAGACATATCTAAAGGTGAATTGGCTGTAGTTTTGGTTGCACAGGTTGTAAAATAGTGCTGATAAAGTATTACTTATGAGTTAATGGGCAAAAAGGCTTATAGTCCAAGAGATTCTTACTATCTGCATTGGTCCATATTATAAAGACCACTTATTATAAAATCTTGTAATAGTACACTAATCAGTACTCCTTTATTGTGATATACCAGAATGTGAAGGCCAGTAAATGAATATGCACTTAAAAAGTGAATTATTGGTGACATAAGAACATTCACTCCTAAGAAAATAATCTAAGTTCTTAGCTCTCATAAAGGGGACTTTACTATTATTAATAGAATATTTTTTGGTAGGATTTTTCTTTTTCCTAGACTGTGTATTGCTGGTTGAATTCCTCAAATACTGAATCTGGATCTTAGGGTTGATAGACTAGGAATTGGGACTAAGTCTTTAAAAAAAAAAAAAAAAGGGGGGGGGTAGCAAGGTTGTTATAGCGTAGTAAGAAACAAAAAGGGAATTTAATTTTGAACCTTAAAGATAATCATCATGAGAGATAAAGGACCCAATCCAACAAAAGTAAAAAATTAAGTGAAGAAACAAGTTGGAAATAATCAAATTGCTTATTCAACCTCGTTCTTTTCCCCGAAAGGGAATTCTGGAGCTTCAAATTCCTCCCAATTAGATTCGCCTAAAAAAAGTAAATCATCCCCTCTAGTAGGGAAAATAAAACTGTCTGCAAATGAGGAATCTTTAGACATAACTAACGTACAAGAGGATGAAGTATTAACTACATCTGTAATGAAAAGGCTCTTTAGTGCATTTCAGACTACTTTAAATTAGACTTTGAACAAGAAATACAAGCAAAGAAATTACTAGTCTGTTAGAAAGAGTAGAAGGTTCAGAATCCAATCAAGAGGTTTTGATTAAAGAATATCAAAAAGTAATTAAATATTCCCTAGATTTGGAACACAAACTAGAATACATTGAAATTAGAAAGGATTCAACAAGAGGACTTCTATAGGCGCAATAATTTGAGACATGGAGGAATTCCGGAATCCTTGTATGCTGCAGAATTACTAGCCTTTGTAACTGCCTTTTACACAGTTTGTACCCCCTAGTAAACCATGGATCAACATGTTAGATCGGATCCACAGGATCCCGTTACCAAAAGATTTTAAAGAAGAGAATGGTCATGTAATAGTCAAAATACACTTTTATGAATATAAAGAAGCAGTCTTAAAGGCATCATGGCAGAAATCTAGACTTGATCCTCCTTTTGAAAAACTAACCATATTTGCAGATCTTTCAGGAGATACTTTAGCAAAACGTAGAAAATGTATAGAAATTGCCAAAGCCTTAAAAAGAGAGAAAATAATATATAAATGGGAATTCCCTACCAAATTAATCATCTCAAAAGATAACCAGAAGATATTTGTAGGCTTAGTAGCAGAAGGAGAAAGGATATTAAAAGAATGGAAGATACCATTTACAGAGTCAGTTAGGGATAGAATTTCAGAAGTTGACCTACAAAAATTTCAATTTATAGAATGGAAAAAGAAGTGGTGGTAGGATAACTAAAATGAATATTGGTTCAGACTGGGTAGGGAGGGGAGAGGGGAATGGATGGAGAGGGATAGGGGTAAGAAATATCTAAATAAGGGAATGTGAGGAGAGGAAATGAAAGAAAATGGATATTGGTAAATTGAGAGAAATTTAATTTAGTACACTTATTTTCACATAACATATAAGTTATGGCTATTTGTCGAGAGACAATCTTAAACACTGTTTTGAATAGGTCTTAAAATTGGATCACTATAACACTATTAATCTCTTCATAAAGTGATTATCACAACTAGTAAATAAGTAGTGGGATATATAGCATAATTTAGTCATAAAAAAAAAGAGAAACTTAAAGAACACTATTCAGTAATAAAAGATTTACACAATAGTGATTATTTTTCCTCTTCTCCCCTTCCTTTTTCCCCTGATCCCTCTCGCTCCCCCCCCCCCCCTGAATTTATAATGATAGGGTGACTAAATTTTAATGGGGAGTGGGTAGCACTCCTTATGCAGGTTTGTTTTGTGTGGGGCGGCTAGACGAAGTTAGATCTAGCTTTGTTATTATTAGACTTCGTTTACATCTGTCTATTGTATAGGTTTAGCATGTGTGTGTTGTATATAAAAATATTTGTGATTGGAAAGGTTGTTTTTAAGGAAAGATGGTTACCCGATCAACTTACTATTTTTTTGCCCATTCACTAGAATAAATATCGCAAAATGTTCAGGGTTGGAACTCTGTGTTTAATAGAAGGGTGATCCTGGACCAATTCCGGAAGGTTCAGGCAGACATTGTATGTATTCAGGAAACACATTGGCAAAATGATAAAATCCCCTATTTATACAATTCTTTTTATACTTCTAAAATAGACTCAACGTTCACTAAGAAATCTCGAGGAGTATCTATTTTGTTTAGCAAAAATGTAAATATTCAGGAACACTTCAGAGAAGTAGACTTGGAAGGAATATATATTATTTGGGGAGGTAAAATTAATCAGCAAAATTATACTATAGTAAACATATACTCCCCCAATGAAAAACAAAATCGCTTACTAAATAAACTACTCAAAAGGGTTAAAAATGTCAGGATAGGTAAAGTAATTATCTGTGGCGATTTTAACATGGTTCTTGATGCTTCCCAGGATAAAAGTGGTATTAAAAATAAAGGCCTTGATAGCTACACAATAAGGAAAGCTAAACTTTTTCATGAATCCATTCTACGGTTTGAGCTATATGATGTCTGGTGGTTGTGGCATGGTAATGAAAGAGACTATACGTTTTATTCACACCGCCACGCATCATATTCTAGAATTGACTATTTCCTGATAGATGCAAATACCCTCTTGGATGTTATTTCATCCAAGATTAATACTATTAATTGGTCGGATCATGCTATGATCGAATTACAACTTAATGATCAGATGATAAAAAAATAAATCCTAGAAGGAGGTTGGATATGTCCTTATTTAATAAACCAGATAAACAAATTGTATTAAAGAAAGAGATAGAATCATTTTTTCAGACAAACGAAAATGTGGTTATCGAATCCACAACAATATGGAATACACATAAAGCATATACTGTATAAGAGGGGTTCTGTCCTCATGGAGTGTTTTTAGAAGGTTACAGCATGGTACCTCACTCCGAGATTTACACATCCAATTAGCTAAACTTGAAAGACTGAATAAACTCAGTCCGGCATCTGACATCTTGAAGGAGATATCACAGACTAAAATAAATATAAAAAAATTAGTGCAAAAGAATATTGATAATTCTCTATGGAAGCTCCAACAGAGAAAATATTTCCTAGGTAATAAAAGGTGTAAACTACTTGCGAGAAAAATAAAAAATAAAAAATCATATAATAGAATTGAAGAATTGATTGTTGACACTAATAAGGATCCATCCATATTGACTAACCCATGTTATATTGAAAAGGCTTTCTTCAATTATTACAAGAATTTATATAATCTGGAAATTAATAAGGAATTCATAAATCCTGAAATAGAGGATATAAAATCCCTTTTAGACCAATTGACACTTCCTAAAATTAATAAAGAAGACTTAGAAATTCTAAACAGTGATATAAACTCTTTGGAAATAGAGGAGGCAATTAATAATTTGAAACTGGACTCAGCTCCAGGCCCAGATGGATTCATAAACTTTTATTATAAAACCTTTAAAACATTGTTAATAAAACAATTAGTTAAAACATTCAACAAAATTAAAATAAAGGGTAAAGCTCCAAAAGAAATGTTGGAAGCAGCCATAATTAATATTCCAAAGCAAAATAAAGATATTAGATACTGTAAGAATTACAGAACAATATCTTTAATGAACACTGACATAAAATTATACGCAAAAGTACTTGCTAATAGATTGAACTTAAATTGATAAATATGGACCAATCTGTGTTTCTTCGAAATCGTCAGGGGGCAGATAATACTAGAAGACTGATTGATCTAATAGCTTATAGTAAAGATAATCATAAACCTTGTGTAATTATCACATTAGATGCAGAAAAAGCCTTTGACAGGTTAAAATGGGATTATATGTATCAAGTTTTGTCGAAATTTGGGTTTGAAGATTTTGGAGCAAAATCAATTGGAGCTTTATACTCCTACCCAATTGCCTTTATCTCCGGAATTGGTTCAGGATCACCCTCCATGCCCATTACTAATGGGTCTCGTCAGGGATGTCCCATATCACAACTGATTTTTATCCTAATGATGGAACCTCTGACAGAAGCCATTAGAAGAAATAATAACCTTATTGGTATTAGAATTGGAGAAATAGAATATAAAACTATGCTATATGCAGATGATGTGATTCTTACTAAACCCAGTGAATTCATATTCAACATTTAGTAAAGAAGCTTGGGAACATCTCCTACTATAAAATTAATTGGTCTAAAACAGAAGTCTTACCCATATATATAGACGAAAAAGAAAAAAAAAGGTTTAAATCAATTTGAGATATTAATTTGGAAATTAATAAAATATCGTACTTAGGAATAGAATTCTCTAGTAAGGTTGAAGAAACAATCCAGATAAATTTCAGTAAATTATACAATAAAATAAAAGCCCAGTTAGATAACTGGAAATCAAATATGTTATCTTGGCTAGTCAGAATTGCAGCCATAAAAATGTCAATCTTATCTCAAATTAACTATCCTTTCAGATGTCTACCTCTGAATTTCCCCATTTTTATAATTAGAAAACACCAAGCTTTAATTGACTAATTCATTTATAATGGGAAAAAAACTAGAATTAAACTGAAGACTGTTAGGAAAAACTCTATAAAAGATGGCATTGCATCTCCATGTATTGAAGATTATTACAATGCTGTAAGACTCTCACACTGTGTAAACTGGTCATCTAAAATAAATAAAAACAGTTGGGTGAATATAGAACAAGATCTGACCAGTAATCTAGCACTATCAGAATGGCTTGGGTATGACAAGTCATTGTGTAAAACTAACAAGCAAATGCCCATCACAGTGAAAACTGGACTAGAATTCTGGTTTAAGTGGAATAATAAATTTAATTTTTCCCCATTCCCC
Source organism: Discoglossus pictus (assembly GCA_027410445.1). Classification (NCBI taxonomy): domain Eukaryota; kingdom Metazoa; phylum Chordata; class Amphibia; order Anura; family Alytidae; genus Discoglossus; species Discoglossus pictus. The sequence continues at coordinate 215,388,800 of CM050166.1, read as the reverse complement.
CTCACCTGGTATGACATTGCTATGGCTGAGCAGGGTCCTTAACCTCCCATTCCTCCATGAATGGAGTAACTGGAATATTCACTCGTTAAGTGACCTGTTTGATTCAGGAAAAATGAAATCCCATGCTGAGGTATGTACGGAATTCGATTTTCCTGTGTCAAAATGGCTAGAATATGAAAGTGCTAAGTTGATAATTACGCAATCAAAATTTTCAATTGTTCATAACAGAGAATTAACTAAATTTGAAAAATGTGTTTTATTTAATGATGGGAAACACATACTGTAGTTTCTAAGTGCTATGATACATTAAAAAAACAGATCACTGTGGAGAAAACTTTAGCCATGCAGAAATGGGAGAAAGATTTTAGTAATCCCATTACATTGGAAAACTGGTCTAATGCATTTAATCTATCACAAAGAATTATTAAATACCAATCTTATAGAGAAATCTATTTTAGAGTGGTGCAGAGATGGTACTTTCTTTCTCTTAAAGTGGCACTGATCAACAAAGACCCAGATGTGGGGGTATGTTGGAGATTCTGTAATCAACAGGGCTCCCATAAACACATTAGGTGGGAACATATTAGGAAGCTATGGAACTCTGTTTTTGATTTTATTTCTAAATATTGTGTCAAGCCCATTGACCCTTTGTGCAAAATGGCCTTATTTCATATTATCGATGATGGGTTTAAATTAGAAGAAAATGCTTTAATTATTTAAGTTTTTCTAGTGGTTAAATGGTTGATAGCTAAACGATGGAAAACAGAGTTAATTCCAACATTGAACGAAGTAATAACAACTCTTGAAAAAAAAATAGAGAACTGGAAACAAATATATTTGCTTTAGGCATTGTTTTGTCTAAATGTAATAGTTGGGCGGTCTGGGATAACTATCATCGCCCATCAACCTAAATGTATACAACCTTTCCAAAAGCATTGCTATGTAAATATGTAAATTTATATATATCCATATGCTATCTGTGCTCTTAATTTATTTTTCTTATTTGTGTTTCTTTGTTGTATGTTTAAATGTGTAATGTAATTTGTATTTATTTTTTTGTAAAAAAAAAAAAAAAAAAGGCTGCTACCAAACAGCCCTGATGCGTGGTCCCCAGTTTACGGGTTCTGTTTGTTGGACCTAGGATTAGAATGTCTCTCTTTATCAAATTTTAATTATTATTGCTATCTGAACATAATTCTCAGTTTAAATAAAAACAGTATCACACAGCCAAGATAAATGACAAAACTCTACATAAAATTAGTAAAGTTTATAAATTAGAAACAAAATAAAGTGTATATTAGGTATATGGTGGGTGCTTTATACCCTAAAAATGTTGCATTAGAACTAAGGTGATAGACAAACACACACATTAGCACTACATATTGTATATAGAGTAGAAAGTTATATCTTTTTTAGTAACCATGAAACTACACCGTCTTTATAAAAATATGATTGATAAAAAAGTTACCCGTATTTATCATAAATTGCCATATTGACAGTATCCCCATCTAGCATTATCCCCTATTCAAAGGAATATGTGTTTTATAAAAAGTGCGATAGTGAATTACATACAGTACAATATACTTTTAATGTTAAAGTGCAAAGTGTTTGAGACATAATTGAAACCGTTTTGTAATGTGAGTACCTTTCGGCGCTCATTGCGAGCCTCAGGACCTTCGGCGCTCATTGTCAGCCTCTTCTGTTGTGTAATTTTGGTCCTCTGACAGATATATATTTCAATGTATATGTAGTTAAGTAATAATTAAAGATTTATTCAATTAATTAAGAATTAATTGTTTATTCAATAAATTAATATACTTTCATTATTTATAATTGATATATGGAGCTAGCAATAGGCTAAAGAGCTTACAATCTGTCTGTATTTTGCATCTGCATAGAATATACATTGTGAGTGTTAGTGCCCTGCTTAGGAAGTGTAATGAATGTTTGAAGTGGCATTGTATAGTTGTAATGTTATTAATGTGGTAAGCGTCTCTTGAGCATTTTCCGGCTTGTAATAGTATATTTTGTAGGTCACAGTGTGATGTATAAAAAGCTACACGTTTTGCACGGTCCGGGGTCACTTAGCCTCGTTTTCATTTTTTCCGTCGCCCATTTTTTTCCTTGCTTTTCGGGTGGCAAAAATTGTCTAAATTTAGTTAAATTTGCATTCCACCTCACTCACTGGTGTTCTAAATGTTGCCCCATGCTGTCTGTAATTCTTTTGTAATTTTTTGGGGTGTATTTAGTGTGTTTTTCAAGTTTTTTGTTCGGCCACTAATCTTTTTTTTTTGTCCTGTGTCTCGTATTCAAATTGCTCGCCTCGCTTTGCAAGGCTTGCAGCGGCTAAGTGCTATGGTTTAACGGCTCGCCTCGCTTCGTGAGGCTCGCAGCGATGAGCGCCTTTGGCGCTCATCGGTTAAGTGCTACGGTTTAATGGCTCGCCTCGCTTTGCGAGGCTCGCATCGATGAGCGCCTTTGTCACTCATCACTAAGTCCTACACACCACGCAAAGCGGGACATGTTTGACAACTATTATATGTGATTTAAATATTGCTGGTATTTGGAGAAAGTGCTACAGATGTAATATATCCATCAAGATATCTGTGTATATTAGGGGACAATCGTCCTAATATTATCAGATGTATGGAATATAGTAAATAATCCTCATAGTAAAGATAAAATCATAGGATAAAAAAAAAATATAGGTGACAATTGAAAACAATTAAAAACATAGGAGTGCTCGCCAATATATCCCTGTCATGTATGTATTCACCACATTATAATGACTATAGGCCATAATAGTCCTTATACACATAGGAAGAGGGTTAACCAATTGGGAACCTCACATAAAATAAAAAAAACACTTATAGGTATACTTACCAGCTGGCTCCACTCCACTGTAATCCTTTGCTGTATGTCTGACCGGTTTCGATGAGCATCAGCTTTCTCAGAGGCAAATTTGTATGTATCATTGTAAAACATATATATATATATATATATATATATATATATATATATATATATATAAAGCCTGCTCCATGGAAATATGGTATTTGCATCTGCCAGTGCTCTCAGCAGGACTAAATGGAAGTTCCCTAATTTACAAGGACACATCAACCTCAAAAAGTAATAGTCAGAAGCAGAGAGGAAAGGAAAATTGAGCCATGCAGTCTAGAGAAATTGGATATAAAAGCAGAAAAAAATATAAATGTTGTGTTTGGGTTATTTTAGCTTTCCAAATATTCCCTATGAATATCTTGTAGGCCTAGGCCTCCTGTGTTATATTGTTTTCTATGGATGGTCTTAGACAATCTGGGATGATAGCGGTGTGAGAACTTCATGTGATTGTACTTTGTTTAAAATATTTGAATGTGAGGAACAGAGCAAGTGCACAACTTTTACCTTATTCTTCCAGTTATAAGCTTGGAAACTATGTATGTCATTATTTACGAGAGGATAATATGTTTGTGGCTTTGTCAAAGGTAAGTTTTATATATAAATTTAAATATAAAACTTTCCTTTGATAAAGCCACATGTTAGTGTGTCAAACTATAGTCAGGTAGAGAGAACCTTAGCTAGACCACCAGGGAATAGGAGTTGTTTTGCAATGGGAGTTTTAGTGAGGCTCCCTGAATGGGGGCTATTGGTAGTTGTACTTTATTGTTAAGTGCTCAATAGTTACAGCCTGCTATAACCTATTGCCCAGACTATCCCTTACTGGGTGGGATAAATAGAGAAGTATAAGTTCAATTGTAATATAGTGACAACTACTAAGTTAAGAAGGAGTAACTGGTTTTCCATGATGATTGGAGACTGTGATTCAGACTATGCCTTGAGAGTGGTGCTTTAGTATTTAAGACTATAGTAAGCCTAATTGGAAAGCATAGTGCTCCTTAGAAAAAAACTGATATGCTGTCTAAGGATACTAGACTGCTTATGTGTGAAGTAACTTTCAATAGACATCCTAGAAAAGAATAGTTAATTGACAAAACCTCCCTTATATTAACTAGCATTGTTTTTTAAAGTTTATTATTTTCATCAAGAATATGTATTAAGTATTACAGTCCCAGTTATAATAAATTGGGTTATAATGAAGGACATTTAGTATGACTTCTTATTGGATTTGGGAAATACAGATGGCCATCAAATAATTGAGTCTAATAACTTCTATGTATCACTATATTGGCTGAAGCAATGACCATGAACTTGATGGAGCTCAGAGAGGCAGTGAATGAGAGATGCACCTGGCCAACTCAAGAACCAAACAAACTCTATCTAAGCTATGACATGCACATTGATTTCACTATGTTCTTCAGCAGCTCACATAACATAGCACACAGAGGTCTTAAAGCAATAAAAGACAATTGACAATAGAACTTTCAGCTATATTTGAAAATCTAAAAGTAATCTCTTTCGCTTGTGTTTAGGTTAAACTTCTCCACTTATTTTCACAATACCGTTATTTATTATTTTGTATCCGTGCAATCTGTAACAGACTGCAGTCCCATTTTATAACAGAGGACACTATTTAAAACCTATTGTACTAATGGGAGTATTAGTATAAACAGTAATTATATGTATTGCAATGCTATTCAGATCTAATAAGTTCTACATATAAAAATATATTAGATACTTAACATATACCCACAACCTAACCATGAGAGTCACTCAAGTACTCAGACACTGAACTGACTGGGAGACATGGCAACTGAAAGAATACCACAGCTCATTATTTTTTTTTACAAATAAATACTTTAATGGATATCAGAGAGTAATACAAATAGTTTCAATATTTAATGCATTTCAGGTTTATTGCAGGATTTAAGTAAATAGTTATTGCTCTAAGCTATACCTTGATTTTCCATCCTTGCAACACAGTTCAATTGTACAGTAACAATATTTTTTATTAAAATGTTTATCCTATATTTTAAGGATTTCAGAGACATACAATAACAGTTTATTGCATAATTAGAAGAATGGAGATAGTCAGGGATGTGGGAGACAATGTTTTTGGGGGAGGGGGACCTAAGAAATGTGGATTTTAGTGGCTAACCACAAAAACAAATTAGGAAGATTAGTAACAGAGACTGGGGAGTAAGACTGAGAGTCATAGACGGGGGAGCAGTGGTGACTTTCCAAGTTGGTAGGACGGAGAGGCAGAGACCTGGCCCCTCCTCTTAAATTGACTCCGCCCAAAAGTAGAAACTCCTTCCCTTCACAACATGTTACCTCTGTAGGCCCTGCCCACTGACACATACTCCACCCACTTGCTTTTTTCCCCTGTCACTTTACGTACTGTGACAGGGCCAGCCTTTGGCTACCGGTTGCTCCTGTAATTTTCCCATAAACCCCATATCTTTGCTTTAATAAAGTGTTTCAAAACAAACAATAGCTTAACTTCAGCATAAATGAAACATCTGCACAAACGGCTTGCTTATTTTCAGGAACACCCTGACTAGCCCTGAGACCGCTTCTCGGTCTGCAGGTAAAACAATACCTTTTCATACAGAGGGGTGGTACCTTTAAGTCCAGTCTCTTTCTCCCAGCTGCAATGGATCCTCTACAGGTCCTTTCCTCTTAGAGCAAACAGTCTCTCTAGTACATCTTGTTGCAGTCACACAGACTGATCCTCTTAAGGGCAGCTTCCTGTGCTGCTCTGGCACCCACTCTGTAAGTACAGCCAGGTCCTGTTCAGGAGCTCTGTCTCTTTCTCCTCCCAGGTCACGCTGAAATCCTCAGTGTCTCTTGTTCTGATGCTGGCAGTGTAGGGTGTCTGATTCTCCCTCTTTAGATGCCTGGACCTCACTGTCATCACCTGGATCATCCTGACCTTCACTATGGAACCGCAACTTGGGTGGCCTCTCTTCCCACTCCCCTTCACAGCTGACTCCATCACTCTGCAATCGGTCCTGGGTCAGCAGTCCACAAGGATAGACAACCCAGCTCTCTCTCTCTTCCAGATGCTCCAATTGTCTGGCTGATTATTCACACCAAGAGGTGTCAGATGGCCATCTTGCTTCGGTTCTGGTACATGGTCATTAGTAAACTCCAGAAGCATGTCTTCTCTCAGGGTAGCTCCTAGCCCTTGGACTTGCAGCTCATTTTTATCACTGTTTACAGCAGGTATCCTCTGCTCCACTGTGCTTTCAATCCTGCAAGGTCTGCAACTCTATCTCTGTCAGGATGAATCTCTAAAACTTTTGATCTTGCTGGAACGTCTCTAGTGGTACAGCAACTTCAGGCTTACGCTCAACCCTTAGGTCAGTACACATCTTAGAAGCCTTTAGAATTTTTGGTTTCTTAAGAAAGCTTGTGTTTTCAGCATCCTCAGCTTTTACACATTATTAATCTTCTTTTAACTGCTTCTCTTAATCTTTGCTCTGTTTTCCTGCTTGCTTTGCCTTCAATGCTTCCAGCTTTGCATCTTTCTTTACTCCTTTCAGCTGTATTTTCTCGCCTTTAACTTGTAAATCCAGTTAACTCTGCTGACACTGAATTAGTGGCTGTATATCCAGCGGAAGAACTTCCTCACTCTTTTTCTTCAGATCCTCCCTGGATCTCTCTGGCAGTTCTGCCACTCTTTCTTCATCCTTCTGTTTCTTGTGTACAAGCTCCTTCACTATGCCATGCATATGAACTTTCTTTGGACATAGCTCTCTGTTCAACACAGCGTCTGGTGTATATTGGTCCTGAAGATCATGGTTGGTCTCTTCTGGACCTACATCACTCTGTTCCAACCATATATCCATATCAGACAGATCATTCATCCTCTGCTCTTGTGGACTATGCATCAGCATCTTCTTCGCTATGAGAGCGTTTTTACTCTCTGCCTCTTGATTTTCCCATAAACCAATGAGTCCCGATATACTTATATATTTGCTTTAATAAAGTGTTTCAAAACAAACAATAGCTTAACTTCAGCATAAAATAAAAATCTACACAAACGGGCTTGCTTATTTTCAGGAACACCCTGACTAGCCCTGAGACCGCTTCTCGGTCTGCAGGTAAAACAATACCTTTTCACACAGAGGGGTGGTACCTTTAAGTCCAGTATCTCTCTCCCAGCTGCAATGGGTCCTCTGCAGGTCCTCTCCTCTTAGAGCAAACAGTCTCTCTAGTACATCTTTTTGCAGTCACACAGACTGATCCTCTTAAGGACAGCTTCCCGTGCTGCTCTGGCACCCACTCTGTAAGTCCAGCCAAGTCCTGTTCAGGAGCTCTGTCTCTTTCTCCTCCCAGGTCACGCTGAAATCCTCAGTGTCTCTTGTTCTGATACTGGCTGTACACTCAAGGCAATCCTTACTCACATGTTAGTGTCTCTCTGTAGTTCAAGCAGTATTTCAAGCAGTCTTCCTTACTTCCTTACTTCAGCGCTTATCCCAGATCTCAGGATCCAATAGCAGCTGAGCTGTCCCAGCTTGTCCAAACGGACTGCATTTCCACACACTGCTCAAAGCCCTTAGGCCAGAGCCTAATCTGGCAGCCCTTCCCATGTCTGCTTTCCAGGCTTTAAAGTGTAGCTTCAGCTGGGGCCAATTAGGTGTTCTCCAGGACTTTAACTCCGTCACTCCTGTCAAGAACTCTTCATCCTTCTGTACCTGGCACCATCCTCTAGGGGGCAAATGGTCACAGTACTTATTATATTGATGAGGGTGAGGTGGTGCTGGTTCTGCTCACTATTCTTATGATGAGAAGCGCTTGCATTTTCTTGATGACATACAATAATTAAATAGAACACATACAAAACATGTTAAATCAGGACGTATATCCGTGGCAGCTCTTAGAAACAGACAACAATCCCATAGAGTGAGAGGGATGGAGAAAGAGAGGGGGATAGCGAGAGGGATAGTTAAGCAAGCAGTAAAGAACAATTCAGCATAGAAGACAGGATTTCCCTGATGTTTATAAACTATATACTCACAAATGTTTTTTACACTAAATAAAAAACATTTTTTTCATTTGCAAATTAAAAGCAAACTGTCATGACAAAACTACTAGTCTTCATTATGAAGTGGCCTCTATCTATTTATTTATCTAGATGCATAGTGCCTGCGGAAGACAGAGACAATATGAGTGAGATAGCGTACAAGTCACACAGAGAGAATAAGAGAGTCACAGAGAACAAGAAACAGAGAGAGAGAATAACAGACAGACTGAGACTACTCATCCAGTCCTGAACAGCTTTATCAGCATGGCAGCTCCTCACTGAACTACATCTCCCACCATGTACTGCATACTGCAATTTAGCAGTCCAAATTGGCTGGGACAGTGTCAGTGATTAGCTGGGGTTTGCCCCTGAAGAGTCTCCACATCGTCAGCTTCTCACGGTCATTCTGATTGGGTGATCCCTGAAAGGTCCCACAGCTTCTGCTCCCTCCCAGTCATTCTGATTGGGTGATGCTGTGTTTGACACGACAGGCTCATTGCTTCAAGTCGAGCACAGGCCGCATTGTGCCCTGATCTGTAGTACAAAGCAAGTCACCAGCAGGAGAGATGTGATAAGGGGATAAGTCAGTGTGTTTAACTGCTTGCCAAAGGATTTATCATTTAAAGTGACAGCAGCAGATATAAAAAAATAAAAGATTGAACATTATATAATTAATTTTTATTTTCATATTTATATATTTATATTTTAAAATTACGTTAGTGATGGGGGATTAAGTCAGTGCATTCATTTTTGAAGGGAGGTTGCCCATTTGCCCCTATGCACAAGCCGCCCCTGCCATATCGTACGCCTGAGAGTAGGAGAGACGGGAGAGTAACAGATAAAAGGGGCAGGGAAAGAGACAGAGGAAGAGAGACAGAGGGATTAGAGAGATAAGGGAAGGAAAGAGAGAGACAAGGGAGAGAGAGTAAGAAACACAGGCAGGGGAGAAGTGAGAGAAAGTTGTAATTAGAGATAGACAGAAAAAATAGAGATGTGGAAAGACAGAGTGGGTCACAATGGGAGAGAAAGAGGAAGACGGGGTTAGAGAGGAAGAGTGAAGAGACAGAAGGGGGAGGTTGACAGTGTGGTGAAAGAGTGAGGGGCATCGGAGGGAAGATACTGACATGTTTGCGCTGCTCGGGAGTGGAGAAAGAGACATTTAAGGCTTGAATAGCATAGAGTAAGTGAAAGAAGGGAAAGACTGGAGGAGGGGGAGATAGACAAAGTGGGTGGGATAAACTGTTTGACATGCAAAGGAGGAAAGAAAGGGAACCCTGTCCCCCTCATCATAATATATGGGTGGGATTTGTGGTTCCCACTCCAATTACTAATCCCCTCCAGTTAATAGTTAATGCATTTTAATTGTAGGCAAAATCCAACCAACCTCATAAATTAGGTTAAAGTGTACCCAACTACCAGCCGCCTATATTTTTCCTCAAACAAAAATAGAAATTCATGAAAAAATTATCATAGTCAGTTGTGTAAAGAACATTTGTATTGTTATTACATACAAGCATATACATTGCTTCATCTTGAATAATTGTTACAAAGTATAATAATAACAATGTTGCAATTTGGAACCCAATAACTTCTTACCATACTGTCAACATTATGTTGACATAACATAGTAGTCTTTGGTACCCAGAATTCACAGTTTGTAATAATCTTTAAACTCTGTAGGGAATCTAGTTCTAGCTGATCAATCAGTCTAAATTCTCTTTGAAGCAAAGTATTATTTAAATGCATTTAATCTGAAAAATGCTTTTGATTTAAGATCAGCAGCTCTGTGATTTTATTGGCAGTGGATTGGTATTAGAATGCACATGTTTATCTCCTGTATGCATTTATTTCATTCATAAGACATAGTTCACGGCACTATACTGCACTGATCCACAATGCTGCCTTTCTGTCCGTCTTCTAGACTGTCTTTGTTCTAATATCCTATATTTCAATACTGCCTACAATAACTGAATATTAATTACAGGTATGTCATCCAACTAATGTTTAGACTTATTAAAAACATACAACACCATTCGTAATATCGTATTGAACCCTATATGGACAAACAGAATTCTGTTGCCTTAAAATGTCTTTTAAAGCTAGAAACATTTTAGTAACTATTGCTTATTTGACTTATATATATTGTTGATTTGATATATTATTAATTTGACTCTTCTTCAAAACAACTTGTCCTGCAAATAATCTATCTTTGCATAACCTTGATCACCAGAATATAATCACTACCACGCAAATCTACCATTAGAGATGTGAGCAAAGAGGAAAAACTGACAATGATAAACCAATATTGTACAGCAACATGAGACTGTACTTGCCCTCAGTCTCTGTATATCCAATTGATCAAGTGAATACAGTGGTCTATTTTCTCTCAACCTCTCATCAGTTATCATAACTGTTGGTTTCCTTTGCTCCTGATGTATCTACATGACAATTAAAGATGACTTGTATTCATCACCAAAGTATTATTATCATACATATTGTTTTCTCTATAGTCAATAATCACATTATTTTGTAATTATATTAAATAGGAATAGTTGGATGTTTACACAGATCTGTTTTCCATTTTGTCAAAAACTACAAATTAAATGATGCTGATTCGTGCATCAATTATGTTTTTTTTTATAGCATCTTTTGTGTATGTTAGAAATGAGCCCTCAAGGACAGTATAGAGCTATCCAAGTGGTGTTCTTAATTTTTTGTTATACTTGTATGTACATATTATAGTGCTTTGGATCTAATAATAAAAACACTAAGTGGTGTCATATGCAACCAATTGCCCTGTATTGCAGAGGAAACATATTATTTGTTACCTTGAGTTGAAAGCATGTTCTTGCCTTGTTTATACATATAGCTAAGCACATAATTTACTAATTACAATCTATTTATCTTTCTATCTATCTATACATAACAGGTACCTTAATGTGATTACCTATTACATCAATTTATTCATAGTATAGGGACCTTAATATTTAAATTGTATTAAAATAACAGGCAGGGATTCATAAAATTGATGCTGTGTACAGATGCATCAAGCAAATGACAGATACAGTGATTACTCACCTGTGCCCAGTAGGAAAATCCTGGTCTGCACTCCTCATCGGAAAGTAGATGATGCATAATTTCTTTAATTTCTAAGATTTTGACCTAGCTTCAGAATTCAAAAAGGTTCAGAGCTGCAATAATACTGTAGGTTCTCATATGTTTAACTGTTTTAGTGATCATTCTCCATGTTTTGCTTTTATGAATCTATGTCTGAATATTTGATTACTGGGCTACCACATAGCAATGACCACTACATGAGGACTTCTACAGTGTACTCTCTATGCTAAAAAAAGCAGTTTCTCCTTCTTTCAGAGTGTTAGTCTATCAAAACAAATCTTACTGTTCACAATAAATGGCCACATCCTACATCCCAGGTTTGCATACAGAAATCCTGCATGAAGTGGCATACTACTGCATTTATATCCAGTAAGTATAGTTTTTATCGTTTTTTACAATTTACACGTAGCTGGAGAACCAATCTCTTGGATGGACCATTGGAGAGAAGACTCTTGGGGATTTTATGATCCAGTTGTAAGTAGATTTTTCTCATCGCTTCTGTAGACTTATCTTACAGTGGATTTATCTTTTGGAACTACTCTGTAGATAAGTGCCTATGCATATTTTTATGTAGTATCAAAAGACTATTCTCATCTTCATATGTATTGTTCATTTTATGTTGCTATTCTGTTTTTTACATTGCTTAAATATTCTCGCCCCAAATATACTGTATATGAATATTTGAAAAATATTGTTACAATATTTTATAAATTGAGTGGATATTATTGACCGCCTCTAAGTTTAACATTTATTATTAGTGAGACCATTTTCCAAGTATTTAAACAATGGAAAATATATATTTTTAGTTAATATCTGCTCATGGATCGAGAGCTGGCTAAAAGACAGGAAGCAAAGGGTTGTTGTAAATGGAACATACTCCGATTCGACTAATATGGTAAGTGGGGTTCCTCCAGGTTCAGTATTAGGTCCCCTCCTTTTCAACAAATTTTTTATGACGTAGAAGTAGGACTCGAAAGTAGTGTCTCCATTTTTGCTGATGACAGGAAGTTGTGCAAGGTAATTAAATCAGATAATGATGTACTTTCCCTACAAAGGGATTTGCATAAATTAGAGAAATGGGTGGCTAAATGGCAGATGAGATTTAATACAAATAAATGTAAGGTTAAGCATTTGGGAAGGAAAAATAGCTATGCAATTTATAATCTTAATGGAGCAAACCTAGGGGTATCAGATATTGAAAGGGATTTGGGAGTACTAGTGGACAACCCCCTAGGTAGCAGTGCTCAATGTCAAGCAGCAGCTACAAAGGCAAGTAAAATATTAGCATGTATTAAGAAGGGTATAGAAGCAATGAAAGCTAATATAAATCTAGCACTATACAAATCCCTAGTACGTCCTCATTTGGAATTGGGTACCACTTCATATAAAGGACATTTTATAGCTGGAAAAAGTACAGAGAAGGGCAACAAAACTAATAAGGGGAATGGAGGGGCTAAGTTATGAAGAAAGACTAACTGAATTAAACGTATTTTTCGCTAGAAAAAAGGCATCTACGAGGGGATATGATTACGTTATTTAAATACATCCAGGGTCAATATAAAGCTTTGTCAAGTGAACTTTTTGTAGCAAGAGATTTTCAACTGACAAGAGGACATCCTTTGAGGTTAGAGGAAAAAAGATTTCCCTTTAAACAAAGAAAGGGTTCTTCACAGTTAGGTGGTTAAACTGTGGAATTCTCTACCAAAGGAGGTGGTGACAGCGAAGTCGATAGATAACTTCAAAAAGGGATTAGATATATTTTTGAATAAAGAGGGCAACCAAGGTTATCCTAGATAACTAGCAAAGGAATATTGATCCAGGGAGAAATTTGCTCGCCAGTCTCTGGGGTCAGGAAGGAATTTGCCAATTTTCTCATAAGGGGAAAAAAAGCAAAAGTTTCAATGTTTTTTTTTTTCTGTTTGCCTTCTTCTGGATCAATTAACAATTAATAACAAATTGTCCACATATTAAAAAGATTGAGAGATCTAAAAAGGTTGAACTTGATGGACTAACTCTTTATTCATCCTCAAATACTATACTGTTAATAATTAACAACTAATTAATTAATAACTAATCTGCATATTGCAGATCAGAGGAGATCTAAAAAGGTTGAACTTGATGGACTGAAAGTCTTTTTTCAACCTCAATTACTATGTAACTATGTAACTATATACATATTTAAAAAACTTTGTGTCTGACTAATAACATAATTAAACAGGGGAATGTCATTAAACTCGTTTTTAATTAGAAAAAAAAATGCTGCCTCTTCTCGAGCCTGGAGGCATTCAGGGTGCATTGGTGAAAGCTGTGTGTGAGAGGTGATTACATTTCTGGACAGCAAAAGTTGCATTTCCTGATGTTAACCATCTGCTTCTGGATCTGTGAGAGGGAAGGGGTGTGGTGTAATTTTGTGATGTAATTTGGTATAACATTGTAATTCAGTTGCATTTAGATTTTGAGATGGTAACATTGACATTTTCTTCACTCCATAAAATTGGATTTTGTTGAAAGAACGACTGAAATATCATATTTATTGTATGCTGTTTTGAAGTACTTGACAATAGTTTTATACAGTTTGAAATAATTACAGACTTTGATTTTTAATATAAAGCAGCACACAATATATAAAGACTTTGGTGGAATTAAATGTTTTTTTTTTTTAAAACAGTACTTATCAAAACTCTGAATGCAAGGAGATGAAAGTATCTTCATAGTACATCTTATATTCATCATTTACAGAGAAACTTCTTCTTTTTCTTAGTTTTTGGTGATAATTGAAGCAGGACTAGCCTTCCACCTTGGGTTGTGTGCTGCGATTCCCCCCAAAAATCTTTTATTGGAGAGGATGTATGGGCCCCATTCCAATCCAATGTGTAGCTGCACAATAAGTCTCTCAACTGTGGGAGTCTTTTTTTGGAGCAATCTACGTATAAATCTCAATCGCAATTTGTATGTTGAATGTAGTATCCTCATTATACCCACACCCATGTTCCATCTGTTAGAAAAAAGGCCTTGCAAAGTCTATGAAAGGGGCCGACTTACGCAAAGTTTGGGTAAAATAGACTTTATATTCTGAATTTTGCAGTAACTCTGGGAACCAGTTGGAAAGTCATGTTAATTGACAGATACAATTCATAAAAGAGCCCTTTTTTCGGCCAAAATGTGACTGTGTTGTAGATTCCAGTAAACAACCAGGTCTAGGCATTGGTGGGATTGTTAAGTGCGTAGCAGAGAGAGGAGAGTGTAGATAGGAGTCATCATTTGTATATTTTGTACTGTACACATAACTTATATATTACACACAGTTTACTGATAACACATATATCACTAACACATATATTAATACAATCACACATAACTACATATTTAAAGTTAGGCCACAACTCACATACACCCTATATCCCGCACCCTATACCCTCACCTTATAAGTTAACACATAGTCCATATGTTAATTTTTTCTTTATTACACATACATACATTAAATACATTATACATTATATATATTTATTTAGTATTTTTGGAGTAAGTATGGAGGGAGGAATGAGTAGTGGAGAGGAAGGGTGAGGAGAGGAGAGATGGTGCACTGGGAAAAGGAAATGGGAGAGGAGGGGAGAGAGGGGTGTGGAGAGAGGTGAGAGGTGTAAAGAAAGGGACAGGTGAGGAGAGAGGGAGAGGTGATAGAGAGGGAGAGGAGGGGATAGGGAAGATGAAGAGGAGTGGGAGCAGTTGAGGATCAGAGCGGGCAGAAGTGGGAGCAGTGGAGGGTCACTGAGTGCCAGGAGTGGGAGCAGTGGAGGAGAGGTGGAGGGAGGATGCCCCAGTGCCAGAAACACAAAGATCAGGGACAGAAGAGGAGGCCCCTAATCCTAGTGATGGAACAAGGGATGGGGAGGAGCAGGCCTCATGGGCAAAGCAGGGAGAGCTACCCCAGGCACAATCTGGAAACTATCCAAACTACCCAAACTATACTCCTGAGCAGTTTATGTTCTCCTCCATGCCATCGATGCCAGAGTGACAAGAAATAAATTAAAGGGATATGTACGTTTCCTGGATTTAACTAGGTACATAATATACCTATATGTCTAATTAGTTTGATGTACCAGGTTTCATCTTGCTGAGAAATGGTCACTGATTTGTTACTATGAGACACAGCACAGCAAGTACAGCAGAGTCTGAGTCTTCTTAAGATGCAGAGGGCAGACCCAATAATAAAAATATTTCTCTACTCAGGTCGGACCCTAATCACTCCACCCAGACAATCTGTCTTTGGTAGTCTCTCTCTTTACAGCAGGGGTTGGTTAGGGAGTGTAACACAGAGAGGTGATTATTGGAACTGAAAGAATAGCAGAAGTGTATACAGTTGGATTGAGTTGTGAAAAGGGACACCAGAGAGGAAACTGGAGAAGTGCAAACAGCTATACAGAAGTGTGGAGCTGATGAGCAAGCCACAGAAGAAGAGTTGAAATTTGGGCCTGGATACAGACCTGTAATGGAATATAAAGTATTAGACTGTTTGTTTTGTGTTTGTTTTTGCACCACCTAGGGCTAGCTGGGTGTGAGCCTGGATAGTAAGGGAACTTGAGTAAAAAGGTAGTGCCCCAGTAGGAGCTAGGCCAGATATTTTCTTTTATTTGATTATGGTGTGTCATTTATATATTACTAGGGAAATATAAAAGTAAAAGAATAGAAAGCTTCCTGTAATTCTATAGTCAACAAAAACATTATTATTATTTCCTTTATTTATAACGCTCCAACATATTCCGTAGCAGTATAAAGGTGTAAGTTCAAGTCAAAACAATATTAAACGCAAGGAAGAAAGAAAAGAAAAAAAGAAAGGAGAGCCCTGTCTTTAAACTTAAAAATCAAATGTACACAGAGCTTTCACCCTCCCCATTGAGCCACCACTGCCACCTCCACACCCCTGGCTCTACAACACAGACCTCCATCCTCACCTCCAACAAGGGTGCTCAGGGGGGATGCTGTCTGTGTTGAGGCAGATCTTGGAGTGCCTTCAGGGGATCCAGGCCAGTATCTCCTCCAATCACGCAGAGGTCATGAGCAGTCTGGCCACGTGAAATAGGGAGGAGAGGAGGCACCATCTCATGATGGAATCCTACCTTGCCGGGTTGCTAAGGATGAGGGCAGACCAGAGCAAATTCCAGCAGGTGACCACAGATGCAGTGCGCCGCACCCTGGTCCCCAGCCCCGCCTCTTCCACTCCGGAGGCATCCCCGGCGCACCCGCAGCCCGGCCGCTTCTCTCCGCCCCCCCATGCCTCCAAAACTGCCAAAAGCACACACTGCATGTGCGACTGCCTCCTGGTGGGATGTCTCCCCTTGCCCTCCCCAGCACCTGTGAGACTGCAGCCGCACACAGGGGATCTTGGCCAATGTGATGATGATATTTTGTACGCAAATAGCTATCTGCCATCACATGGTCCATGATTCTCTTCTCTGTGGACATGGAGGGTTCTGTTTTACATGTCACCAATTGATGGTCATTGTGGAATGCTGTTGAGAAGAGATGCTCCAGTCCCTATCTTTTTAAAGGCCTTATGTTTCAGGTATTTTATTTTTTTCTTAGGCACAATTCAGGTACATGAAGGCATCTTCTGCATCTGCAAGCATTGTGAATGAAATGTATTAATTGTACGTTTTTCCCAGTGCCTCTCGGGTGGACATTCCTTTAATGACAGCCCCCCTCCCCCTCAACATGTAGCTCCCACAACATTAAAGCTATCATATATCCAGATATCTAAGACATGATTGTTGTTAGCTTGAATGTAGACTAATACTGATAAGGGTTTTGCAGAGTCTCACAATAGCATGTTAATAGTAGCCAGTATTAATACATGCACTAGTGAAGCATATGATCCTGACCTCAATATCAGTCTGAGAACAGATCCTTGGTTCTGATGTAAGTAACAGTGAATCTGGCTGCTGACCTTTGTATCCTCTCCATATTAATGGCTATTTGTAACATATTGCTGATATCATGAGTATCCTTTAACATGTGCTAAAACCTGTATAGCTGATGGATGTGATATCAATGTTGATTAACAACATATTGCGAAGATGGTAGTACACCTTGACCACTGACGCTGGATACAGCTAAGCATTTATTGTGAGATTACACATTGTTATTAATGGTCAAGGACAGTGAGTTAACCCCAAAAATAGCTAATGGTTAGTAATGCTTGTAGATGGAAATCAGGTGAGTTGGTATATTGTTATAGTTACAGTATTTAGCACTGCCCTGTACATGCATGTTTTTTTTTTTTTTTTATCCTCCTCCTCCTTTTGTTTACCACTTTTTTTCAGATTTTTGTTTTGGGAACACATTGTATGTGTGGAACTGGATTGAATTACACAGTCCAGAGGATTTTGCATCTGTTTCAGATATACACAAGTTGTAAGTACTATGCACATTACTGGTTTCTTTGATTAAATTGAGTGATTTCTGATGATCCCTGGTAGGTGCTATGCATCATGATTATTCTAGACTATCACATTACCCCCTGTAGGTATCCTCTTTTTCCCAATAATAGCCTCTTGCTCTCACAGGACACGCCCACACCACACCAATGATATTAATGCACAATCTTGTACATTTCTGAGTGTACTCTGTGTGTGAAATAAAGCTTTGTTACCGTTATTACCATGTCAGTGTTTTTTCAAAGCTCAGGGTTTTGGGACATCCATATACAACACATTTATGTCCCATTCCTATATCAGTGAACTAATGAGCCCTAGTTACTATGCAAAAGAATAATACATATAATGATAATACTATAATATATATATATATATATATATATATATATATATATATATATATATATATATATATATATAATTAAATATATAAAATTATAGGGTTTATAATGCACATGACAGGTCCAATTTGTGATACTGTGGAGAATCAACATTCCCCTGAAGGCTTAATAAGAATATGACAGGTGATAATGTAAATTGATTGATAGCAAAACACTTGATGGGATTTCACCAAATGATAATGGGTGTACATCTTGGCACATGGCCACCAGCAATGGAGTGGGACTTTCCAGGATTGGCTTAGCGTAGATGGAGGTGAGTTGGCTGTTACTCCAAGTGCCTCTGCAGAGGCTGCATGTGTGTTTGCGGCCCTACCTGATGGTTTAGAGTAGATTAATGTGTTGTCTGTTCCCCAGTTCCCCTTCTGGATAGCTTGTGGTTGTGAAGGGGCTTGTGTACTTCAATGAAGCTGTGAGCTATACCATGTAGGGTCACTCTGGGTGTGCAGGTCATAGCAGAGAGGTCAGACAAAGCACAATCGACTGGAGAAGGAACTGGCAACTCACTCCAGTATTTTTTGGCATGCAAACCTTGTGGAAAAGCACAGACAGAGACATAACTAAATGTGCTGCAGTCCATAGGGTCGCAGAGAGTCATATACAACTGAAGGACTGGACAACCAAATACAAAATGTTCCCCTGGTACTTGATATATGGCGGTGTAATTTGGCCACTAATTATTTTCTCAATGTAGATGTGATGAGTGAGATGTATATGCAATTATATTTATATTTTAGGGTCCACATGAGAGTGAGAAAGGGATAATATGGCAGGCAGTTTCATATTTTTATTTTGCAGTTTAATCAGGCATCTTTATTTGCTTTATGTATGTTGCAGCAAGGCCTTTCATATTGGCATATGCATGACCATTCAAACATGTTAAAATAAAAAAATGAAAATGAATATTTTTTATTTGGAGGTTGTTGTGCAATGAATTGTAATGCCTTTAATAGCTTTCCCCGTATTTTAAAGTGTGTTTGTATTGTCTTTTACAGTGTTAAGAACTTGTTAACTTGTAAACGTTTTGCGTGTCCTATTTGGAGCCCGTAATATTTTTGGCTACATTTGCCGTTTACAGGTTTGAACGCCAGTGTGTCCTTGGAGAATCGTAGCAATTGGCTATTTTATTGATCATAGCATTGAAATATCAAAGGCTTATCTGAGTCAGAGATCCGATTTTGGCAACCGCAGTTGCTTTTCAGCCTGTAACCCGCAAATATTTAGCGGGTAGCTAAAAGAGGCTAATTTAATAGCAGTGACGTTTGTGGGCTCCTTTACGGGCTTCCTTAACTACTATTTGGCAAATTTAATGAGGCCCTAAGTATACCTTGAAAATGGTGATATAGGCATTATAGTGCTCCTATAGTCTGTTGGTGGGAGCATTGTCCCTACATGCTACTCTCACATATGATAAATATTTATTTTCGGCATTGGAAAACACATATCTATGGAAGGAGAGTATAGGTAAGGTACATGCAATACATTTTTGTGCATATATGATAACCTATTGTGTTCTAAAAACACATATATATATATTATCTAAACTTGACCAGCATAGTCCTTAGTTAAAAGTAGCAAACAAAATATCAAACAGATATACATAAAAAAAAACGGGTTACATTAAGAGACACTTTAACTACAAAAGAATGTAAGCATGCCCGGGATAAACATAAGTGTGGAGATCTGCTTTCTTCAGTTGGGCTTGATAAGGCTGTTATGGCCAAACCTACCCAGCAGATTCACCGGGTTATTTTGATCCCATCACCAAGACCACTGATGTCTCTAAAATGCCCATACTCTTTATGCAGCATATAAAAATATGAACTCAGGCTCAGCATTATAAAAATCAGGAACTGCTTTTACTGCTGTGTAAACTTCATAACAGGTCTAATAGATGTATATTTAAACTTGAACTGATAACATTCTCAAACAGTTTGTGTTTCTTCTGGATTTTGTATAAAGTACAATTAACAGGTTTCATCTGCAAGGCATCCTAACATCCACTTCCATTATTATCTCCTCTAGGAATGCTGACATCACATATTATAATTGACGTCGTCACGCTTTGCGTGGTGGGTATGACTTAGCGATGAGCGCTGCAGGCGAGCTGTTAAACTCAGAGCATTTAGGCGATGAGCATCGAAGGTGCTCATCGACGGCGAGCCGTTAAACTCGGAGAACTTAGGCGATGGGCGCCAAAGGCGCTCATCGCGGCAAGCCTCGCATAACGAGGCGAGACTTTAAACTCAGAGCAAGGCGAGCAGTGAAGGGAATAAAAGCCGCAGGACTACAAACACTACAAAATGCGGCTTCGCCTTAGGCTGAAAAATCGCCTAAGCGGCAAAAAAAATGGCCGGCGAAAAAAAATAAGACGAGGCTACAAGACCCAGGACCACGCAAAAAACACTGCCAAACATGTAGCACTTTCACACAGCAATGAACGAAAAACAAAATACACTATTACAAAATACGGAAAATACAAATAGGTAAAGTATATTCATTTATTCAATAAATAATTAATTCATTATTGATTAAGTAAATATAGATGAATATATATTTATCTTTATAATGAGTGCCGAATGTGCTCAGAGGGGCAAAAATAGACGAGACAATAGGCACGCAATGAGCACCGAAGGCCCTCACAGTACAAAAAGATTTACATTGTGTGTCAAACAGCATTCCCATTGCTTCAAATTTTATTGCCCCGTCATTTTTGATGGACAAGTCGCTAGTATGCATATATCTTCTAGATAGGTTTCATCAATAGTTGTACAGGATCAGGTTAGCCATTTTCTCTGACACATATATATCTTCCAGATATCTTGTCCCATATATATATATATATATATATATATATATATATATATATATATATATATATATATATTAAGCTTCTGAGAGTCCTAATAGCTGTGTTACCTCACTTCTCTCCAGATGCATCACAGACTGCCTTCAGACTGCCTTGTTCTCAGAGACACCATTACATGACTAACTGACTTTATCCCTCTCCCAACTGTCCGTTACTGGCTACCTCATAACATTCTAACTGCCAGTTAACTCCTTATGCACTGGATACAATTAAACATACAGTAATCATCATAACATGACATTCCATAATATAACACAGCATAACATAACATAAAGTAATCAACATAACATAACATAATATAACACAGCATAACATAACATACAGTAATCAACATACATATGGTAATCAACTTAATATAACAAAATATAACAAAATAAATAATCTACCACAGTTGTGTCACAGATATTTGTTACATTATTGTGTGGAATTGTTGCTGAATACAGTCACTTATGTGCAAAAAATAATTGTTTTGCAAAATGTAAGTGACCTTAAACTGTGCAGGGTCATGTGTTTTTCTAATTCTCTTTTAAAGATGTACTATTGGTCATTCAATATCCTTCCCTCTATTTCTTTCAATGTAATTTACCCCCATCTACCATGTTTTCCTATGTATACTCCTCTCTACTCCTATATCTTCTGTGTACTTCATCTTTCAATATATTTCTATTAATATTCTTATTAAATGTATTTTCATCACTTGATATTTCCCTTATTACTGTATAAACATTATCCTGGAGACATGCATCATGCAGTTAATACATCTGGTTTGTTTGTGTCCGTGTTATTCAAAATATATGAAACTACTATGAATCATCTACATATATATATATACATTTATCCAGCTGTCTGTTTTGTGGTAAAACACATTTATGCTTCATTTTATAAATATAAAGCATTGTATACAAAGATTACATCACAATAAGAAGCACATACATGCAATTAGGTCATCAGCTGTTCTATATTGTCCAACAGGTAATGTACCAGTTGTCATTTTCACAAATTAGATAAAAGGGCCTAAGCAATCTAGTTCATTTTGACTTTATATTTAAAAATGGTCAGTCAGAATATTTAAAAAAGCATAGAAGAAGTGGAATAGAGGCCTGGAAGTTTTAAATATTAAGCTTTGCATAATTTATGTAGAGAAGAGTACTAAAAGCACGATAAGTTGTGCTATTAAGATAGAAGATAGAGACTGAGAATAAATTTAGTGAAATAGTTTTTCATTAAGTACCATTATGGAATTGACATTTATGCAGGGTAATGCATGCTTCTAGCAAATACAAAAAAAAACTACATAAAACTGCTATTTATAAAATACATAAATCTAGGCAAAATTTAAAACGGCATACAAGAATCAAATTAGGCATGAGACTTTGCAGCAGAAATGAATATAGATACATTTTAGTCCACAATTTAAATTCTCTTGTGATAATTGGAGACTGGCATGACAAAAATCACAGAGGGCTATATTAATTAATCCAAAATATTGGTTTGATGCCAAACATGTAGAACTTTATTTCAGCACCCCATGAATATGAAACATGCAAACTAGAAAATAATAAATGTATTTTCAGTCATGAAACAAGACGCTCCTATAATAATTTAATGATGCAAATACAAGCCTTTTATTTAAAGAAGCTGCAGGAGGGAAGAATCATTACACAGCAAGAAAACAGCAAAATAAAAGACCCACTGTTCAGTATACTTTCTTTCTGCTTATTTTGCTTTATATATTCCTAGGTGTTGTTCGCCCTCTAGATTCCCTGCTGTACTATTTCTGTTGACAAAAAGATAAGTACATAAAATGGAAGAAAATATGTACCAGAGTCAATGACAAGTTTAGACATCACTCACAAGAAAGGAAGTAAAGTACAAAGCACTTTTTTGCATTTAACATTTTTACTTAGAAAAAATGCACAAGTTTTTATTTTTTCCTGTAAATCTGTTAATATAAACATATACCATTTTATCACCTCTAAAATTAAACAGTACAGAGTAAATGTACTGAAATATTTTTTTGCATATTCGTTCCATCATAATTTATAATATTTCTGATGCATGTTATTGTTAACAGAAAGCAAATATTACCATCTGCAGTGCTGAATATATTGAATATATTTAGCTAGACACATCACAAGTCAAGTGAGCACAATATGATAGAGAAAAGTTTTGAAACTGAATGTAATTAAAACAGTAAACTATATCAGGTGCTGCAAATGTGCAATTTGGGGCAGTTACACAGTTTCAACCTACTTTTATACTTTAATAAGGCAATGGCACTTGCGTGGATATGGATGCAGATCAGGAAGAAATAGCTTTTTGGTCAGGGAAAACAGATGGAAACAATCTGTCTCTCAGTGACGAACACTTTCTCACAAGGTTCTTCCTGGCACTTGGTTGTATTACACTTGGCATAGTATGAAGGATTTACACAAGGTTTCCAAAATTTTATTCTTGAGGATGAGCTTCAGTTGCTTCCCTTTTAAGGCTCACGCAGTCAACATTTCTTGGACTGCTCAGATCCCCTGGCGGAATGCCTATTAAGTAGTTGGCTGTGAATAATTTATTCTGTCCCTAGAATCAGGATTTTTTTTACTCTATTTACTATTTTAATTGGAGTAACAGATTTTATATACTTATATAATATAACTAATTACAATTTGCCAAACTAGTTCATATTTAAAAATGGGCAATCTGTATATTTAAAAAAAAAACAAAACAACAAATAATTAGTGGGGATGAGGCGGAAAGTCTTAAATATAAAGCTTTGCATAATTACAGTAGAGAAGAGTACTAACAGTATAACAAGTTGTGCTATTACGATAGAAGATAGACAATTTTTCATTTTCTTCTCTCATTCTAACTAATACCTTTAGAAACTAAGGGCCTCATTCAATTGCGATTTGGCCAATTGAATAGGGCTCTAAATAAGCACATAGCATATTTTTTTTAAAGAAGTTTTTAGTTAGTGAAAACCTTGCTTTTTGATAGATGTTTACTAACTAAAAACTTCTTTAAAAATTAAATGTTATGTGCTTATTTTGATCCCTATTCAATTGGCAAAATTGCAATTGAATGAGGGCCTAAGTGTCAATGTAGTCTGTAAGTTATTTTGCTATTCAATTGTCATTTTTGTGAGCAGCAAAAGGCCTACGTGTTTGAAATCCTTGCCGTTGTTAAAACTGGAACTTACAGCCCATCAAAGCCTTTGACCTTTCCCAGACGCAAGAGTTACGATCGCTAAAATCGCAAATCGCTATTCAGTTGCTACAATACCGCAAGGCTGCAAATGTTTTCACACCTGTAAACTGCAAATGTAGAAGAAAGGACTCGCAAAGGGGTTAAAGATATGTCCGTAGCACTGTGAATACTGCCCAGTAAATGAGGGGGAAAGCGATGAAAGACATTAGAATTAATTGCACAACAGTCTCAAGCTAGCAAATTGGCAATCAAAATCAAAAATCATATTTTCTTATGTTTCAATTTGGGATTATATCGATCTCGGGAATAAATGAGTTAATACATACCAGGCCACCCACATGGACGAGAACAGTATCGGCATTCATTTTTATTATATTGTATTTTGCGGGTTTGCGAGTCCAATCACATGTCGGACCTCTAAACGCTAATTGATTGACATGTAACCTCCATCTTATACTGCCATAATGATAATGGTCTCTTTCTATTGGCTGTTTCAAAATTGGTAGTTAAGGCCTTGCTTAATTGGTCATTTTGCCGTCCTGAACTGATATGTATGAGTGCATGGTTTACAGTTTCGGCACCTAACTCGCGGGTTTGTTCAATTGAATAGCATTGTAATTGTAGAAGAGTGCGAGCCTGCAGCAGGCCCGCAGACACCCGACCTGAAGGAAAAATGTAGGGAACATGAGATATATCTGGTGGTAGAATGAAACATATGACAAAGGGAAAATTATGTGAGATGACTAGGAGAAATAAATAGGATGATAGGAGACATAGGAATTGAGTGCTCATAACAATCAGACACGGAAAGTGAAAGATATATATTGTACAGAGGAAGGTGAGATAAAAATTGAAAGAGAAATGGATGATGAAGAAAGATATAAGGTAGGGATTAGTATTTCAATGGAGATCTTTAACGCTGTATAATATTATGTGTGCAGCAAATAAGTGAGTTTACTGCTAAAAGATTTTGAAGCTCAGTAAATTGTATGGGAGACAAAATGGTGTCATATGGTCGACAAATTTTAAAAACTAGATTTAAAAAGGGTCTCAATTAAAGGTAGGACCTAATTTTAAATGTTTATAGCTGAAAACATAGTACTTAAAATTAAGTTTTCTTAAATGACTAAAATAAGTGAAGTAAAAACAATGTATGCAGTTATTACTCTGGTGGTTGCTCAACCTAAATATGATCTATAGCATAGATGGAAATACCATCTCCCTACACACCAGGGTCCAAGTCGAACTGGCAGACTAGTATTCTGTATGTAACCCAAGATCAGGAGCAAATTGAAATATTAATTCACAGAGTCACAAACAAAGGTTAAGTCCAAGAAATCCAAATAGGTTGCTTAATCACTCCCATAGCTCATGGATCCTTGCTCTGGCAAACCTGACTCCACAGAGACAGCTCTCACAATAGTCACTAATGATCTTCTTAACCCCATAGACCCCTATCTATATAGACCAACATGCTATATCTATTAACCCCTAAGTTAACATGGGGGTCTATATAGAACCCCATGATACCCCCATTAACCCTTTATTACCATGGGGGACTATCTATATCCCCATGGTACCTAATTTAACCCCCTACATACCATGGGGTCTATAAAGACCCCCATGGTAACCTAAATTACCCCCTAAGACAACATGTGGGACTATACACACCCCCATGGTAACATAAATTAAGAGATGAAGTGCAATGGGGATCAACCAGGACGCACTACACTAAACAATAAAAACGTACCTCCCAATAAACTATACAAAATAAAAAGCCACTAAATTACAGAAAAGAAAAAAACAAAATGTACCAAATATAAAAAAAACACAAAATAAAAAATAATTACAATTAAAATAAAAAATACAATTAAAATAAAAAGAATAATAAAACAAAAAATACTTTAAACCTGTAAAATAAAATAAAGATACTTACCTAGGCCAAATGTTTATGCAATGATAATCATTGATACCCTGGTCCTCAGTCTTCTGCCCTATCCAAGTTGATTGAAGAGCTTCAGGTCCTCTTCAGTCTTGCTTGAATCCCTAGCTTTTCCTAGGAGTAGCGCCACCAACTGCAAATTGATGTTGCCACGCTTTCTGTGGCTTAAATAGGGTGTTTGATCATTCTGATTGGCTGAAATAGATGTCAATTATATTTCGGTAAATCAGAATGGGTCTACAGCTGTAACCCTGCTCAATATGATTTTTACATTATTTGGACCAATCAATTGCTCATATTGAGGGACCTAAAATGGGATCAATCGGATTGGTCCAAATAACTTAATGGGGATACCATTGGGTCTGTATAGTCCCTTATGGTGTCTTAGGGGTTAATAGATGTAGCATAGGGGTTTGTATAGATCCACATGGTGTGGTGTACTTTATTAGATACCATGGGGGTCCTTATATGACCTACGCAGCAAGGGTTAATTATTTATAGTAGAGTAGCTGTAGAAATAGATTTATAGTAGAATAGCTAGGAATATTTACTTTGCTCTTTTTGACGGTGTAACTTTGCAATATAGAGAATAGAACAGGGCTCTAATAATAATTGATCCTAACCTTAGTAATCCCTGTTTACATTGCAATGGGATAATATACTCAGTGTTACTCTGCTGTCAGAAGTAGTACATTGAAGATGCCCAGAGATGACAAGGTTATAAAAAACACTGATATTTAGCTATAACATTTTGCTTTTCTTCCTGGATGGATTATTATGTAAGTAGCATTAGAACCTTGAAGGAATTTGCTATTTGCCTAATTGGAAGTCTTGCTTAGTATACATATACAGGTATAGCAGCCTCTACATATAATAGGCAATAACATTATATGCACATTATAAATGCAGTTCTCAGTACAATGCACTTTTATCACAGACTTCATATCAGAGATATATTTGCCGTAGTATTGTAAATGTACTCAAGGAAGTAGGAACTGGGGAATGAGGGAGGATATATCCCTCTGAGAATATATGAATAGAGGACACACAATTAAGCTTAATCATGCATTACCTGGGTTTGCCACTAGAGCAGTTGAACAATATGAGCCTCATTTAATTGAGCAATCGTAAGTTACTGTAGTCCGTAAGTGAGGCTGTAAGTTAATTTGCTTTTCAACTGGCATTTTTTTGCTGGCTCCGAATGGGTTACGGGTTACAGGCTTGAAATCCTTAAACCCAGAACTTACAGCTGCTCGAAACCCTTTGATCTTTTACGGCCGCAAGACTTCCAAATGCTAAAATCGCAAATCGATAGTCAATTGCGAAAATCGCTCAAGACAGCACCCGCAATCAAGCAAATGGCAAATGTCGCCCTCAAAAGGTTTACAGACTAGTTTGGAACACTGCAAAACACAATAAAAACACACCAATGCACTTTAAAATATGGCGAAAGCAATGGAAGGCATTATGATTACTTGCTCAACCACTACCAACTATCAAATATTGAGAAAAATACAATTTTATTTTCCTCATAGGTTGTAATGATCATGCATATGCCAATATGAAGAGACATGCTGCAAGATGCTGAAAGCTATTAAAGACACACTCCCTCAATAAATTGCAACACAATGGCTGCCATATTAACACTTTCTGACTCACAGAGGCTCTAATGTGGACCCTAAAAATACAAAGTTCTTCTCATATACATCTCACTCATCGCATCTACATTGGAAAAACAAATAGGGGCCAAATTTCACAGCCACATGACATATACTGTATCAAGTACCAGGGAAACAATTCACATTTGGTTGTTCAGTCCCTCTGTTGTGTATCACTCTCTGTGACCCTATGGACTACAGCACACTTACTGTCTGTGCTTATCCACAAGGTTTGCCTGGAAAACATACTGGAGTGGGTTGCCAGTTCCTTCTCTAGTGGACTGTGATTTATCTGACCTGTCTGCTATGACCTGACCACCTTCACTTCTCTCGCTCCTCCTCAACTCCCCTCATCCCCTCCTCCCTGCCTCTCCACTCCTCTCTCCTCCCTCCATTTAGATCCCTAAAATAATATAATGTTAAATCAAAAAACGTTTTCCTGTATATGTATGAGGAAAATAAAAAAAATGTGTGTATTATTTGTATTTATTAACTCTTGGGGCATGGGGTGGATGGGATTGGGTGGGGGGGGGGAGGGTTATGGAGTGACCTAGCTCTATGCGTATCTATGTGTGTTCTTTAATTTATGTGTATTGCTATTATGTGTACTCTGTAAATATGTGTAATCAAGGATGAAATGTAACGTAATTAGATTAATAGAAATAAACAAAACCGCAATATACTGCTCTCACAAATCGCATACTCTCTCACTTTCATTTAAAAACCTCTAACTTCGAGACTTGCATGCTACTTTGGAAGAAAATATAACACAGTCAACGCATAGACAGGTGGAATGCAACTCTATAATGTCCCTCTGTCAATCATCTGCGGCTAGACCGCTTTCTATTGGGTGAGAGGCCTGTGATGCACTACGTTATACCGCGATTGGTTCGTAATAGCGGATTGCGTCCTTGCTCAATTGATATAGCTCCAGAATCGGAGACAAACGGGAATTGAATCAGGCTCAATGTCTCTCCCTGGAAACTTTAGATGCAGAACTCAGAATGCTACATGGCAAGAAGCAGCACAAAGGCACATACAACGTTGAAATTTAAATTGGCTACTATACTTTTTCAGGCATGTATTTTTTTACTAAAATATCTGACTTTTGCAGTCAATGGATATTAACTATATTAATGGACTGATTTGCTTCAAGAAAAGCAGGACATTTAATTTAGTGATAGTTGGTGTCTTGCTTGAATAGAGTTTTTAAAAACACAAACAAACACCCAAAAGACTTCCTTGTATTCCTTCCATTTATTTTAGACATTGTCATAAAGATTATATTTTATGTAGTGCATATTTATATATTTGCATATATTAATATTTTTATGTCACTACCCAGAATCCTTAGCTACAGTAGAAATAATGGTGACTAAGAAGTTATGAGGAGAAAAAATAGGTGTTTTGGTCTGCTTGAGACATGTAAGTGTGCTCAGAATTATCTTTTATTTTCCCATAGAAACAAAGTTGTAATGGTACACAAGAAAAATTATTGCTCATTAGGTCTACCAAAGGCTTAAGTAAGCCACAAGATGGTCTTATGTTTAATTGAGAATTGCTTGAATTCCTGAGTTTTCCTAGAATATCACATTCACACACACATGGAAAATGTATAAGAGTGTTTAGGTGTAGTTATATATACAGTGCATCAAAAAATAACAGGTACAGACTTTTGAAAAATCAATGCATAAAGACAATAGGAATGGAATTATTGTTGACCTAGACTATTCCAGATTACATGAATGGTTTTCTGACAGCATAATAACATGCTGACATTTTCAGCATGTTAGGGTCCTCGAAAATATCATTTTATAATATTAATCAAGGTAAAAAAAATTATAGGTAAAATAGAATGCTGATAAAATGTAGAACTGTTTTGAGTACTATAGTGAGAAAAAGAATCATCTGGATCAATACAATAAAATAAAATAAAGGGAATTTCTGACTGTGAAAAATATGTTTTAGGATTCCAAAAAGCAAGTTAAATAAGGTAAAGATTTAGAATCTCTTGAGTAAAAAAACTGTAATGGTATTACTGTAGTTACACATTTAATAAACATACTTACCACTCCTTTATTTTTATAGGTTTTAGTAAAAAATGTTTATAAAAGCCAGGAAAGATTTTATGAAATGCCCAACAAGAACATTGTGACTTGGAGACATTTTGTAACTAACACAATGTGCCAAACAAAACATGTTCTTAATACTCACATAACAGACAGTTTTGGAAACATTTTTACAGTGAATGTAAAAATTGGTCATAGTTAATAATTTAAAAGTGGAGAAATATGGTCACTGGTTTGTTTATAAGCAGTCCAAATTAACTGACCTCATATAAGCTAATTTATTACTTGTACTTGGTGACAAAGATATTCAAAATCTGAAATAAAATCCCCAACCAATGTGCTAGAGAATGTAGTGCAATTGGTACCATACTGATGGATTTTATTTAACAGGGGTTCATGCTCTGGAGTCACATTATTTACTATATAAAGTGTCTTATTATTGGTGAAAGGGCTAATGAGCAGGGGGGAACTGGGGGGGGGGGGGATAAATCCTTCCCAGATTATATGATAATATCAGAATTAAACCTAATCATGCATTACCAGACTTGGCCTTTAGAGGTCTATGGAGCAGTATGTCTTTCCCATGAAAGCTTTTTTTTTTCTTTCTCAAAAAGTTTTTTTTATTTTCCTCCATAAAAAGTACATTACAAACAAAAAAGTCACATTTATAAATATTATCTGTACAAGCAGGTAATGAGGTAATTTTTTTCCATATTCTCAAATCTCGTACAATCGTAGCTACACATTTTATTCCCCTCCTTTATATAACAATTAGCTACTTGCCCATCAAAAAGGAGGGGAATAAAATGTTAAGGCTGAGAATGCCGTACCTTTGGCACTCATCGCGAGCCCAGTGCTGAGCGCCTTTGGCGCTCATCGCCTGGCTCGCAATGAGCGCCTTAGGGACTCATTGCTAGCCTCTCCCCCTGTGTAGTTTATAGGCTTGGCGCTTGAGTGTTCCTGTCTTGGCTTGTGTTACTACCTTGGGTTAAGTGTTACTGGCTTGTGTTAAATGTTAGTGGCTTGGATTAAGTGTTACTGGCTTTCGGTAAGTGTTACTGCTTAGGGCTATTTTTTACATCCTCCGGGCTACCTTTACATCCTTGGCCTCGCTTTCCTCATTTAGTTTTTTTCAGCAGCCATTTTTTTCTCGCTTAGGCGATTTTTGATAGTGAAAAAAAACGGAAGAAGTGCCTCAAATTAACATGCAAACTAACAAACAGGCTCCCTGCCTGTAAGTTAATTTGAGGCATATTTGTTGTTTTTGTATGTCTTTTCAGTTTCGTGGTCCGGCCGTTAAAGTAATAATTTTGCAAAGCGCACAGTGCATGTACGGGTTTCGGTCCTAAATTGTACTGGTTGTAAGTCCTGAGTGCCTCACCTGCTCACCTCACCAAGTCCTGCGGGCTTCGCGAGGCTAAGTCTTGCGTGCCTGATCTGCTTGCCTCACTTTGCAAGGCTCGCAGTGCAATGAGCATCTATGGCGCTCATTGCAGCCCAAGTCCTGCGTGGTCGACAGCTCACCTCGCTTAGGGCCTACGGGCCGCAACAGCATGACCAACATCGTAACGTGACGCACACTGACAACTATATATGTGATATATACTTCTTTTCCATTTGTCCTTTTTTACTCTTTTTGCTTTTAACCAGTTAAAGACTTTCCATTGTCCCAGTTGATAAATCCTTCCCAGATTATGTGAACAGGAGACATAAAAAAAATGATAATTAAACCTAATCATGCATTACCAGACTTGGCCTTTAGAGGTCTATAGAGCAGTATGTCTTTCCCATGAAAGCTTTGACCCATAATTTATAATATATATTATATAGATATATACATAATAAGTTGGCATATAGACATATATATTTTATATATAAATATTAAACAAAGAAATAAAAGAAAGATTTTAGGATTTTTAACCAAAGTAAAAACAATGGTGGTATGTTTGTAGCTTATATTGGGCTCAATTACATGGCTGCCTTCGGCGCTCATTGTAGCCTAATTCCTGCGTGCCTCAACTGCTCGCCTCGATTCGCAAGGCTCGCAGTGCTGTAAGCCTATGGCGCTCATTGCAGCCCGAGTCCTGAGTGGTCGACAGCTGTCCTCGCTTTGCGAGGCTCGTAGTTGCGTGACCAACAGCGTGACCAACATCGTAATGTGACGCACACTGACAACCATATATGTGATATATACTTCTTTTCCATTTGTCCTTTTTTTCTCTTTTTGCTTTTATACAAGTTAAAGACATTCTTAAAAGGACCGAAAGTAAAAACAATGGTGGTATGTTTGTAGCTTATATTACATGGCTGCCATTTGCAGAGATATTACTTTGAGCAAAAAACACAGCAACATTCTGGATACCAGTGTTGGGAAATACAACAGCATGTACTGCATAATATGTGTACACTCTGCTTTTGAGCTGCAGATGGCGCTGTGCATTTTAGAGTACTGTTTATGTATATGAACTTGTTGGTACTCACAGGAAGGAAGTTCACTTGGTTTTGTTATAAATGTTTCTTTTTTATCCAAACATGTATAGCCTAATGTGGTTCTTCATAATCTACCAGTGTTTCTTTTTGATGCACAACTAACAACCGTGGCGGTATTGCCTACAACTAATTAGCTCTAGCATGTGCTTGCAATCAGCATATGGGCCTATGAGTCTGAAAAAGCAGTCTATATAGTATTGCAACCCAATATCTAATGTTAACATGCTGCACTAACATTCTACTACCCATCTAACTATGTATAAAGCAGCTGCCATGGCAGGGAAGAGGTTTATACAAAATAAAAATGTATGCCCAGAGTCCACCCAATAAAGAAAATGAGCCCAGGCATCCCACAGAACCCTGTCTACATCCAAGGGGCATCGTTTACCCCTTCCCCCACTCCATGTGCTTTGCGGTTTGGGAGGGGGTCCTTTACCCCTAGCAACCCTATAGAAAGTGCCCAATGGGGTTCCTGATGTACTCCCACAATCTATCCCTATGGACCCTGATGATAACCTGTCACCTAAATTGGGGGTCCCTATGGAGCCAATTAGACCATTTTACCTATTTGGAGTCCCTACCACCACCCCCTAAACTTCCTAACCAAAAACAAGTACAAAAAAATAAATAAACATTATGTTTAAAAAGAAATAAATGTTACTGACAAACAAAAAATGATTACAGAAAATATCAATATAAAGATGTAAAAAGAGTATGACCAACAACCAAGGTGGTTGCATGAAGTTCTCTGAGTTTCCTAGTCCCAAATCGTAACTAATACAATGCACCATTAAAACGAAATGCTTGCAGTTTGATTTGGTTACCTGAAAAGGCTATTAGATTTAATGCTCTGTCATTAGTTTGGAGACCTAGGGATTGCTGTGCTAGCTTTTGGCCGAAGTGAGTGATCTGACGAATGACGGATCATGGGAGACTTTAGAGATGAAAGTGCGAGTAGCTATATTTCCACAGAGGCAAGAGGAGACAGTGCTATCAAAGACCACTGAAAGAGAGAGGATTGTGGTTGAACCGAGGTATAGGAGACTCTCCTCCAGGAATAGTGGACACTCCAAAGAGCATAAAGTGGGAAGTGTAGTCCTGCAAAGGCAAGGGGGAACCTCATTGTCCCAAACTGTGAAAGAGAGAAGATTGGAACTGAAGTAAAATGGATTATATTGTCAGCCTCCATTGTGAGATGGACTAGCTTTTAGATCTTTTAACAGAAATTGTGCTTATAAGATATCTGTTCTCAGGTCCCTCTCCCCGCATCTTCCGTGGGTGGGGCCCTCATCTGCTTCATACATGATCAGTCCCTCTCTAGCCCCACCTCTTCCTTAGGTGGGGCTCTCTGCAGCTTTATAAGCGCTTCCTGTTTGCATCTCAGCTCATTTGGGTCTGTGTCATCCAGGATACTGCTGCTCCATTCATTTTTTGGCCTTTTCAGATATCTCGCTTGAGCTGTTTGCACCTCTGCTCATTCTCAATCTATGTTCTGCAGTTTGCCTGTTCATTGTTTATTTGCTTCTCTCAACCATTTTCAGATCTCTCATTTCAGCATCTGTGCATATCTCCTCGTAACTGCTTTGCCTTGCAGCTTCTATATTTCCTGCCTTCAGCATCTGTGTTTATCTCCTTGTAACCACTTTGCTTGCCCGAAAGGGCACTCTTATTGCTGAAGAGCAATGGTTTCTCTCTAGGTAAGTTATCCTGACTTCCTTACACTTTCCTACTATATATCTGGGCCTGAAACCACTTGTCTATGCCCTTGTCCACATCCAAGGAAGCACTTTGGCTTCCCTACAACTTATTCATGGGGTTTCTGGCCCAGATCTACTAAACGTTTACCCTCCTTACACTCTCTACTCGGCCCACTGTGGGCACCACTTCCGATACCTCCATAAGCCCTATATTCACCTTCGTTAGGCACCGACTCAATTACGCTTTCATAGTCCCATCCCTAGGCTCAACTACATTCGCAAGCCAACTAAGCCTTTGCTAGCCTCCACCTCAATCACTCTTTCATAGTCGCACTTGCCTTCACTAGGCTTCATCATACTCGCAAGCCCCACATCAGACTTGTCTTGCCTCCTCCACAGTCGCTGCTGATTTCGGGGTAATCAGCAGTTCGTCACTCCTTTCTGAGACCCACTTTCAGGTCACTAGCAACTTCATCCACTATTGCTGCTGTTCCCGGGCATATCAGCAGTCCTTGCTTTCAAGCAAGGTCTCATCTGGCCCTCTGATCAGGCCGGATGTCCGATAGCACCCGACACTTCTTTGCTACCCCTCGCCACGTTATTCCACTTGTCCGATAGGGCATTCCATAGCTGGAGGGCCATGGTTCTTATCGCTACCCCAATCGTTCGACCGTTGGGAGAGGGCGATCGACCGTTGGGAGAGGGCCCCTCCCACAAATACCAGATAACATTCTTTGCCTGGCCACATAAGCAAGAATAAAAGAAGGAGGAAACAGAATTTTTTTGTGTGAATATCACTTGTGCAGTAGATAAAGAGATCTACCACAGACAGGTAACGTAAAAGAGGAATTATTAAATAATTGTTCAACATCAAATAAATATTAAAATGTTTAAATATTTACTGCAAAATCAATGCAGGGTCCCCTTTTTAATAGAAGATTAAACCTAAAATACTTGTCTCTTTAAAATTATGCTCATTAAAAAAGAGTACTTAGCTCATTAAAATCTACCCCCATTTGACTTCTCAGTGAATAATGTGAAAAACAAAGTATTTTGGGACTATTCTTTTCCAAATGTAACATATTATGAATATACCATCTAATTGTGATTAGAAGATTAGCACTCTTAGCAATCAATACAGTCTTGATGCAGAAAGATATACAGCCTCATTCAATTGCTTCATTTTTGAAATCCAAGGTTGCAAGTGGAAATCGCAGGCAATGTTGCTATGTAATTGCCTCCATTTTGCAACCTTGGATTGGGATTCCGAGTGACGGCCCTGCGAAAATGGCCAACATGCAACTCAGAGCTTACACCACTCTGAAGCCTTTGATCTGTCTTTTTTGCAGCCCAGAAAATGCTCATCCCTATTCAATTGCCCGATCCCTCCCACTCCGAAAAAGTATCCCAGCTTTTAAAATTCAAATTTCCCTCCTTAAAGGACCTTAAAGGACCTGCACTAAATACAAATTAATCCTAATTAACTCCGTCACTCATGGGGCTCTATACAGAGCTCCATGAGCCCTTAATTAACCCTATCACTCATGGGGCTCCATACAGAGCCCCATGAGCCCCTAATTAACCCCATCACTCATGGGCCTCTGTATAGAGCCCCATGAGCCCTTAATTAACCCTATCACTCATGGTGCTCTATACATAGCCCCATAAGCCCTCAATTAACCCTATCATGCATGGGGCTCTATACATAGCCCCATGAGCCTCTAATTAACACGGTCACTCATGGGGATCTATCCAGAGCCCCATGCGCCCCTAATTAACCCTGTCACCCATGGGGTTCTGTACAGACCCCATAAGCCTCTATTTAACCCCATCAGTCCAATGGGAGTCTATATAGCCCCTTTATAGGACACGAATTAGCTCCTATAATAAGTCTAAGCACTACACTATTAACCCTAACTATACCCCATTAACCCATACTAAGCCCAGTTAATCCTATCTGGACCCAATAACCCTATCTTGGCTTATTTAACCCTAATGGTACCTATTTAACTCTAGCCGGGCCTATCTAACCCTAACTGGGCCTATCTAACCCTAACTGGGCCTATCTAACCCTAACTGGGCCTATCTAACCCTAACTGGGCCTATCTAACCCTAACTGGGCCTAGCTAACCCTAACTGGGCCTATAACCCTAACTGGACCTAATTTACAAAAAATAATAAAACTTGATTTACAAAAAATAATAAAACTTGATTTACAAAAAATAAAAACACCCCACCCCTGCAGAAAATAAAATTACTCACCTAAAAAGAAAATACATGCACAAATAAACATAACATTACAGTACATCAATAGATACAGTTCAAATATCCCCCTATCTACATACAGTATTAACCTAACTACATAAATGAACACCTACAGTATCTAAATACAGTATTAACAGTATTAACCATAACGGGGCCTATTTAACCCTAACTGGGCCTATCTAACCCTAACTGGGCCTATAACCCTAACTGGGCCTAATTTACAAAAAATAATAAAACCTAATTTACAAAAAAACACCCCACCACTGCATAAAATAAAAAAAAGAATTACCTAAAAAGAAAATACATGCACAAATAAACAGTTCAAATATCCCCCTATCTACATACAGTATTAACCTAACTACATACATTAACCCCTATCTAAATACATTACACCCTTTCTAATGACATTACACCCTATCTAAATACATTAAACCCTATCTACATACATTACATCCAATCTAAATACATTACACCCTATCTAAATACATTAAAAACCCTACATTTAACCAAAAAGAGAATAAATAAGACCACTTACCTTGGCCAGATGTCCCTTCAGCGACGACAGTGTTCCTGCTGCAGGTTGCACACCTAGGAAAAAAAGAAACATAAAATGAGTCAAAAATAAACACACCATAATAAAATAAACATTCTAAATATTAAACTTACCTTTCCGCGATGCCCCCGTCCTTCCTTTAGTCTCCTCCGGCTGGGCCCCTGAAACAAACGAAACATAGACAAAGCACACAAATAAACACAACATATAAATCTAAACATTCTAAATATAAAACTTACCTTTTTGCGATGTCCCCGTCCATTTCCTCTTCTTCTCCGGCTGGGCCTTTGCAAAAAATCTGCTGCTTTTGTTCCAAGGTTAACATATTGGGAGGCTGCGAGAGCTCTCGCAGCTTTGAGTCGCAAGCCAAGCTCTGCTTACGTCGGAAACATTGGAGTCCGATTTTTTATGTTGGGCGCAGTGTCTCAGCCTTGGCTAATTGAATAGCCTCGGAAAAGGAGGGGGAATGCAGCACGCAGCTCGCTCGGAGAGATGTGACTCCTCTGCGAGTGAACTGCGACCTTACAATTGAATGAGGCTAATAATACTTAAAAAAAACACCATTCTGAGATGAGACTTTATTAATTAAGTAGGAGGAGAACGGTTAGGAAAATTAAAGTAACTTATGACTCCCATGCTATTTCTGTATATTTTGGGAAAGAGAAAAATAAATCTATAGAAAAGTCTCTTATTAGTTCTTTAATTTCCTCATTGGATATTACTATAACTATGGCAATTAGCTAGCAAGCAAACCAACAGAGCTTACTTAAAAAAAAGGTAATACACAGAATTTGTAGATAAAACAAAAGGTTTAAAAGAACATTTAAAACAGAACTTTTATGAGGATATTTCAGAAACTGAAATAGAGATTAAATCAAAAATGTTGAAACTGGGCAAAAGAATTTATGAACTGGAAGGCACAAATGCTAACTCTGACCCAGAAGGAATATAGAAAATCTTTGTAAGTTTGCTTCAGAGCTTTCCTAAGTTTGACAGAAACAGTTGACCAAACATTTACAGCCTTATTAAATTGCGATTCGTAAATTCAAAAGGGCTCTAATTAAGCACACAGCATATTTTTTTACAGAAGTTTTTAGTTAGTGAACTTCTATCCAAAAGCAAGGTCTTCACTAACTAAAAACTTCTGTAAATAAAATATGCTGTGTACTTATATAGAGTCCTATTAAATTTACTGAATCGCAATTTAATGCTGTTAGTATTCTAGATAGCTTGTATCATATTCCTAAACAAAAATGTCAGGTCTGATTATTATTATTACTATTATTATTATAATACATTTTTATTTGTAACGCAACAACATATTACGTAGTGCTGTATAGGGGAAAAGAACAGGGAAAAACACTATATTAACAAACTGCCAAACATGGAGGGGCCTGTTTAGAGCTTAAAATCTTTGTAGAAAGTTATTTTTTTGAAATCACCCTGAAATTGGAAGCTCGCTACTTGCAATCTAAAGGGGATGGAAGAGGCAGAAATCTGGGGAAGAAGTAATAGGGAATAACAAGGGTAAGAGATCTGATAAGGAGGGATTGTGAAACAGTGGTACTACTATGCAGGTTTTTTTTTTTGCCTAGTGCAAGTTTTGTGTCAAGCACAAGAAAGAGTGCTGAAAGGTAAATGTGCATCACATATTATAATTGTCAAACTGCGTGACGTTGTCACGCTTTGCGCTATTGCGTACGACTGAGGCGATGAGCGCAGAAGGCTCTCATCGCCTCTGAGCCTCATGTAGCGAGGCATGCAGTAGCTCACGACTTAGGCGAGGAGGGCCGAGGCAAACCATTGAAAGATGCGAGACTTAGACAAAATGAGAGCCAAAGGCGCTCCTGCGAGGCGAGCCGCGAGGCATTGAAAAACGCGGGACTTAGCCTCCAAGCACTTAGGAAACACGGATCGCCGTAGGCTGCAAGCAGTTGAGGAAGGCGGGACTTAAAATAAAAAAATTACGAGATGCTGGAAAAAAAAATACAAGGTCAGAAAAATACAAAGTTAACAGCAGAAACGCGCAAATCACAAAACACGAAAAAAACTAAAATTTTAAAATAATATACAAAAAAAAAACATCACACACAGCACGGGGGGACAGCCAAGGCGCTTTCCACACTAAACCAACAATTTGCCCTTGCCTACTACTACGGAACAATTGGCACATTGATGACACTTTCTCCTCAGGGCAGCAACAGTCCAACTGTATGCTGCAGGAATATAAAAAGAGATTGTTAGCTCTTCAAGCTATTGATTGCTGGATATATTAATTAGAAA
The DNA here is from genome assembly GCA_027410445.1 of Discoglossus pictus. Taxonomy (NCBI): domain Eukaryota; kingdom Metazoa; phylum Chordata; class Amphibia; order Anura; family Alytidae; genus Discoglossus; species Discoglossus pictus. The sequence continues at coordinate 215,349,894 of CM050166.1, read as the reverse complement.
TAGGTAAAGTATATTAATTTATTAAGTAACTAATTAATGAGTTATTATTTAAAAAAAAAAAAAAAAATATATATATATATATATATATATATATACTAGCGAATTGCCCGTCAAAAAATGACGGGCATGAAATTGTAAGCCAGGGAATGCTATTTTAGACATAATGTAAAACGTTTTTTACCATGAGGACCTTCGGCGCTCATTGCAAGGCTTGCGCTGAGCGCCTTGAATAAATTAATAAATTAATATACTTTACCTATTTCCAAGTAATATATGCAGGAAGCATTGTGCTGAAGAGCTGACAATCTGTTTCTATGTTCCTGCAGGTTCTGGAGCTGAGGTGTAAGTGTCAGCAATGTGTGCAGTGTGTAGTGTAAATAGGCTGCGTGCGCGAGGGAAAGCCGTTAGTGTAGCTGTGTACTTCCGCATTGTGTAAGTGAGTGTTGTGAAATGGCAGTGAATGTGTATGTGGTACGCTGGTGTGTATGATTTAGCATCCTTACTAAAAGTGTATCTTTAGCTAGTACGGCTTTTTTGTAAATCCGTATGTGCTTGTTGGTGTTTTGCGGCTTTAGTGCCATGTAGCCTTGTTTTCGTTTTTTCTGGTGGCCATTTTTTCTCTTGCTTAGGGGATTTTCGTGTTTGTAAACTCGTGAATTTGGACTTAAATTGAGGTGTAATTTCACTTGCAGAGGTCCTGGGTGTCCCCCCCTTGCTGTGGGTAAGCTTTTTATTTATTTTTTGTGTGGATGTAAAATGGCGACGAATGTGTAAGTTGTACGTGACTGTGGAGGATGTGGCGTCCTTGGTAATAGTGTATCAATGGAAATCTATTCCTTCCCCATATAGAGATGTTTTACTTTTACAAGACCTTTAAGGAGATACTTTGAAATGTAGAAATTAATATGCTGAAAAAAATATAATTCGAAATAAATTAATTTTTGATTGTTATATTCTGTAAAACTAATTATGATGAAAGATGAAAAATCTTTGATTGTTAATTACCTAAAAGAAATAAATGGATCAATGACTGGCTTACTACTCATTATCAAAATTAAAGCTCTTAACAAATCCCAACAGAATGGACAGTGGATAAGCCTAATTTGTAGACTTTAGAAAAAAATAACTCTTTAGAAAACAGTGGTCACTGAGTTTAATAATGCACATACATAAGGAAAGGGTAATTAGATGGTGGATTATTGGATTTTTTCCTTTTTTTCCTCTCCTATTTGTATTTTCAACGCTAAAATATTCACTTAATCACCTAATTTATGAGCTTAATTTTTATAAATGTTTCACTATGTACTAAGTTTAGCAGTAATGTTACATCAATAACGAAGAATTTGAGAAATAATTTGTTTCATTATGTAATTGATAATTTTATGGCATGTGCTATATTTTTAGAAATTATGGTAATTAGGAATGGAATATATATAAGGATTTTAAATGATCATAATTGGATTTAATAGCACAATCTGGTGCTCTTTTAAGCAATTACTTACTTTCCTTACCTCAAATCCAGGTTTCCTGAGTTGTAATTTGTTCCAACACAAGGTTAATAGTTTCTGACTATTATCTTTTTCCTTCTTTTCTTTTTATATTTTATGTGAAGAGTTATTGAATATAGTAAATAAGATGAATTTTGTCATTGAGTAGGTATATTCAGTTTATAGGTTATAACATTAAAGAACTTTAAAAGAAGATACTTATTTGGGAAATGCTAGGGAAGGAAAAAATGGACATTGTATTCCTCCAGGGGACTCATTGGAAAAAAGGGGCAAACCCAGTAAGATTATAGCAAATATTTTGTGTTTCACCCCATACTTCTAAAAAAAGTATGGTAGCACAGTTCTTTATGAGCATGTTTTTACTGAGATATGTTATTCATATTTTTAAAAATAAATCATGTACTTTAGTTAACTTATATTCTCCTAATGAGTATCGGATCAAATCTTTGAAAATAAATCTTTAAGAAATCAATAATTTATCACAAGATATGCTTCTTATTAGAGGGGATTTTAATAATATCCTTTTTGAAAACTATGATAAAAAAAACATGTTAATATATTTCCAAGAAACAGTTGATATGAACAGATTGTAGGACATATGGAGAGTGAAAAATCAAGAGATTAGAGAGTTTTCTTTCTCTAGACCTATCTTGTTATTCAAGAACGTATTTTTTTTCTGTTTAGATACACACTCGAGAGAAGTGATAAAAGATGAATATGGAAATATAATCAATTTAGATCATCCTGTATTATTTCTCTATTTATCTACTGAGATCCCCAAGAGAGAGATACATTTGTACTGTTCAGCTAAACGCTTTAAAAGTCTCCAGTCTAAAACAGGAACTGTTATTATTGTCCTCTATTTATAAAGCACCAGCATATTCAATAGCACTCAGTACAAGGGATACAGAAAGGGTTCCCTGGGGGTCCAGTGTTTAGGACTCAATGCTTCAGCAACTTTTGAATTGGGTTAAATTCTAAGCCAGGGCACCAAGAAGTCACACCACCCTGAAGCTGAGCAGGGTTGGGCCAAGTCAGTGGCAGCTGGTGATTTTTCAAGTTTGAGAGGTGCCAGAGCAAGACTTGGCTCCTCCCCTTACATATATCCTATCCATTTTTAAACTCCTCCCCCTGTTGTCATATTGCCCTTTATATGCCCCGCCCAATGACCTTATACTTGTCCTGCCCATTGAAATAGACTCCACCTACTGATTTTTTTATATTGTTCAAAAATTCTCGAATCTGTTCAGGCAAATAATAACATTTCTCTTCTTCATGAATGCAATGACAACAGTTGACTCTCCTTCTCAAGTTGTCTTCAAGTGTAGTAGTCCAAAATAGTCTGCAGCCGCAGAGTGTTTGGACCTGGGCGTGATATAAAACAAGTAAAGTAATTAGAGAGTGCAAGACCCCAAGCTTATGAAACCAAGCAAGACTATCTAAGCCCCAACCATACCTAAAAAAAACATATTATACAAAGATGGACTATATAGGCCACAACCGTACCTTAAAAACCCACATTACACCAAGCAGGACTATATAGGCCCAAAACGTCCCAAAAAAAACTTAAAATACCAAGCGGGACTATATAGGCCCCAACTGGACCTTAAAAACCCACATTACACCAAGCGGGACCATATAGGCCCCAACCGGCCCTTAAAACCCTGCATTACACTAAACTGTACCATATATGCCCCAACCTGAACTTTAAAACCTTAAAATACCAAGCAGGACTGTACAGGCCCAAACCGGACCCTAAAAACCCACATTACACCTTAAAATACCAAGCAGGACTATACAGGCCCCAACCGGACCTTTAAAACCTTAAAATACCAAGCGGGACTATATAGGCCACAACCAGACACATTACACCAATCAGGACTATATAGGCCCAAACCGTACCTAAAAAAAAACATAAAATACCAAGCAGGACTATATAGGCCCAAACTGGACCTTAAAAACCCACATTACACCAAGCGGGACCATATAGGTCCCAACCGTACCATTGAAACCTTAAAATACCAAGCAAGATTATACAGTATAGGCCAAAACAGTACCTAAAAAAACTTTAAATACCAAGCAGGACTATATAAGCCCCAACAGGATCTTAAACACCACATTACACCAAGCAGGAGCATATAGGCCCCAACCGTACCATTAAAAGCTTAAAATACCAAGGGGGACTATATAGGCCAAAACTGTACCTAAAAAACAACTTAAAATACCAGGCGAGACTATATAGGCCCCAACTGGACCTTAAAAATCCACATTACACCAAGCAAGACCATATAGGCCCCAACCAGACCTTTTAAACCTTAAAATACCAAGCGGCACCATATAGGCCCAAACGGCACCTTAAAAACCCACATTACACCAAGCAGAACCATATAGGCTCCAATCGGACCTTAAAACCCCACATTACACCAAGCGGGACCATATAGGCCCTAACAGGACCTTAAAGACCCACATTACACCAAGTGGGACCTAACCGGACCTTTAAAACCTTAAAATACCAAATTGGACTATGTAAGCCCAAACCTGACCTTAAAAGCCCACATTACACCAAGCGGGACCATATAGGCCCCAACCGGACCTTAAAAACCCACATTACACCAAGCGGGACCATATAGGCCCCAACCGTACCTTTAAAACCTTTAAATACCATTGGGACTATATAGGCCAAAACTGCACCTAAAAAAAAACTTAAAATACCAAGCGGGACTATATAGGGCCCAACTAAACCTTAAAAATCCACATTACACCAAGCGGGACCATAAAGTCCTCAAAAGGACCTTAACAACCCACATTACACTAAGCGGGAATATATAGGCCCCAACCGTACCTTTAAGACCTTAGAACACCAAACGAGACTATGTAGGCCCCAACAGGACCTTAAAAGACCCACATAACACCAAGCAGGAACATATAGGCCCCAACCGTACCTTTAAAACCTTAAAATTCCAAGCCGGACTATATAGGCCCCACCCGGACCTTATAAACCCACATTACACCAAGCAAGACCATATAGTCTCTAACCGGACCTTAAAAACCCACATTACACCAAGCAGAACCATATAAGCCCCATTCGGACCTTAAAAAAACACATTACACCAAGCAGGACCATATAGGCCCCAACAGGACCTTAAAGACCTACATTACACCAAGCGGGACCCAACCAGACCTTTAAAACCTTAAAATACCAAACGGGACTATATAGGCCCAAACTGGACCTTTAAAACCTTAAAATACCAAGCAGGACTATATAGCCAAAACTGTACCTAAAAAAACGCTTAAAATACCAAGCAGGACTGTTGCGAACCTCTCCCCCTCTACCTCTCCCCTCCCTCTACTTTACTGGCCTCGCAATGAGCGCATTTGGCACTCATTGCGAGCCTGTCCCCCCCTAACGCTCTCCCCCTCTGTACTTTACTGACCTTACGATGAGTGCCTTCGGCGCTCATCACGTGCCTCTCAATAGGGGCCTTTGGCACTAATTGCAAGCCTTTCCCTGTGTCTCTTCCCCCTCCTCTGTGTCTCTTCCGCCTCACCCCCCTCCTCTGTGTCTCCTCGCCGTCTCTCCCCCTCCTCTGTGTCTCTTCCCCCCTCTCCCCCTCCTCTGTGTTTCTTCCCCCTCCTCTGTGTCTCTTGCCTCATCTCCACCTCCTCTGTGTCTCTTTCCCCCTCCTCTGTGTCTCTTCACCCCCTCCCCCCTCTGTATCTCTTCCCCCCTCCTATTATTCTCTTCGCTCCCTCTCCCCTCTCCTGTGTCTTTCCCCCCTCATCTGTGTATCTTCCCCCCTCTCCCACCTCTTCTGTGTCTCTTCCCCCCTCCCTCCCTCCCTTGTGTTTCCTTCCCCCCATCTCCCTCCCCTAGTGTATGGTGAGGAACAAAAGAAGCCTCCGCCATACAGAGCACAGAAACAGATAATACATATACAGATGTATATATATATATATCTATAAATATATATATATATATATATATTTAAGAATTGCACTGGGTTAGAGCTCAGTGCTTCCACAGCTATTGGTCTGGGTTCTAATCCAAGTCAGTTCCACTGGAGAAGGAACTGGCAGTTCACACCAGTACCACTCCCTGTGCAAATGTATTAGGTTGATCGTCTCAGCACAGGAGATCAGTCAGTATAAAGAGTGGGGAGTGTTTGAGATAATTGGTTTTACATAAAGCCTTCCTGATGTCATATCATAACAATAAGCCTCATAGGCTTGGGCGCAGTCAGAGGGGATGTTCCTTGCAACCAGACAGCCTGCAGCACTGATTGGTTGTTGCTGTCAGTCAGGAAAATGGATACAATTGTAACAGAGTGAATTAAAATTCACCCAAGTTGGAGCCTTACAGCTTGAGGCTCACATTCATATGATCTAGCAGTGCAGCACTAGGGAGAGAGACCAGGTAAGGGGGAAGGCACACAAAGGGTACATTTAAAGTGATAGACGCATATTTTAACAAAATCATTGGAAAGAAGACATGAAAGCTGATATACAGATATAATTAAATTGTATTATCTATATCAATTTAAAATAAAATATTAAAGGGATTGATAATTATTTTGGGAACGCTTGCCCATTTGCCCCTATGCACCAGCTGCCCCTGGTCAGTACTTGGTTGGGAGACCACCTAGGAATACTAGGAGCTATATGCTTTGGCCCACTGGAGACAGAACTGGCAACCTACTCCAGTATCTCTGCCATGAATACCAAGTGGATCAGCATAACCGTGGACATAAAGATGCTCTGATGTGTTAAGGACCATTAGGTCACAGAGAGTTGGAAACGACTGAACGATGCAAAAAAAACACAAAAAACAAGGGATACAAAGAGCAAATAAAGCAAATATATTGGTACAGAAGGTGTAAATGGCCCTGTTCTCATAACAGCTTATATATATATATATATATATATATTTTTTTTTTATAGAGAATGATAATGGGGAAGTTAGTGATTTAAAGGGATACAGATTTGGTGGAAAATGTGCTTCAGTATCACTTAGATCTAATTTGTTTTTTAAATATCTTTTTACTGAGTTTTTAAATACAGTACAAAGTAGGACAAAGACATCATCAACAATCAAAGTCATTTATAAAGCACATACATTAAATCCTGGTCTGCCGTCCAGTCGCCACAGTTAGAGTGTCACCTGTGTACTTAGTTATTCTATATACACTTGTCCCAGACTTTCCATTTCGTATTATCCAAAGTGTAAATCTCTTTCCAGAGCTCTATTTCTTTTTAATATAGCCATAACCTCGTTCCAAGAGGGAATTTCTTGTTATTTCCAATTATGAACAATTAGCCATTTACTTAGCTTGGCTTTCTTTATTTAAATTAACCATAAAAATGATGCAGAGTTTTCTGTCTGTTGCATTAATCAGAGTGCAGGTGAGTGTGGGTGTGGCTTGGGCTGTGTAAGTTATATCTGTGTGTATTTTGTTGTTTTCTGTTGCATCGGTTCTGTGGGGCAGGACCGTGTTTTCTATCCTGTGCTCTTTTATCATTGTACAGGCAAGTAGGCGGGGTCTATTTTAACAAGGGAAGGGAGAGCTTGGGAGCTTGCAATCATTTCTAGTGTAAGTGTAGTTGGTGTGTAGGAGATTAAATAAAAGGAGGAAATCCAAATAAGGGGTATTATAAGAAAAAACAGAAAACAAACGTACATATTGTTTCTGTTTTGTTTGGTTTAAGGTGTGGAAAATAAATCTTTATACAAATACATTGATTTGTTTTCTCACTGTATTTTTGTAACTGATAATCATGAGTCAGTCCAGTGGAAACCTCACTCAGTGTACATCCTGCCAAATGTATGCACTACTGGAACAGATGATCCAGGATCCATACCTCTGTGACAGGTGTGAGCATGTTGCCTCTTTGGAAGCTCAAATTGAAGATCTGGAGAGGAGAATTGCAGCACTTAGTGATATTGCTCCACTGGAAAGGGAGTTGGTGCTCACGGAGCACAGTTTAGCTGGGCCTAGTATGGAGGGAGGAGCTGGGGCTAGTGAGGATGGCCAGGGAGGTAGCTGGGTTACAGTTAGAAGGGGAATCAGGGGGTACAGGAGGAGGCAGGCCAGTTCTGAGTTGGCAAACACCAACAGATTTGCGATATTGAGTGAAACTGTTGGGGATGTCCGTTCAGGAATGGCAATGCCAGATAGAGCTGTTCCCTCTAACAGCCGGGAGAACAGTTCTACTGGAGGAGAGGGAGGGCAGAATAGGCAGAGCAACAGACATGTTTTGGTGGTAGGGGACTCTATTATTAGGAAGGTAGACAGGGTAATTTGTCAACCAGATCCCAGCAATCGAACAGTTTGCTGTCTCCCGGGTGCTCGGGTTCGGCATGTTGTGGATCGGGTGGATAAATTATTGGGAGGGGCTGGTAATGAACCGGCGGTCTTGGTACACATTGGTACCAATGACAAAGTTAGTGGAAGATGGAGCGTCCTAAAGAATGATTTTAGAGAATTAGGGAATAAGCTTAAAGCAAGGACCTCCAAGGTAGTATTTTCTGAGATACTACCGGTGCCACGTTCTAGCCCAGGGAGGCAGAAGGAGCTTAAGGAGGTTAATGCGTGGCTAAAAAAGTGGTGCAGTGCAGAGGTTTGGGGTTTTTAGAGCACTGGGCTGACTTCTCACTTGGGTACAATCTCTATAGCAGGGATGGATTGCACCTTAATGATGAGGGCGCTTTTGTGCTAGGGAATAGGATGGTAGAACGGCTGGGGGAGTTTTTAAACTTGTAGGTGGGGGGGAGGGACTATATAGAAGTATTGGGGTAAATAGGGTAGAGAGGGAAAGGGATGAATTATTTACCCATGGGGGAGGAGAAGAGGGGAGGGTTACAATAGAAAGTAGGGAGATATTAATAGGGGCCTCAAATACAGTGGCAGGCACTTCACAACAGCAGAGCCATAGCAACATAAAGTTTATGATTGCAAACGCAAGAAGTTTGCCTGGGAAAATGGATGAGCTAGAAATATTAGCAGTACAAGAAAAATGGGGCTTAATAGGCATTACGGAAACATGGTGGGATGAATCTCATGACTGGACTGTTAATCTGGATGGTTATAACCTATTTAGGAAAGATAGGGGAAATGGTAAAAGAGGAGGAGGGATCTGTCTTTATGTTAAGCCTGAATTTAAGCCTATAGTTAGAGAAGATATTTATGCTGGCACTAACGGCATCATTGGATCCTTGTGGGTTGAGCTAAATAGTGGAGGAGCTAATTCTAAATGCATATTGGTGGGAATATGCTATAAACCCCCAAATATAGCTGAAAGTGACGAAATACAATTATTGTTACAGATTGGAAATGCAGCTAAGCATGGGCAAGTTCTAATAATGGGAGACTTTAATTACCCTGATATAAACTGGATAAACGAGACCAGCAGCTCAGCTAAGGGGAGCAGGTTCTTGAGTACACTCAGGGATCATTATCTAGCCCAAGTAATACAAGAACCTACTAGAAATGGGGCCATCTTGGATTTAGTCATCACAAGTAATATTGATATAATATCAAATGTAAAAATAGGGGAACCCTTGGGGAACAGTGATCACAACACAGTCTCATTTGAGATTGAATACAAAAAACAGAGTTGTAAGGGGCCAACAAAAACTCTAAATTTTAAAAGGGCTAACTTTAATGGGCTACGGGCAGCAATACAACATATAGACTGGGACAAAGAACTTACAGGGAAGAATACTGAAAATAAATGGACAACATTCAAATCCTTACTAAATAAACATACTCATCAGCATGTACCATGTGGAAATAAAATGAATAGGAGTTAATCACATCCCATGTGGCTTAACAATGACTTAAAGATCATGATGAGGAAAAATAAATATGCATTTAAATTATACAAGAAGGAGGGAACAGAGGCAGCTTTATGTGACTATAAGGAAATCAACAAGGCTTGCAAAAGGGCTATTAGACTGGCTAAAATAGAAAATGAGAAGTCAGTTGCAATGGAAAGTAAGACTAACCCTAAAATATTTTATAAATATATTAATGGGAAGAAGGCCAGGAAGGAATCGATAGGACCATTACAATGTGACACAGGCCATCTGATAATTAGTGACCAGGAAAAGGCAGATGAGCTAAATAGGTTCTTTTCATCGGTTTACACAAGGGAGGTACCAGTGGTTGGGACACTGCAACATAATGGGGCTACACTACCTTTACTAAATAATTGGTTAACGCAGGAAGAAATACAAAAGAGGTTGGAGAAAATAAATGTTAATAAAGCCCTTTGAGCCAGTTAAGGCATTAAAACTATAAAACTCGCAGCACAGCACTTAGGAAATTAGAAAAAAAGGTGCTCATCACCTCCGAGCCTCGCGTATCGAGGCGAACCGTTAAAGCACTAACACGCACAAAACCTGGAAAAAAAAATAGATAGAGCCATAATCAATTGCTCCATTAATTAATTCAATAAGGCTATTAGGCTGAAAGCAGTTGACGAACGCGCTACTTAAAAAAAAAAAAACATTACGGGAAGCGGAAAATATGAAGTTAACCGCCGAACTGCAAAAATCAAAATACACAAAAACCACAAAAAAAATAAAACAAAAAAACTACAAATACATTACACACAGCACAGAGGAACAGCCAGGACGTCTGGAAGTGAGGTGAAACGCGAATTTAAATCAATTTTAAAAAGGTTCGGCACTCAAAAACCTGCTAAGCGAGAAAAAAAATGGCGGCAAAAAAATGAAAACGAGGCTACACAACCCTGGACGGCGCAACACAAGCGCATACCACTTTCACACAGGAAAGTATGAGGTACAAAATACACTACTACAAAGGACACCAAATACTCACGAACCGCGTAGCACATAGACGAACTATGCTTCTTTACACTCTTAACTTGCACATCCCAACATTATGAATCTACAGTAGCTATTTACACAAATACACCAACAGTTTGCCCTTGCAAAGGAATAGTACGCGCAGCAGATGGTAGAAACCCATTAGAAACTATTTGTAAGATTGTAGCTTTTATGCACTTCTAAATAAAATAAAGTACACAAAAGTAAAGAGATACAGGTATATTACATATCTAGTGAAATAGATCAAGGTCTAATAGGAATGCTAGGCTCCCAGGGTATTTGCTACCCAAAAATTACTCATATATATACAAAATGGGAAAGGTACAACTAAAGTCTTTATTAATAAGGGGTAACAACGGCGATATATTAAAAGCAATGGGTAAAAAATCCCGGATTGTAACAAGAAGATAAAAATAGGCTAATAGGTGTGTGGACAAATAACCACTAAATGTTAAATACACTCTTAATAGAGGGGTACATGAGTCCACACCTAACAGTATTGCAGAGGAAAAAAGTGATTGCTGATCCAATTAGAATAATCCTGTCTTGATAGTGAATCCTAGATCTATAATAAATATATACAAGTGTAAAGGTTCTGGATAACAGTGGCTCTCATCCTAGTAGATTCCCCAAATGAGTTGCTGGGAATAATCTGGCTATTATATGTGGATATATATATATATTCTTGATAGTATACTAAGATACAATTGTGCCATATCTTCCATGCTTTTAAGTCAGGGCAGAAGTTTTTTGAAAGTAACAATAAAGTTCTGGGGCTATTATATACAAGTAATAATTACCCAAAGTTACTCTTCATAGAGAAGTTAAACTTCTATCTCGCCCATATTATATTCTAATGATTAGCATAATATAGCGCAGGCCAGAGGATGAAAAAAAGTCCAAGGAAGCCAGCAGGTTAATTGTTACTTAAAGCACCGTTATTAACGTGCTTGATCTAACTCATATCCAGATCACAACATTCACTCATTTGGAAACGGACAGGTAGGGTAAGCATACAACCTCTAAAATATAATTTACAAAAACAATACTGTTAGTGGTGAAGACGCCGGCGTGCCTTAAACATTGAGGCATGCCACGTCATCAAAGGCCGACGTGTTTCAACGTCATCAGACGTCTTTGTCAATTTTATCATCTTGTTACAATCCGGGATTTTTTACCCATTGCTTTTAATATATCTAGTGAAATACCATGTTCCAAGTTAGAAGCAAGATCTTCTACTCTAAGGAGGGTTATGACAAAACCACTAGTCAGAATTATAGGCCAATCTCTCTTCAAAATTATAATGTGCAGATTTTTGCAAAAGTTATGGTTAATAGAATACCAGTTATATTACCAGATGTATTTATGGACAGTTAAGTGGAATTTATGGGACAAAGGAAGGTATCAGATAATATAATATATAATTTCATATTGTAATACTGTCAAGGCTCCCCTGTTGGCTCTGTCGTTTGATGCTGAAATTTTTTTTTTACTGGGTGCACTGGGACTTTATAAGACCATTAATGCTAGCCTTTGTATTTCCTTCACATTTTATAGTTTTAATTATGTCCTTATATAGTAATCCTACAGTGAAAGTTAGTAATATGGAATATACGTTAGTCAATTTTTTAATAAACAATGGCTGTCCTCTATCTCCTTATTTATAAATCTTATCTATAGAGATTCTAGACATAGAGATTAGGTCCAAGACAAATATTCATATTCAATATTTTCAACAGATTTAGTTTAATATCATTATTTTTGGTGACTCTTACAGATATTGATAATTCTCTTTAAGCATTGATAGATTTTGTATCTTTATATTTTAAACTATCATATGATCAATACAGAGCGAAATCTGAGACTTTGTGTATAGGATCAACAAATTTGGAAGTAAAATATAGGTTTTGTTGGCAATTGTAAGCATACATTTATCAAAGAATTGATTTGAGTTATGTGAAGTTAATTTATACATTTAAACCAAAGCATTGGATAACAGCTATTAATATGGAGAAATATAGAGATTTCTTGGCTTGGAGAAGTCTCAATAAAGATGTCGGTATTACTGCAGCTGGTATTGTTATTTAGATATCATGCCATACCATGTTCCGAATACAATTCTAAAATGGTTTCAGAGCCTATTTAAAGAATTCATTTTGAGAAAAAAGCAACTAAAGAATAGTTTAAATATTTTTTAAAAGACCATTCATTGACGGGGTGGTGGGGCTTTATTCCAAATGTATATACTATCTGTCAGGTGTTTCTATTATCTCATATTTTTGATTGGACATATTCTAGTAGAAATCAAGGTTTCTATAAAATTGAATAATTTTAGTTATAACTATTAGATACTTCTGAGATACTGTGTCAACATTTTCCAAACAGATTCAATTTAAATATACATTTTGCAACAGTTAAAGCATGTTTGAATCTGTGTCAATGTCTAAGAAAACCAGGAAACCTTTTAGTAATTCCATCTTTGACAATTCAGTTAAGATTGATTGACAAAATTATTATAACTGCTAATTTTATTCTACTTTTTTTGCCATCTGACTCTCCCCCTTTGGAGTTGTTTAATCATTTAAAAATAAGATGCAATATCTTTAAATATGGATTTGCAGAATTTACAACAAGAATTTTCTTCAGAATCCGTTTTTACTTTATCTTATTTTGAACCATCTTCAGAATCAATTTTTACTTTATCTTTATCACATTGTTATAAATTATTGCTAAAAGTTTACTCGGTAGAAAATAATAAAAACCTTATCAAATTGGGAACTATTTTGAATTTATAACTAACCAATAAGGAATGGTTTAGAATTATAAACTTCACTAAAATATCTGTGAAATTCTTAAAACAATGGGAACACTATTTAAAATGTTTACATTTTGCAAATTATGATTCTTCTGTATTAGATAAAAGGAATTTTGTTTCAAATGATAACTGTTGAAGAGATTGTGGTTTTTGAGCAGATGTAATTCACATTTTTTTGGGGCTCTCCTAAATTAGAACAACTTGGTGTACATGTAAATATACGTTGAGCCAAGTTCTAGAATGTCAGATATTTTTACATTCTACCACATATATTATCAGTTGATCTATGTCAAGATCACAAAACATTTTATTTTTATAATAATATTCTTTAATATTGAAGATTGTGAAATACTGGAAGAAAATAAATGTTCCATCATATAATGAAATTGTCCAATCAGTGGCCAAAAAAAGAAGTAATGATTTCACTAAACCAGTTAAAAGAAAATTATGTCATATGGTCGAATTAAATCCAGATCTTTTTTAATAAACCAAACAAAGGAGTAGTGGGACTCGTGGTAATCTAACATATGTACTGTATGTAGATTTTTGGCCCTAGCGAGTGCTCATAAATATTTGCAAGCACATTCAGTTTTCTTGTGGGCTGTCTTTTGCACAAATAAAATCCAAACCTATATGGGTATTATGAACTAATATAATGATACTAATATAGCCTTTACTTTATATCCAATGTATTAATATCTTATATGCCCTATACACATATACTGTATATATATATATATATATATATATATATATACCGTATTGGTCCGAATATAAGCCGCACCCACATATAAGCTGCACCTGTAAAGTTCAAGGGGGAAAAATAGAAAAAAGATAGTACTCAAATCTATTGCACAAACCAGAATCTACCTCATACTGATGATCGCCAAAAGCTTGAAACAGGCCTGTATATGAGTGATTCTTGGTTTGTGTAAAATCCAACCCGATGCTTTGCTTAAAAGCTGTTTAATACAGCGGGCATATGCTTTAAGGGAGCAATGTATAAAGTTGCTATTTTTGGATTAAAAGAGTGAGGTACATTGTATTCTCATTTGCATGTCCCCGCCTTTTAGACATGCAAATGGGCTTATTAATGTATTATTCGTTTTCTGTACTTTGTACGGTGGAGAGCTTTTCTCACTTTTGTGCTCACCATACACTAAATGATTATTGTGGAATACCCAATCCTACAAAATCTATTGCACAAACCAGAATCTACCTCATACTGATGATAGCCAAAAGCTTGAAACAGGCCTGTATATGAGTGATTCTTGGTTTGTGTAAAATCCAACCCGATGCTTTGCTTAAAAGCTGTTTAATACAGCGGGCATATGCTTTAAGGGAGCAATGTATAAAGTTGCTATTTTTGCATTAAAAGAGTGAGGTACATTGTATTCTCATTTGCATGTCCCCGCCTTTTAGACATGCAAATGGGCTTATTAATGTATTATTCGTTTTCTGTACTTTGTACGGTGGAGAGCTTTTCTCACTTTTGTGCTCACCATACACTAAATGATTATTGTGGAATATATATATATATATATATATATATATATATATATACACATATATATATATATACATATACATATATACATATATATATATATATATATATACATATACATATATACATATACATATATATATATATATATATATATATATATATATATATATATATATATATACATATATATATATATACATACATATACATACATATTCACATATATACACATACACATACATTTCCATTTGGATATACTCTGTGTAAAGATGTTTTTTCCAGGTTTTCATTGAAATTGGATTCTTAAGAGTCCTTTGTTCTATAATAGACACATTATCTAAGTGAATTCCTGAGCTAATTGATAAAGGCAAAGATAAGGTTCATCGTGTTTCTTAAGATAATAGTATACTCCCAGATTCCCATATGTAAGAATGTTTTAACTAGACATCATGTCTCATTCCCAAAACATCACTTACCTGCTAACCAGGTCTTGTTTATTGTGTTATTTACGACCGATAAGGTTGACGTTTATTGAACTAATTTAATTATAATTTTTGTGTTAATTTGAAGGTTCAAGAGCACCCTCTGGTGTTCGTGTTCCAAGAAATTAATTGACGCTAATAATTCTGTAGAAAAAAATACATCCTATAAAGAGTTAAATATTTTGTGGCATCGTTATGATTTTTGATTGGTTGCCAAATACATAGCCTGATTAGAATTTCTGATACGCAAATTAAGTTGTGGGTATAATTGGAGGGGATCCAATATCTAGAGAAGAGAAAGATTGGACAGGAAACCAAGAACATCTAGGGAAAAGGACACATAACCAAACAAACAGAGACATACATAGCTCTGTACTATCTATATATACATCTATACTATTTGGGGACATTCCCAAAAAATGAAAAAATGGTTGCTCAAAGTATGTCTCACAACACTTTTAAAGTAAAGGGTGCTCCTAGGGATGTATAAAGTAAATATTCACAATAAAGAAAAAAGTTCCCTTTTATAGGGCACACCTTTGTTTACCCATCTCTAAAGAGAATACTGTTTAAAACCTAACTTTTATTAAGTATAATTATAATTAAAATAACTGATTTAAAGATATATATGAAGACACAGGACTGGAATATTTAATGGAATATATATATATATATATATATATATATATATATATATATATATATATATATATATATTCATGAACTTATTAAATGTAAAAGTTCAAACAAAAACTTTATTATGAGTTGCCTAACACGGCTTTCTCATGGAGATTAAAAAGAAGTTAAAAATAAAAGTATTTGAGAGAAACCCTGGTGGTTGCTGTGATGGAAGGACTACCTAACTATACTACCAATTGAAAAGGGATACTATAGAGAGTGCCAAAAAAAAATATATATATATATATATATATATATACAGGGGGAATAACCCCTTGTCAATAGATGGGGAATGTAAATAGGGAATGGAGTATGTCGTAACGTGCGTGGACCGTAAATTAAACGGTGAGAAATGAGAGACAACTCCAAATGTGATACTAGAGCAAAAAAGATACTATGTATGTGCGAACACTTATGATAGTGTGAAAGTGAATGGCGGTGTAAAAAGGGGAAAATAATGAGAAATGATTCGAAGCTGTAAGGCTAAAGCTATGGTTGAACAGGTAGTAGAGAAAGGAGTTTATCCTCATATGCACAAAAAATTGTAAATCATAGGATAAACAAAAATAAGTGGTGTAAATCACTCAAGGTTGCTTAAAAAACTTTTATAAAATTAAAATGGTAACAACCAAGGCTAAGGTTATATATAGTCTGTAAAGGAGACCAATATTATAAAGGGCTTATAAATGCTCCTGTGCCAATAAAAAGTACTGCTATAATTATCAGTATATAGATCTGTAGATCTCTAAAGGTCTTGATATACCCCTTAGTTCACACTTGAATAGTGATAAAAAATTGAACTGGGGGTTTACCCTAATAAGGGGACCAAAAGATACAAATGTAATACTCATATACATAGATATATATATTAGAGATCTAAATAAGAAAAAACAATTGTAAAAGCCATAGGGCTGTTACTTACTGCGCTAGGATGCATGAAGCCTCTAGGTCCTTATACTTATACCTGGTTGTCCATGAAATGATATGGCCGTCGCCTGACCGGTTTCGTTACCAGTATGGTAACTTTCTCAAAGGCTGCCACTTCTTTCTGATGCCCTTCGCGGGCTTTTTATTGAACTTTCGAAGCCACGCCCCCTAAGGGAGATCATATGATTCGGTTGCTGCAGACAGCGCGTCATTTGACGTCATGACGTGCGTCGCTCAGCAACCACATAGTCGCTAGCCAGCGTTCAACCTGACGCCATGACGCACGTTGCTTAGCAACCACGTCAGCGCTGGACAGTGCTTGATTTGATCGAGTTGTTCATACTCGGTTAACACGTGTCTCTATAGGATATCAGTGGAACCTGCTCAAAGTGTCCACAACTAGACAGACTACACCACATGACTTGGCCAAAAAGGGGACTATGGAGCCCTGTGAGTAACTTGATATGATTTATGGGGATATAGTGATCATATAATTTATGTCTATTATATATAATTCAAGCTTTCTTATAATATTAGACACAATGCAAAGTATTTATGTTGTTGATGGCTGAACCACTTTTCCATAGTATTTTAAATATGCTAGGTTATCAAGAGCCAAGGGGATACAATGTAGGGAGAGATTATTAATGGTTACATATTGGGCTCATTTGTGTGATGACATAGTGCATTCAGATAGGGGAGCTAGAATGCCTGGATTTACATATAAACTTCACCTAGTCAGTTTTATATGTGCTTAATGCTTTGTGCCTTTTAGAAATAAAATAATAATAATAAAAAAATAAACAATTGATAGATCCTAATATAAGAGTCAACTTGGTGACTGAGGGGGGTGACTTATAAGGTGTCAATAATATAAAACAATGAAGTGTAAGTCTACACCAAGACTTACACTTCATTGTTTTATATTATTGACACCTTATAAGTCACCCCCCTCAGTCACCAAGTTGACTCTTATATTAGGATCTATCAATTGTTTATTTTTTTATTATTATTATTTTATTTCTAAAAGGCACAAAGCATTAAACACATATAAAACTGACTAGGTGAAGTTTATATGTAAATCCAGGCATTCTAGCTCCCCTATCTGAATGCACTATGTCATCACACAAATGAGCCCAATATGTAACCATTAATCATCTCTCCCTACATTGTATCCCCTTGGCTCTTGATAACCTATCATATTTAAAATACTATGGAAAAGTGGTTCAGCCATCAACAACATAAATACTTTGCATTGTGTCTAATATTATAAGAAAGCTTGAATTATATATAATAGACATAAATTATATGATCACTATAGCCCCATAAATCATATCAAGTTACTCACAGGGCTCCATAGTCCCCTTTTTGGCCAAGTCATGTGGTGTAGTCTGTCTAGTTGTGGACACTTTGAGCAGGTTCCACTGATATCCTATAGAGACACGTGTTAACCGAGTATGAACAACTCGATCAAATCAAGCACTGTCCAGCGCTGACGTGGTTGCTAAGCAACGCGCGTCATGGCGTCAGGTTGAACGCTGGCTAGCGTCTATGTGGTTGCTGAGCGACGCACGTCATGACGTCAAATGACGCGCTGTCTGCAGCAACCGAATCATATGATCTCCCTTAGGGGGCGTGGCTTCGAAAGTTCAATAAAAAGCCCGCGAAGGGCATCAGAAAGAAGTGGCAGCCTTTGAGAAAGTTACCATACTGGTAACGAAACCGGTCAGGCGACGGCCATATCATTTCATGGACAACCAGGCATAAGTATAAGGACCTAGAGGCTTCATGCATCCTAGCGCAGTAAGTAACAGCCCTATGGCTTTTACAATTGTTGTTTTTTCTTATTTAGATCTCTAATATATATATCTATGTATATGAGTATTACATTTGTATCTTTTGGTCCCCTTATTAGGGTAAACCCCCAGTTCAATTTTTTATCACTATTCAAGTGTGAACTAAGGGGTATATCAAGACCTTTAGAGATCTACAGATCTATATACTGATAATTATAGCAGTACTTTTTATTGGCACAGGAGCATTTATAAGCCCTCTATAATATTGGTCTCCTTTACAGACTATATATAACCTTAGCCTTGGTTGTTACCATTTTAATTTTATAAAAGTTTTTTAAGCAACCTTGAGTGATTTACACCACTTATTTTTGTTTATCCTATGATTTACAATTTGTTGTGCATATGAGGATAAACTCCTTTCTCTACTACCTGTTCAACCATAGCTTTAGCCTTACAGCTTCGAATCATTTCTCATTATTTTCCCCTTTTTACACCGCCATTCACTTTCACACTATCATAAGTGTTCGCACATACATAGTATCTTTTTTGCTCTAGTATCACATTTGGAGTTGTCTCTCATTTCTCACCGTTTAATTTACGGTCCACGCACGTTACGACATACTCCATTCACTATTTACATTCCCTATCTATTGACAAGGGGTTATTCCCCCTGTATATATATATATATATATATATTTTTTTTTTTGGCACTCTCTATAGTATCCCTTTTCAATTGGTAGTATAGTTAGGTAGTCCTTCCATCACAGCAACCACCAGGGTTTCTCACAAATACTTTTATTTTTAACTTCTTTTTAATCTCCATGAGAAAGCCGTGTTAGGCAACTCATAATAAAGTTTTTGTTTGAACTTTTACATTTAATAAGTTCATGAATATAATTGATCAGGTGTCAAGCACCAACTCTTACTAATTGAGTATATATATATATATATATATATATATATATATATATATATATATATATATATAGAATTGAAGAGGGAGGCATTTGTGGGCACATTTGCACGTCCCAGCTCAGCTTCCCAGAATGCAGTGTAATAACTGTTTTTCTCGGAGCTCTGAGCTGGAAGCAGGTTCTTTAACTTGCTTTAGACATTTAAATGTGAACACAGATGTACTTTTTATTTACTGTAATACTGTTCGGCGGAGGGCTTCTATCGCTCTTTTGCCCACCATATTAGAAATGATTGTTGTGGTGAACTACCTAGTCATAGGGTCCACAACACAGGCTGAGATCCCGCTCCATGCTGATGATAGCCAGTAAGCTTGAAACAGATGTACATGGATAGGATAGTCAGCCTGTGTTTAATCCAACCTTGGCTTTGCATTAAAGCTGTGTAATACAGCATGCATAAGCTTAAAGGAAGCCATGTTTGATAATGGCTACTGATCGAAGAGCGAGGCATTTGTGGGCACATTTGCACATCCCAGCTCAGCTTCCCAGAATGCAGTGTAATAACTGATTTTCTGGAAATTCTGAGCTGGAAGCAGGTTTCTTAACTTGTTTTAGACATTCAAATGTGAACACAGATGCACTTTTTATTTACTATATATATATATATATATATATATATATAGAATGGTATCAATACAGTACCTTGGTTGTGATTAATAATAAACCGGGCTTAATAAATGAGACAGTCTGGTTAATTATACATGAGTGATATATACAAAAATCTAGAGTGACCAGTGCTAAAGTGACTAGTGTATTGGACCTTAAGTGACCAGTATAAAAAGTGACTCTTGTAAAGTGACTAATATTGCTAATAAATTATTAAGTGCTTAGCTAAATGAAGTTCTATTATTGTTGCATGTTATATGAAAGTGCTATAAGAAGTATGGAGTCTGAATGACTTAATATAAATCTTATTGGACCACTTTATAAATATGTAGGTCTGAATGTTGAAAATTATGTTTTAGATCATTAAGTGAAATCACTATATTGGGTACATATATTTTAGAAATGTATTTATCTTATTCAGCAACCAATATTCTATTTCACTTTGAGTTTACTTCTTCTTTTCAGTAGCCAATATGGTGTTGTACTTAGAGTTTATTCAATAACTTTCTTTATATCTTCATGCACCGCTCTGAAGATTATTGTGATTTGCACATATATAGGGAATTATGCTTTCTTGATCCTTGTGGCAGATACGTTTTTGTATGTATTAGGGCTTGAATACCCAGCTTCTTATACACTTCCCTTCCTTCTTGTTATAATTATTAATCTATTAATCTAATCTTGTTTAGGATAAGGGGATAAATTGTCTAACCACCGATATTTGTTAGAGCGCCGCCTATATGCCTAGCTATGATGTCATCGGCGTGTGCTCTACTTTCCTGCATCACCCGACTGCAATTTCCTCAGGGGGTCCTCTTGGGTTAAATCATATGATGAAATCAAGTACAAAAAACAGGTATGATATAAAGTATAATATTTCTTTAAATGTTATTTATTTTTCATTACAATCATGGAAATATTTTGTTAATATGATATAGAATAAATTGTTATATCAATATTTATCTATAAAATACAATATATAAATACAATATACCATATGATTTGTGAATTATAAGTCAACATATCATTTACAAATACATTTTATAAATACAAAATATTTCAGCTGCTATAGAGATTTAATATTTCCGATAGGTAATTGTAACGAAAAACATTTTCTCTTTTGGATTAGAGATAATACTATAATTCACCTATAAAATCATAAGATATTAAAATGGTATCCAATCTTAATACATAGATATTTATAAACATACCAAAGATATTTAAAACTATGTCCGATGTCATAAATTACCATTTCAATTATAGAAAGCATATTGCATGTCTTATATATGATTGTGTGGACAATGTAATAACTAAAACTTTATAATTGATGTACCTTGATATATATCTGTTACAATTGTTTATACCATCTTGTTATATTAAAATATTGAACCATTATTTTTATTGATTTATAATAAATATATTCTCACATAATACAGTTCTGTTTATTTCATGAGGCCAATGCTCTTAAAATATTGTGTAGTAAGAATTCAGAAACTAGTTGAAATTGGCAAATATGTTAAAATATGTAACTTTTAATTAATATTAATAAAGGTTATTGATATTAATAATATCAGCATATTAATTGCCAAAACCCACAACAGGGCAGAATGTAATTGCTATGTAAGAAGTTTTGCATATAGAGCAGGGAACATATCAGGTGTAGCTGGCACTCACAAAGGATTGTATAGGGACCCATAGGGTCCCCCATGGGGTTAATGGACCCCCTTCCCCACAGCGCATGTTTCTCAGATTTCTCAGAGGAACCTACACACCCATGTTACCATTTTTATCAGCCTTTTTGATATTCAACTAAGCTTGCAGATTATTGTTTTGTGATGTTTTTTTCAGTTCAAAAGGAAATGTACTTTGAACAGCTGTTTACTGAATATAGTTTTTCTGAAATCCGTAAAACAGAGCACCTCTGCCCTGTTGTTTTATTCATGCAAATTATCCATAGGGATTTGTTTCCCTAAGGGTGGTAGGTGGCTTGAGACGTGGACTCCTTGCTCACAGTACTTAGGGAGTTCAACTACACCTTACTAACGAGACCCAATGAAGGCTGAAAAGTATGTCTGGGGTTTGCTGTTTCTCCTGTTCAGGGTACAATTGCCTGGAATTTTTGGGGCTGGGTCACTGTAGCGAGTGGGACCAGACTGATATACTACAGGATATTTCTCCCTGTGAAGGGCACAAGTGAGCTAAAAGAAGTTGCTCTCAGAGTGGGAGTCATGTCCATAGAACTAACCTTTTAAGGTTAGTGTGTTCTCTGACTGAGCACCTCTGACTTTGTTGTTTTGTAATTGCCAATATATACAACAACGATTAGTTAACGAATATTAAAGGAAAGCTATAATGCTTTTTTCTTTCATTGGAACTGACATGCTCTTTTGATACTTATTTGTGACTACAGCTGTTTTATTGGTTGCTACCTGTATCAACCTGCCTGTTACCTTGTCCATTCTATCTGCCAGCTGTCATCCTTTGCACAATTTTAGTGTCAGGAATCCCAAACGTATCTCTACTTCTCTTACTTGTCTCCCGGCATCAGCCGTGGTTCCCTGGCAAGCACACATGTCTAATTAAGATTGATTAAGATTCAGCACAATTTTTAGTAGCAGGTGTGCAAAAACTCTGACTTCTAGCTGACTTATTTAAGGGAACCTGCCCAGTACCCCAGTACATGTTTGCAATCACAGTATTCTGTGTGATCTCCTGTTTGCTGTGTGGTTCCAGCGTATTCATGCAGCTGTTCATTTGCTCACTTCTACTGTGTTACTGTATACAAGACTCCCTATTCCAACTTCCTGCATTCACTGGTTGCTTGCTCCAATACCCCATACCTGTCAGTACCAGTGAAATCCAGTACCTGCTTACTATGTTCACTGTTCCTGTCAGTACCAGTAAAACATGTTTATGTAAGCTTATAATCAACTCTGTCATATAATGTTTATTAATACCCCCTATGTCTAGCTATGCAATCGCTAAGACTCAGAAAATAGTATGTATTTAGATTCAATTTGTGAGTGAAGTCATTGAGAGAATGTTTTAGAAGGAGACAATACAAATGGCATGTCTTAGAGGACACAGGGAACTCAGCGGTATTGGTAAAACTTTTATAATGTTAACCAAGATTTTTGAGGAGTTACAGTAATGTTCAGGAGTTGCTTTGTGTATGTATTGCTCAAGTAATACACTTTAAGGTGGTAGGAGCCCAAAAAAAAACACTGGGCCTTTTTGAAGGGAGACCCCTTATGCCATTCGCAGCTCCATGTAAGCTAACCCAGTAATTTACCCCGGCATTACACACAACCAGCCGATAGTCTAGCTGATCTAGCCTAATCCACCTTAGGCTAGTGCTCTCAATAGTCATTTGATCAAGTTAACAAGCTGCCTAGCATTCCAATTAAGCATTGTTGTAGTATTATTACACATTATTATAATTTTCAGTTCAGTTATAAGACTGCAATGATTCTTAAAGCCCATGCAGGATTATCGTAAAGACTGCAATGTCAAGAATGCACTAAGGTGTCAAGAAATTCAAAGTTAAAATCTACATGACAGAAAACTGTTTTTCAAAGAGTGCTATAACTTTATTGACTTCAATGGAATATTTAATTAAGTATTACCTGTCACTCATTTCTTGTCAAATTTAGTATTTCTTTTTAGTGTTTTTTTCTTTCTGACATATTATATTGTTCTTATTACTTTACATGAAAAGCAAAAACATGTTCAACAATATTGGGATTCAACATCTCCAACAGAGTTTTCTTATGAAAAATACTTGAAAATTGAAAAAATAGATTTAATCAGAAGTTAATGGTTCCCATTGATTGACAACCATTGTAAAAACATTAGTTGTTCAGGGTGCGTTGGAAAAAAGCACTTTCTACAAAGATTCTAAGCTCAAAACAGGGCCCTCCATTTTCTGCAGTTTGTTAACATTGTACCTTTTCTTGTTTTCATACTCTGTATAGCACTATGGAATATGTTGGCGCATTACAAATAAAAGTTAAAAATAATAATAATCTCTGAAAAATGATTATTACAGTTAAGATATTATTGCTACCATAAAAGTTGTTTACCGGTTCTTAGTTTCATTCTTTCTATTGATAACTATGTGGTTATCATTTAATAACGAAATCAACACTTTTTTTTTTTTTTTAGAACTAGACATTGGATATATTAACTAAGCATCTCAAGTGGCAGAGAGATATACTGTACATCTCTGTATCCCCCTCAAAGTCTGAGATGAGAAGGGTTGTGACCTCAAAATTTCCCCACAGGAAATACTTCATAGTAAATACAGGGATGCACACCTTACCTAATTAAGATGCTCAGTAAACCCCCATAATGGTTTCAACTAGTTAAACATTGTAGTTTGTCAGATTTATAACAGAAAGTTTTCAAGAGAGGGAAACGCAATCATTATCTAACTTGATACCTTACTGCAGCTCTAATAGAAGCCAAACCAAGAAATAAAGTAATGTCAACACAGATTTAAATCTATTTATCTGTATTTTAATTGCTCATTAAGAACACTGCAGTGTAAACTACTCATTCAACAGTTCATATCCAATTATATAAAACGATTGTATAACTATCTACAAAATAAAAATAGGATTGTATTACATTTTTTTGTAACATTGTCTATATGAGGACTGAAAAGATGATATCAATAACATCAAAGTTGGCTGCATTTCAAGATCTCAAAAGCAATTATTTACTGAGTATTTATTTCTCTTCCCCTTAGGATATAAATAGTTTACTTACACTGCTTACATATAATAGCTTTAAAAGTGCAGTTTCATATTGCTCCTATAAGTATACTGTAAACAACTGATTAGTTTTCTAAATACTAATTGCCACAGTTTTGTCTCTTCAGAAAAAAAACCAGAATTTTTTCATATGGGACATTGGTATAGAGTATCCAGAACATGTCAGTTACATGGTACATGGTACTGTGTCTCAAGATTTGACTTATTCCCTTGTTGGAAAGCTTCTAACTTAAAGGATTAGTATACAATGTGTATTTCTGAAACTCTGAGTCTGACTAATACCAGGCAGGAAAAAAGTTATACAGTTAATTTTTTATTAGAAAAAGGTAAATGTTGATGCCTCTGCAAACAAAGGCGCTAGACTTCTGGCTGCTCCCTCCTCCCCATCAGTCTCTCAACTGATAATTACAAGCACACATCATCATCCTGCTCCCAGGAAGTGATATAACAAACACAACAGAGTCTTTAAAAATTCAGATTTTCCCCAAAAATGTTTTTGTCCATGCCGTGCACAGTTGCTAGTTTTGTTAATCTGCTACATACCTGACAAACAAGTGTGTTTTTTCTTGAACTGCAGTGATTCTTTACAATGACATCACAAAGATCCAAGTTATTACAGAAAGGAAAACTACACATGGAAATACATTTAATCACACTTTTTTGTTTAAAAAAAAATATTGGAAGTGTTAGATAACTGAGTTTGACATTTTAAGGTTAAATTACACGTGGCTGATAAGTACATGACCAATTGGATAAATAATAGCCACATAGATGTTTAAGTGTATAAGTCCTATAATGAACCTAATCTATATCAATTGTGTATGATCTTGCTTCGTATTACCCGCCAAACATGAGATATAATTAATCATGTGAGATAAAGTCATCATAAACTATGATGGACCTTTTCATATTATATGTGATTTAATTACCCAAATATCTAACATTTCCACTCAATATTTTATAACTACCTATAATACTTAATTTTATTTATATGTGTTCTTTTTAGTTTTTGAATAATTGAAATATTTGTGGGTCACACTAAATGAAAAAGAGTAGAGAGGAAAAATGTTATGTAGCTATACTGATTTATATCAAAGATGAAAATGTTAAAACCCTACAGAGTTTAACGAGAAAACACAGATTTTGGGAACCTTAAAATAAAAGACAGGGATTATATATAAATTGTTAATATTAATATTAGAAAATAATTGTTTTACCATTTTATTAATTAAACCACAGCGTATATGGAAATTAGATTTAACGAGGTAAACATATGGCAGTCATATAATTAAACAAAATAATGCATATAATGCAGATGCTTATGTTAAAATATAATATATAACTAATAAAATGTTAAGGCTGGCAATGCTGTTTGTCACCCAATGTGAGCACCTTTGGCGCTCATCGCGAGCCCCGTGCTGAGCGCCTTCGGTGCTCATTGCGAGTCTCTCCCCCTGTCAACTTCCTCCCTTGGGTCTCATTTCCGTGCTCCTCTCCCACCATTGTGTCTCCCCCCCCTGTGTTTTTACCCACCTCTCCCTCCCCTGTGTCCCTCCCCTCTCCCTTGTGTCTCTTTCCCCCCTCCCCTGTGTCTCTCCCCCCCTTGCACTGTGTCTCTTCCCCCCTCCATCTCTTCTCTCCCTCCGCTGAGTCTCTTTCCCCCCTCTCCCTCCCCTGTGTCTCTTTCTCGCCTCTCCCCCTGTGTCTCTTCCCCCTCCTCTGTTCCCCCCCCCCTGTGTCCCCCCCCCCCCCCACCGTGTCTCTTTTCAAAGTCCTGCATGCCTGGCATCATTGGTGTAAGTGTTACTGTCTTTACCGTTGTATATTTCTAAGTCCCTCGTGCCTGGCGTTGTTCATCTGTGTCCCGCATGCCTGGCGTTGTTGGTGTGTTACTGTCTTTTCCGTTGTGTATATTCTAAGATCTGCGTGCCTACTTAAGCCCCTCGTGCCTGCCGTTGTTGGTTTAAGTTTTACTGTTTTTTGTGTGGTGTATTTTCTAATTTCTGCATGCCTGGGCTGTTAGAACCTTGTTTTCATCTTGTTTCAGAATTTTTTTGTTTTTTCGGCCGCCATTTTTTCCCCTGCTTTGGAGATTTTTCGATCTTTCATAAAGAAAAAATATGCCTTTAAATTAACTTGCAACCTCACTCACCGGGTCCCTGGCTCACCCCCTGTGCTGTGTGTGAGCGTGGAAGTGAATTTGAGGCATATTTGTGTGTTTTCGTCGTCTTTTCCAGTTCAGTGGTTCGGCCGTTAAAGTCATATTTTTTGCGAGCTCATGCCTCAACGGCTTGCCTCGCATTGCTAGGCTCCCAAGTGTGACAATAACTCGCAGTTTGACAACTGTTATATGTGATACAACACAGTCACACTAAATTGCTCACTACTATACTAAGTGATTACAGTATATACTCGAGTATAAGCCGAGTTTTTCAGCCCTTTTTTTAAGGCTAAAAAGGGCCCCCTTGGCTTTTACTCGAGCCACTCCCCCCCCGTGTCTCTCTAACCCCCCGTGTGTCTCTAAGCCCCCGTGTTTCTCTACCCCCCCATGTCTCTCTACCCCCCGTGTCTCTTTCCCTCCCCCCCTCCTTAACCTCAATCCCCCTCAACCTCCCCCCTCAATCCCCCTCAACCCCAACCCCCCTCCTCAACCGCCCTCCTTAACCTAAACCCCCCTAAATACCTCCCCCTCTCCCCTCACTTACCTGCTTCTGCTCCCGCCTCCGCTCCTTGATCTGGCGCGCATGTGACGTCACATGCGCGCGGCGTCATTAGGGTTGAGGAGGGGGGGGGGTTGAGGAGGGAGGTTGAAGATGAGGAGGAGGGGTTGAGGAGAGGGGTTGAGGAGGGAGGATGAGGATGAGGAGGGAGGTTGAGGAGGGGGTTGAGGATGAGGAGGGAGGTTGAGGAGGGGTTGAGGATGAGGAGGGAGGTTGAGGATGAGGAGGGAGGTTGAGGTTGAGGAGGGGGTTGAGGATGAGGAGGAAGGTTGAGGATGAGGAGGGAGGTTCAAGATGAGAAGGGAGGTTGAGGAGTGGGGTTGAGGAGGGTGATAAGGGAGGGCGGAAGAGACACAGGGAAGGGAGAGGTTGGAAGAGACACAGGGAAGGGAGAGGGGAGAAGATACACAGGGAAGGGAGAGGGGAGAAGAGACACGGGAGAGAGAGGGGGACACAGGAGGGGGACACAGAGGGCACAAGAGGGACACAGGGGCCAGCACATTTCCCACCCTCTGCTTATACTCGGGTCGGCTTATACTCGATTATAAACGGTAGATATTGTGGATTGCATGTAATGGACTGCTACTTTCTCCAGATGAATTATATTACATCTGCCCACCTTTTTTTCTTCTTTACCTTGATTTGCTGAACTTATTTCTTTTGCGTGGCATAACTGTGGGAGAAGTGTTTTTTGAGCTCCTGTTGGTTTGAGCCCACTTGTAGTAGGGTTTAACCATGAAAAGTAGCATCACATAGAAGTCATTTCTAGTGCGCATATGATGACATTCCTATACACAGACTAAATATACTCATCAAACATACACAATATTCCCCAAATTACGCTCATGTTCCATATGGGCATGGAGATACTTTGAACAGTGTTTCAGTATATTGAGTTATGTTGTGTTCCTGTTAGCTCTCAAAGCATGTGGAAAAATCAGCATATACAGTATGCATATTCTTTGAATATTATACATAACGGAATAATGCAAATACATACAAATATTCAACCACATACTTACTAATGTCTTCAGCATATCCCTAATCTATTGGTTCTATTTCCCTTTAACTATAATGTATTTGTATGCTTCCTCTCACTTTCTATTGTTTTCTCTTCTGATAGAATCTGAGGTGATCAATTATTGGAAATAATAGATTTTGGTCTATTCTTAGTGGCTGGATCTAAAACTAAGATAAACATAGAAGTTTATATGTAAGTTTACTATAAAAATTATTTGTAATAAAAAAAATTGTAGTATATCTAAATGCTTTACCCCGTATTATCTCTGCCCTTTTTTAATAAAAAAATTGTAGTTTGTAAACATAAATTATACTATATCTGGATGCTTCACCCCATACGGCCAGCACAAAACTATCTTATCAGAATATTATGTTTGAGTACAGGTGGCTGATTAAGATCTGACCTGACTCCAGCAGTCAAGGACTGAACTTGAAATATATTCACCTATAACTTCCCAATCAGTTCCTGTCTTCTGAATCCCTACTTTTAGTGGGAAAGCATTTATTGACTTTTTACAATGAGACAACTTATATCAGTCATGCTAATAAACCAATAAAATAAATACAGACCAAGCATCAACATCTTAACTCTCCAAAAATTAAGGAACAAACAGAAAATTGCTGAAATGCTAAGTTACACACAAAGATATATGTGCATTGGCCTAGAGTTGAATTGTAATCATTACATTGTAATATTATAATCATATTGCCCCAGAGAATGATCATTTGTGGGCCACCTGCTGATAAGATTCTCACATTAAAAAAGTTAACAAATATTGCCAGGAAACATTTTCTCAGGAACTGATAAGATCATGAGAAAAGTAATTCACATCAAGGGTGTTCTCATTTGTGAACTGCAGTGTTCACAGCAGCAGATGGCTCATCTTATTACTCCTGACAACATTATCTTTCCTTCAAACTTGCTTTGATGATAAACATTATACATAATTATATAAAGTGTCAAATAAATGTTGAGTGCTTGTTTGCAAATGAAAATGCTGGGTTGTAAAACAAGTCTAATTATGATGAACAGAGATGTGAAGCGATATCTACAGATTAACACTGACTCGGATTCTCAAGGAGTAATGTGCATATTTAGTGTTGGCCACCTCTGTGATTTCTTTTTTGGCAACCATACAATGCCTAACAGTAGTAATATAGTATGTTAATATGAATTGAAGCAATAAATGCAATGTGAACACTTTGTGAATGGTTTGTATATTTTATTAAGCAGAGTTTGTTTAATCAATATTGAATAAGCAAAAGGATTTAAAAACGGAATTAGTGTACCAAAGGAAAAAGGCCGTTAAGATGTAAACTCGCCATAATGTTGCCACAGGGGTGCCAGTGCTATATACTGCCACAACCCTCCCCTCTACATTAAAAGTGACATATACTGTGATGTTTTTTTAATCATGAACATTCAAAGCAAGAGAAAACTGCTCAAGCGCCTGACCCAATCTTTTTAATTTTGCTTTAGCACACAATCTCCTCTATTTTTTGTTAATCTTTTTTTTATATATTTTTATTTCTTCATGGTTTCAGATATTTCAATGCTGATACAGTGGCAGTATTTCAGTATTGTATGTATAAGTGTTTAAACAGTGAGAATGAGTAAATAATATAGTAAAAAAGATGCCTTTAACTGTTTTTTTCCTTAACAGGTAATGGTGGCTACCATCAGCGTATATGGCTCAAAAGTGTAGTCAAAAACCTGGGAAGGGATTATTGAATGGTTACAGGGATATCAGTGTGCAGTAGAGATGCTTTCGGTTGTGCACAAGTAAGGAATAGCTTGCAGTATTGTCACTGGTTCAATAAATTTAAACTAGGATATCTCTGACATGTTAGATCAAAAATTCTGGGAAAGTATGTCATATTTTAATGTAATGTGAGACAATGGGGCATATTCTATAGTCAAGGTCTGACTCTGCAGGACCCTATGGACCTCAGCATGCCAGGCACATTGTGTGTCTGGGTGTGCTAATCAATAATATTTTCATGTCAAAGATACTAGAGTGGGTTGCCAGTTCCTTCTCCAGTTGACCAGCTTCATTCGTTGAACAGCTTCATTGAAGTAAACAAGCCCCTTCACCACCACCACAAGGTAACGATCCAGATGGGGTGTAAACATATTTCAACATTCTAATTGAATGATTGCGTGTATATAGAATATATGGATCCATTGTGTGCTTAGCACATATGTCACTGACTCAAGAGAAGACAAGAATCTCTCTAAAAAGCACCAACCTAGGACTTGATTACATTGTTCTCATACAAAAGCTTAAAATTAAAAATCCCATATAGGAACCAACATAGCTATTACATGCTGCCCATAACAAACCCTTACATGTAAATCCTTACAAATGATAGCTACTTCTGTTCTATGTTTCATTTGAGCTAAAGTGTGATTATATGGCTGCTGTATGAAATCTCGGCTAATGCTAGGTCGTCTCGGTAAGCACTTCAAAAGTTCATAATGAGCCTAAACCTTACATGTAAAATCAACCTTCTGTAAGAGCAGTTAAACCTCTTACACGTATACTTATTAGATACATTAGAAGTTAAAAGTGTCTGTAAAAACACAATGCAAAAAAAAAGCATAAAGAAGCATTTTAAAATTAAATGTAAGTCTACACGTCTTAACGCATAAAAGGGTCTTTCTAAAAGTCAACCCAAAAAACACTAAAGAACAATCACTTAGTAATGTCAATTAAAAATACCTGTTCACGCTATTACTCACTGACATCCAAGTACTGGTAAGCCAGACCTGATTAATACAGAACCCCAGGGGTTAACACACATTATCAATGTACATAGTTACATAGTTACATAGTTACATAGGGCCTCATTCTATTAGCGGCCGTAAATCGTCCGTTAGGCTGCGATTCCTTGCGGGGGTTCAGTTAACTCGCGATTCTATTATACGCCCCGCAAGGATCTCCTTTTACGGCCGGCCGCATATCTTGGAACCGGCCGTAAGCTGTGAAATATAAAAACTCAAAAATAAATTCAAGCCTGCACTGTACAGCTCTGTAAATGCTAGGGATCATATTGGGGGACATGAGGATTAAAAGGAACCCACTCTCAAGCTTGCACATCAGCCCAAACCCGAGTTCAAATTAACTGTTTATTTTCCGGATGCGGCGTGGGCATGTCTGAGGTGCTCCAAGCACTCTGGACTTTTTACATGGATATTTTACGGATATTAAAAATAAAATATTTTACGGATTTGAGTATAGGATAATTATGTGCTATTTTTTCTAACACTTAAAATCCCTTTATAGTCTTCTCAAAGTGCAGGATGGCTTTATTTGAGCTATTTTATGTGCTTAATTGGTGCTAGCGGAACCTGTTTCCTGCAAGTAAGCAGCGGCTCGTTTTTAGCCTTGCAGAGAGGTTTCCCAGAGCAATTGAATTGCAAATAGGAATTTCTTACGGCCGAAACTCTTGCGGCCGTTTTAGATCAAAGTATTTCCTCTGGCGCAAGCGGCCGCAAGAGATAGCAAGGCACCGGCCGCAAGCCTGCCGGAGCCTCCGGCCGTAAGGGAATAGAATAGCCGAATAGCTTGCAGCCGGTCCTTGCGGCCATGCAACGGCTGCGGCCGCTAATAGAATGAGGCCCATAGTAATTAAGGTTCAAAAAAGACTTTCAGTCCATCAAGTTCAACCTGTTAAGATTTCCTCTGCAATATGCGGATTAGTTATTAATTAATTTGTTGATTAAATAATTATTAATAGTATAGTATTGGAGAATGAATAAAGAGTTAGTCCCTCAAGTTCAACCTTTTTAGATCTCTATTGATCTTTTTAATGTGCACTATTTATTATTAATTGTTAATTGATCCAGAGGAAGGCAAACAGAAAAAAAAAACATTGAAACTTTGCCAATTGTCTCAAAGCAAAATTCCTTCCTGACCCCAGAAACTTGCGATCAAATTTCTCGCTGGATCAATATTCCTTTGCTAGTTATCTAGGATAACCTTGAATGCCCTCTTTATTCAAAAATATATCTAACCCCTTTTTGAAGTTGTCTATCGAATTCGCTGTTACCACCTCCTTTGGTAGAGAATTCCACAGTTTAACCACCCTAACTGTGAAGAACCATTTTCTTTGTTTAAGGTGAAATCTTTTTTCCTCTAACCTCAAAGGGTGTCCTCTTGTCAGTTGAAAATCTCTTGCTACAAAAAGTTTACTTGACAAAGTCTTATATTGACCCTGGATGTATTTAGATAAGGTAATCATATCCCCTCGTAGACACCTTTTTTCTAGCGAAAATAAGTTTAATTTGGCTAGTCTTTCTTCATAACTTAGACCCTCCATTCCCCTTATTAGTTTTGTAGCCCTTCTCTGTACTTTTTCCAGCTCTAAAATGTCTTTTTTATGAAGTGGTGCCTAAAATTGTACTCCATATTCCAAATGAGGGCGTACTAGGGATTAGTATAGTGGCAGAATTATATTTGCTTCCCTTGCTTATATACCCTTCCTAATACATGCTAATATTTTATTGGCCTTTGCAGCTGCTGCTTGGCTTTGAGCACTGTTACCTAGGTGGTTGTCCACAAGTACTCCCAAATCCCTTTCAATATCTGATACAGCAAGATTTGCTCCATTAAGATTATAGATTGCATGTCTATTTTTCCTTCCCAAATGCATAACCTTGCATTTATTTGTATTATGTGGAGAAATCAGCATATCCATTTAGCCGCCCATTTCTCTAATTTATGCAAATCCCTTTGCAGGGAAAGTACATCATTATCAGATTTTATTACCTTGCACAACTTCGTGTCATCAGCAAAAATGGAGACACTACTTTCGAGTCCTACTTCTCTATCATTAATAAATATGTTAAAAAGGAGAGGACATAAAACTGAACCTTGAGGAACCCCACTTATCACATTAGACCAATCAGAGTATGTTCCATTCACAACAACCCTTTGCTTCCTGTCTTTTAGCCAGCTCTCGATCCATGAGCAGATATTTACTGCAATTCCTGTATCCCTTAGTTTGCTCACTAGTCTTCCATGTGGCACTGTATCAAATGCCTTTGAAATATCTAAAAAGACTACATCCACCGAGTTGCCCTGATCCAAGTTCCTACTTACCTCCTCATAAAAACTAATTAGATTGGTCTGACACGACCTATCCTTCATAAATCCGTGTTGACTGCTACCTACGATATTGTTCAAATAGACATATTCTTGTATTCTGTCCCTTATTAACCCTTCTAAAAGCTTCCCAACTACAGATGTGAGGCTCACTGGTCTATAATTCCCTGGATTTGCTCTAGATCCCTTCTTAAATATAGGTATCACCTATGCTTTTCTCCAGTCATCCGGTAGAGACCCTGTAGTGAGTGAGTCTTGAAAGATTAGATATAATGGTTTGGCTATTACAGAACCCAGCTCCCTCAGTACCCTTGGATGTATTCCATCAGGACCTGGGGCTTTATTAACATTTATTAACATTTATTTTCTCCAATCTCTTTTGGATTTCTTCCTGCGTTAATGAATTATTTAGTGAAGGTAGTGTAGCCCCATTATGTTGCGGTGTCCCAACCATTTGAATGTTGTCCATTTATTTTCAGTATTTTTCCCTGTAAGTTCTTTGCCCCAGTCTATATGTAGTATTGCTGCCCGTAGCCCATTAAAGTTAGCCCTTTTAAAATTTAGAGTTTTTGTTGGCCCCTTACAACTCTGTTTTTTGTATTCAATCTCAAATGATACTGTGTTGTGATCACTGTTCCCCAAGGGTTCCCCTTTTTTAACATTTGATATTATATCAATATTACTTGTGATGACTAAATCCAAGATGGCCCCATTTCTAGTAGGTTCCTGTATTACCTGCGCCAGATAATGATCCCTGAGTGTACTCAAGAACCTGCTCCCCTTAGCTGAGCTGCTCGTCTCATTTATCCAGTTTATTTCAGGGTAATTAAAGTCTCCCATTATTAGAACTTGCCCATGCTTAGCTGCATTTCCAATCTGTAACAATAATTGTATTTCCTCACTTTCAGCTATATTTTGGGGGTTTATAGCATACTCCCACCAATATGCGTTTAGAATTAGCTCCTTCACTATTTAGCTCAACCCACAAAAATTCAATGATGCCGATTAGTGCCAGCATAAATATCTTCTCTGACTATAAGCTTAAATTCAGGCTTAACATAAAGACAGATCCCTCCTCCTCTTTCACCATTTCCCCTATCTTTCCTAAGTAGGTTTTAACCATCCAGATTAACAGTCCAGTCATGAGATTCATCCCACCATGTTTCAGTAATGCCTAATAAGCCCCCATTTTTCTTGTACTGATAATATTTCTAGCTCCTCCATTTTCCCAGGCAAACTTCTTGCATTAGCAAGCATTACACTTTATGTTGCTATGGCTCTGCCATTGTGAAGTGCTTGCCACTGCATTTGAGGCCCCTACCTAATAACTTCCTACTGTCTATTTGTAACCCCTCCCCCTTCTCTCCCCATGGGTAACTAAATTCTCCCTTTCCATCCTCTCTACCCTATTTACCCCAAAACTCTATATAGTCCCTCCCCCCCCCCACCTACAAGTTTAAAAACTCCCCCAGCCGTTCTACCGTCCTATCCCCTAGCACAAAGGATCCCTCATCACTAAGGTGCAATCCATCCCTGCTATAGGGATTGTACCCAAGTGAGAAGTCAGCCCAGTGCTCTAAAAACCCAAAACCCTCTGCACCGCACCACTTTTTTAGCCACGCATTAACCTCCCTAAGCTCCTTCTGCCTCCCTGGGCTAGCACGTGGCACTGGTAGTATCTCCGAAAATACTACCTTGGAGGTCCTTGCTTTAAGCTTATTCTCTAGTTCTCTAAAATCAATCTTTAGGATGCTCCATCTTCCACTAACTTTGTCATTGGTACCAATGTGTACCAAAACCGCCGATTCATTCCCTGCCCCTCCCAATAATTTATCCACTCGATCCACAACATGCCGAACCCGAGCACCAGGGAGGCAGCAAACTGTTCGATTGCTGGGATCTGGGTGACAAATTACCCTGTCTACCTTCCTAATAATAGAGTCCCCTACCACCAGAACATGTCTGTTGCTCTGCCTATTCTGCCCTCCCTCTCCTCCAGTAGAACTGTTCTTCAGGCTGTTAGAGGGAACAGCTCTATCTGGCATTGCCATTCATGAATGGACATCCCCAACAGTTTCACTCAATCTGGCAAATCTGTTGGTGTTTGCACATTCAGCAAAGAGGCTAAACAAAAATAAAATACCAGTCCTATTTCACCTGAAAAATTATTTGACTTATGTATATATTTTTTAATAAATTGATATCATTGAGATAATATCATGCAAGATGGACTACATTGGTATGTCAATAATTTATGAACATTGGCGCAATTCATGTGCATTTATTTCATTATTTTCTGTCAAGTTGAAGAGAAGCTCAGGATATTTGCTAAGAAGCATGACATGGCTACAGCAAGCATATACTAAGCCTTTATTGCCATGACAATAGGAGTAGCCTATGACATAATTTTGGCCATTGATATTTGAATGATTATTTCTTGCTAGTATTAGTTGATTGTGTCATCTACTGTTTGTTAACATCTAAATCTATGTAAGATGTGTTCTAAAATCAGATGTTGCTATATGCATATATAGTGTTGGTGTGCACTGTATATGGTTCGCTCACAGTATCAGAAAGTACTGCTTAGAGATCAACCTACTGTAATGCTCTATTTGAGTGCTACATTAAGGAGAAAAACATCACCAAAAAAGGAAGATAAAACTACCCCCTCCCCTCTTGCTTACTCCTGCTTCTTAATACAGTCTACCCTGAGTACACAGAGTTCTTCTTGGGCCATTGGGAGATGGAGTGATTGCCCCAGCAGGATGATGGGTAGCCGGCATAGTGCAGTGGAGAGCCATGTTGGGGGAATCTCTCCTCCAGTGTGGTGGATGTGATGAATTGCAAACTGTCTTTGCAAGTATTGTAGCATTGCTGCAAATAGGCCCCCCATTCTCCTAAAGATCTTGTTTAGCCTTAAGACATTCCTCTCTATAGTCTGGGCCATGCCAAGTTGTTGGAGGAGATAACATTCAATTTCTATTTCAACCTGCTAATGGTGCCTTCGGTTGTGCCACCCGATGCCTTGAACCACATGGAGCAGCTATCTCTGTAAGCACTCCATCTCCAGGAAATGCTTGCCCATATCCTGTTTGTGATGCTGGATCTGCCTGATTAGTCCTTGTAGGGTGAATGTGAGGGAGTAGCGGATGCTGCTGCGGAGGAAGATGCCAGTGGTGGGGGTGATGCTGGTGCTGGTAATGGCGCTGGTGCAGAAGTCTGTGATTGTGCAATAGCAGGTAGTGGAGGGGGAAGGAGAAGAAGCAACCTGATCATAATATACAGGGTCCATGTAGAATCAACCTGGAGGAGCTTCAGTCTGTGGGAGGAAGGTGGCCTGTTAGAAAGGGTCAAACACCACCATGGTTGCAAATCGTCCTACCAACTCTTCAGCACTCCAAATTGGGTCTTCTTCAGCACTCCAAATTAGATTTTTTCCTACCTCCTCCTGGCCAATGTCATCCCCTGTTGGCTGCTCCTCTTGTTAATGTATCCATGAATTGACCTTGGAGTTCATGATCATTATCCACCATGGATTTGTCTTGTCTTGTATTGAATATATAGCCCCTTTACTTCATACAGTATTACTACACAGAAATATTTTTCAAAATGCTTCTAATAAGTCTAGAAACAATACCTAATACTGAATTGAAGGCCACTATTTGTATATATACATATCAGGCTACAAAACACCACAGTGGCTTTCATCCATATTGTTTTTTCTTGCATTTAATATAAAAGGTTCAACACCTATATACAAATAAAGAAGCCACAGTGTTTGTGTTGTTATGTTTCAAAGCTGTGACACAAGGTCAAGAGAAAAGGACTTTATATTACCAAAGCAATGCTGTTAGCAAACAGACAGTGACATGCAGGGTCTGCAGAGAGAAGTGTAACACTAAAAATGTGAAACCTTCACCATGCAGACATAGCCTTATCTAACAGCTGTGAAATATGACACCCTGTATGAAAAAGAACATGAAGAATGGGGTGGGGAGAGTTCCAGAGACTGCAAATCTGTAACTCTTGGAGCTTCTTGGAAGAAAGTGAAGTGTACATTTTATATAGCAATTCAATTGAGAAGGATATATTAATTAATTAATTACCCCAGACAAAACATTTATTTAAAACAAAAAAAATACATAAACAGTCTCTTAAGCTTTTGTGGAAGTTGGCTCAAGAGACTGTAAGTTTTTTTCCATCAGCTACTCTGAATTTCACACTGGATAGAGCTGGAAGGGGTCAGTAGGAAAACCCTCCACTGCATATGGTTCTCCAAGACTATAGCTGCCTAAGGCCTCCATTCAATTGAGCAAACTGTAATTACTGGAGCCTGTAATGTAACCTGTAAACTTTTTTTGCTATTCAATTGGCATCTTTTAGCTAAACTCAATTGGCTTGCGGGTTAGAAGCTCAAAACCTCTGCAGTTTTCAAATTGTAACTCCAACCCATCTAAGACTTTGATCTTTCAAGCCCGTAAATGTTGCAATTGCAAATCACCATTCGATTGTTACAATTCCTCAAGCCCGCAATTGCCTTCAAACCCGTAAATGGCAAATGTAGCCAAAAATCCTAGAGAGGACTCACAAGGGGGTTAAACACCTGTTTGTAGCACTTTAAAAGCAATGAAAGATGGGAAAAGCAATGAAAGTCATTAAAAACTAATTGCTCAACAGTCTCAAGTTCACAAATCTGCAATAAAAAAAAATATAATTTTCCATTTTATTTCCACATTATATCAGTCTCGGTAATCAAGGAGTTAATACATATCAGGTCACCCACATGGACTAGAACAGTATCATCATTAATTTTTATTATTTTGTATATTGCTGGATTGCAAGTCCGATTGCATATCAGACTTCTAAACGCTAATGGATTGTGGTTTAACATTCCTGTTTTACTGATGTCATGATGACAGTCTCATTTACTATTAGATGTTTCTAAATCTGTAGTTACGGGCTAGCTTAATTGATCATGATCATGGCCTGAAATGCTACTTATGAGTGCATGGTTTAGGCTTTCGGGCCGGGTAGCTGCGGGCTTGTTAAATTGAATCGATTTGTAACTGTTGCAAATGAATGGAGGCCTAAGTGTGGCAGCTAGTTTTAGTTCATTGTTAACATTTAGCACATTTATTTTTGTTCAAGTCATAGTTCATTTGGAGTAGTACAGTAAGGGATTCAATCTCTTATCACTTTAGCATTCAAAGGTAAGTACAAATATTTTACTGGTCTTCTTCCAAATGGAAAGTGTTGGAAATAATATTTTAAAAACATAAGATCTACATATTTGTATTGTTGTTTGACTGGCTTATCAGCCTTTTATTGGCCTTTCAGTTACTAAGAACTTATGTAACAATTTGATTTGGAAGAAGATCAGATATTTGTAGTTAATCAACTAGAGTTTAAAGTATTAAAGAAATAAATGTATGCTGTTATCATCTGACCTTGAAAAAGTTCATTAAATTGTGCCCTTGAGCATAATAAAAACTAAGCTGAAAGATATCTAGATTCTTTGTTCTGAAATGTTGTGTGTAGTACAGTGTGAAAAGTGGAAGTTATAAAGATTAGTTAATTTATTGTAGATAATTTAGATTGACGCTTCCATAAATTTGCACATTAGCGGTATGAAGAAAAATAACAACACGTTTAATATTACTTGTAACCATAACATTTTTTATACATGATTGCAAAATATCTTTATTTGTCATGATAAGCAATTGGCTTTCTGCTTCTTGTCTTTATTTTTAGAAGTACTTTTAGGAAATTTTACACTCAAATTTATTTTTCTTCTGCCACGGATGCTGCATTTCTCATAAAAAAA
The DNA here is from genome assembly GCA_027410445.1 of Discoglossus pictus. NCBI lineage: Eukaryota > Metazoa > Chordata > Amphibia > Anura > Alytidae > Discoglossus > Discoglossus pictus. The sequence continues at coordinate 215,310,303 of CM050166.1, read as the reverse complement.
ATCACATGTATGAGACATTTTACTTACAGATATATTAATGGCTGTCTAAAATTCAGAAACATTTTGTGAAACATTTTAAACATTTTGTGTTATCAGTGCACACTGGTGTACATGATTGAGCTCTGTTCAAAATAATTTGCAAATGTTTAATATCAACAAATTAGCTGTATAAGTTTTGTCTATTACAAAAGCAGAATATCCCTTTTACTTATGCTGGAGTAAATTCACTAGGAATTGCTGTGAGGGCATCCAATGTCACAGTATTCACTAATACTATTTTATTGTAATGAGGTCTGTGAAGCTGGCACACACTCACCATCTATTTTTTAGTCCATGTCTTGATTGCAACTGCTAATAAATTATATTATTAAATGTTACTGTATATTTCATATTATTAGTGTTTTTATTTTCTGAAAAAAATTGAAAAATTATATATTAATTATTCTTCCTCTGTGAATTATTTAAAATTTTAAACACCAAATGAGGGTTTTATGACTCCACCACCGTTATGAGCCCAGATATCCCCTGTGATTCTCCCCTTAAAACCCGGATGGCCTTTGTTCTGTGGGGTGGTGGTCCAATAACCCCATGGGCCTTTCACCATAACCATTCTGGTCCCTATGGCACCTAAAATTAACCCGCTAATACAGGAGTCCCTATGGATCACGATAAGGATCAAGATTTTTAAGTATTGGAGGTAAATCATTAGTAACAAATCAAATTAAGGTTTAAAGCACTTAGTTTTCCAACACATTTACAGTGCGTTCACCTTCAAGCACAAAAATCCCTGATGAACACTGATAAAAAGTAGGATGAAATTAGAAATGTCATACACAGTGTGTGCTAAATTGTTTCATGTCATGCTGTGCCAATCAGTAGTATATGAAAATTAACTTTTAATACACTCACATAATGAATGGCTTTGTAATTCAGTACCTATACGATAAACAATGCAAACACATCACATATAATAGTTGTTGTAATTGCGAGTTTGTCAGTAACGCAATGTTAAAAGTTATGTGTTGAGCATGCGCAATGAGCCCAAAGGCGCCTATCGCGAGGCCGGAAAGTTACACGTTTGACAGTGGCTGAAATGCCAGGCTGCATCGCGAGGCCCGCAAGACTTTGAAATAGTCTGGCAATTAGCGCCAAAGGGCGTAGGCCTTTGGCACTCATCACAAGGACCTCAAGACTTGCAAAAAATTACGGCTTTAATGGAAGCCATTTTTTTCAAGCCTGTAATTCCGAAGTCATTTGGGGGTCGTCAAAGGACCCCAATTAATTACCAAATTACCTTACAACCTCACACACTGCAGGGGGAGAGGCAGGGAGACTTAAGTAAGGTTAAAAGCTAATTTGGAATTCAAATGTCGTGTTTTTAATGGCGGCCATAAAGACGTAATTTTTTTTCAAGCCCGTAAATCCAAAGCACATTTCGGGCTTGGGGAAATTGATCAATTTCCCAAGCCCGCAAATGGTTTCAGATCTGTAGAGCACAGAGGAGGGAGAGGGAGGAGAGGGTGGAAAGAGATATAGGGGTGAGAGGGGGGGTAAGAGACACAGTGGAGAGAGTGGGGTGGGGCACTCATCGCAGAGCTCGCGATGAGTGTCGAAGGTGCTCATTGTTAGGCGTGGGAGAGGCTCGCAATGAGCGATTATGACGCTCATCGTGAGCCACGGAAGTTAGAGGGGGGAGAGCCTTGCATTGTGTGGCAAACAGAATTGCCAGGCTTCAAATTTTATTGTCGTCATTTTTGACAGGCCAGTCATTAGTATCAATATAATCATATTTTCTTCAAACAGTCATAGTAAGAAAATTCCATAATTGCTTACATAAATGACCTTCTAACATATACTTCCACTGAGAGGTACTTGTCATATTTAAAGAAAATGTAATACACCATAACACTTTGATTCATGTAAATGGAGCTGTGTTGCTTGATGCAAAAAGAGGAAAGCACCTCCAGAAATATAGTACTCCAGAGCACAGGCAAAAGGCATTAAATGCTTTTTCGACTGTTTTTCCATACCTGCCGATCCCATCCTTCTCCACTCAAAAACTATCCCCCTACCCCTATCCACCACATTTCTGAAATGTAAACTTACCATTGCACATATAAATAAACTCTTTGCCCCTAATATTAACGCCAATGCTACACATAAGTAGTTAGCCGTTGATGCGATGTCTCAATTGGCAGCCTGCAGCATTTAAAAAAATTAACCCTATGCCGCACAAGTCCTTAAAGGACCAGCAGCATTTAAATAATTAACCTGATTCTGTTGCGTGGGTCCTTAAAGAATTGAGGGATCTAAAATCTGAGCAATCTGATTGGTACAAATCTTTCAAAATTGATACTGAGCAGGGTGACAACTGAAAAATTCATTCCGATTGGCTGAAATATGATGGACATCTATTTCAGCCAATTAGAACACTCAACAACTAATTTATGCCGCTTCCCCGCCATTTGCAGCGGGGAGCTCCTCCTAGGAAGAGGTCCGTAAGTTTAGAACATTTATTTTAGAGCACTGGGTTTTTTATGGATGGCTTTTTCCTGGCCCATAAGATAAGGACCATGGACTTCAATCAAGACTGAAGAGGACCAGAACCTCTTCAATCAAGTTGGATAGCCATCCTAGTCCAGGACAGAAGATGGAAGACCAGGACAGAAAATGATCATTGCTGGATGATCATGAGGCCTAGGTAAGAATTATGAATGAATTTTATTTTACAGGTTATTTTTTATTTTTATTTTATTATCTCTTTATTATTTTAATTGTAATCCTTTTTTATTTTTAAATGCAATTATTTTAATTTTCAATAAAGTTTTTTTTTTCTTTTTTTGCCATTTATTTTTAGTAATTTTGATTTAGTATTATGTATTACTTTTTTGAGGGGTTCATTTGAATAGTGTGGTGTTTAACTTATAGTGTCATAGGGGTTCTGGCAGAGGCCCATGGAACTTCATGTGTTAACCTAGTTTACCACCTAGTAGATACCATGGGGGTCTTGCAGCAGGAGTTAATTCTTTAGATGTTGCTGGGCCTTCAAGAACCTTTATGGCAGGTGGGCCTTAATATTTAAATGCTGTGCAGACCCCCATGGCAAGGGTTAACTATTTAGGTGCTGTGGAAGTCCTTGATGGACCCCCATAGTTATGTAGAGCTAGGGTAGGGGGAGAAGCGTTTGAGCGGGGAAGGGGGCAATTAGCAATAGGGTCACTATTTACAGGTAGTGATGTCGCGAACATAACATTTTCCGTTCGCGAACCGCAAACGCGAATTGCCGCAAATGTTCGCGAACCGGCGAATCCGGCGAACTGCCATAGACTTCAATGGGCAGGCGGATTTTAAAACCCACAGAGACTCTTTCTGGCCACAATAGTGATGTAAAAGTTGTTTTAAGGGGACTAACACTTGGACTGTGGCATGCCAAAGGGGGATCCATGTCAAAACTCCCACGGAAAATTACATAGTTGATGCAGAGTCTGGGTTTAATCCATAAAGGGCATAAATTACCTAACATTCCTAAATTGTCTGGAATAACGTGCTTTAAAACATCAGGTATGATATTGCATCGATCAGGTAGTGTAAGGGTTAGGCCCGCTTCACAGTGACAGACCAAACTCCCCGTTTAACGCACAGCAAACAACCGCAAACAGTCCATTTGCACAACCACAAACTCCCCATTTGCACAAGGTTGGATACCAAGCTAGCCATGTCCCGTTCCTTGTCCTCACTGATGTCATTGAAGGTCTCTTCCTCCACCCAGCCACGTACAACAAGGGTCCCCGAAAGGTGACAACAAGCCCCCTGGGACGCTGCTGTGTTTGGTCTTCCACCTCCTCAAAGCCACCTTCCTCCTCTGCCTCCTCTTCTTCAGACTCCTCCCACTGCGTTGCCTCTCTCTGCATTATTATAAGGTGTGTTAAGTAGTACTACTCACTTATCAGTTTAATACCTGTTACGTCACCTATCAGGGGACGTGTATAAGGCCTGGAATTTTGGAACCGGGAGATGGAAAAAGATGCTTGGTTGGTCCTCCCACTTAAATTTTGGGGCACGGCGCGTGCAATCTAAGGTGCCACCAGATAGGAGTGGTGTGTTTGTAAGTACTACTCTTATAAGTTTAATACCTGTTACGTCACTTATTAGGGGGCGTGTATAAGGCCTGGATTTTTGGAACCGGGAGATGGAAAAAGATGCTTGGTTGGTCCTCCCACTTCAATTTTGGGGCACGACGCGTGCAATCTAAGGTGCCACCAGATAGAAGTGGCGTGTTTGTAAGTACTACTCTTATCAGTTTAATTCCTGTTACAGCACCTATCAGGGGGCGTGTATAAGGCCTGGATTTTTGGAACCTGGAGATGGAAAAAGATGGATGGTCCTCCCACTTAAATTTTGGGGCACGGCGCGTACAATCTAAGGTGCCACCAGATATTAGTGGCGTGTTTGTAAGTACTACTCTTATCAGTTTAATACCTGTTACGTCACCTATCAGGGCATGTGAATAAGGCCTGGATTTTTGGAACCGGGAGATGGAAAAAGATGCTTGGTTGGTCCTCCCACTTCAATTTTGGGGCACGGCGCGTGCAATCTAATGTGCCACCAAATAGGAGTGGCGTGTTTGTAAGTACTACTCTTATCAGTTTAATACCTGTTACGTCACCTATGAGGGGGCGTGTATAAGGCCTGGATTTTTAGAACCGGGAGATGGAAAAAGATACTTGGTTGGTCGTATCACTTAAATTTTTGGGCACGGCGCGTGCAATCAAAGGTGCCGCCAGGTAGGAGTGGCATGTTTGTAAGTACTACTCTTATCAGTTTAATACCTGTTACAGCACCTATCGGGGGGCGTGTTTAAGGCCTGGATTTTTGGAACCGGGAGATGGAAAAAGATACTTGGTTGGTCGTATCACTTCAAATTTGGGACACTGCGCGTGCAATCTAAGGTGCCACCAGATAGGAGTGGCGAGTTTGTAAGTACTACTCTTATAAGTTTAATACCTGTTACAGCACCTATCAGGGGGCGTGTATAAGGCCTGGATTTTTGGAACCGGGTGATGGAAAAAGATGCTGGGTCGGTCCTCCTACTGTCACAGGTGGTGGGGCGCCCCCTCGTCGGGCTACCTGGTTGATCCTGCCTCAAAGATTAAGCCATGCACGTTTAAATACACACAGCCGGTACAGTGAAACTGCGAATTGCTAATTTAATCAGTTATAGACTGGTTCCTTTGATCGCTCCATCTGTTACTTTGATAACTGTCGGAATTAGAGAGCTGATACATGCCGACGAGCGCTGACTCCCCGGGATGATTGCACTTATCAAAAATTGGGTATTGTTGCAGCCGCTGCTGTTGCAGCGACCAGAAACATTTTGTTTAACAGGCAGAAACTGCCCTAAAACATTGCGTCTTGAACCCTAGTTGGTGGCGGATAAGTCATGCAAGTCATGCGGCATTCAAAGATAAAATACTGCAGCTTGTGGACCATTTTTAGCTCAAGGCAGCTCATCTCATCAGCCCTTTTTTAGTCTAATGTATCGCCCAGTGTCAGTCCGTTCGGGATCCATCCCTCATTCATCTTTATAAAGGTGAGGTAATCTAGACTTTTTTGACCTAGGCGACTTCTCTCTTCGGTGACAATACCTCCTGCTGCACTGAAGGTCCTTTCTGACAGGACCTGGAAGCGAGGCAGGCCAGAAGTTCTATGGCAAATTGAGATAGCTCAAGCCACAGGTCAAGACTGCACACCCAGTAGTCAAGGGGTTCATCGCTCCTCAGTGTGTCGATATTTGCAGTTAAAGCGAGGTAGTCTGCCACCTGTCGGTTGAGTCGTTCTCTGAGGGTGGATCCCGAAGGGCTGTGGCGATGCGTAGGACTGAAAAAGCTCTGCATGTCCTCCATCAACAACACGTCTTTTAAACATCCTGTCCTTGCCGGCGTGGTCGTGGGAGGAGGATTACTTTCACCTCTTCCCCTGTTAGATTCCCGTTGTGCTGTGACATCACCCTTATACGCAGTGTAAAGCATACTTTCTAATTTCATTTGGAACTGCTGCATCCTTTCTGCCTTGCGGTAATTCGGTAACATTTCGGGTACTTTCTGCTTATACTGGGGGTCTAGTAGCGTGGACACCCAGTACAGGTCGTTCTCCTTCAGCCTTTTTATACAAGGGTCCCGCGACAGGCACGACAGCATGAAAGACCCCATTTGCACAAGGTTGGATGCCGAGCTACCCATGTCCCTATCCTCGTCCTCAGTGATCTCACTGAAGGTATGTTCTTCCCCCCAGCCACGTACAACACCACGAGTACCAGATAAGTGACAACGAGCACCCTGGGAGGGCTGTTGTGATTGGTCTTCCTCCTCCCCCTCAAAGCCACATTTCTCCTCTGACTCCTCTTCCTCACAATCCTCCTCCAGCATTGCTGCAGGTCCAGCAAGCGATGCTGATAAGGCTGCTTCTGGTGGTGATGGTGACCACAACTCTTCCACTTCTTCATCACGCTCACGGCCTGATCCAACACTCTTCGCAGGGCACGCTCCAGGAAGAAAACAAATGTTATGATGTCGCTGATGGCGCCTTCTGTGCGACTGACAAGGTTTGTCACCTCCTCAAAAGGACGCATGAGCCTACAGGCATTGCGCATGAGTGTCCAGTAATGTGGCAAAAAAATTCCCAGCTCCGCAGAGGCTGTCCTAGCACCCCGGTCATACAAATACTCGTTAACGGCTTTCTCTTGTGGGAGCAGGCGGTCGAACATTAGGAGTGTTGAATTCCAACGTGTGGGGCTGTCACAAATCAAGCGCCTCACTGGCATGTTGTTTCGCCGCTGGATATCTAAAAAGTGCGCTATGGCCGTGTAGGAACGCCTGAAATGGCCACACACCTTTCTGGCCTGCTTCAGGACGTCCTGTAAGCCTGGGTACTTGTGCACAAAGCGTTGTACGATCAGATTACACACATGTGCCATGCACGGCACATGTGTCAACTTGCCCAAATTCAATGCCGCCAATAAATTTCTTCCGTTGTCACAAACCACTTTGCCAATCTTCAGTTGGTGCGGAGTCAGCCATTGATCCACCTGTGCGTTCAGGGCGGACAGGAGTGCTGGCCCGGTGTGACTCTCTGCTTTCAGGCAAGTCAACCCAAGACGGCGTGATACTGCCGTATCCGGGATGTGGAATAGTATCTGGGGAGCTGGGGGGGTGCCGTTGATGTGGAGCAAGACGCAGCAGCAGAAGAGGACTCAGCTGAGGAGGTTATGGAAGAGGATGGAGTAGGAGGAGTAGAGGAGGTGGCAGCAGGCCTGTGTGCAAGTCGTGGCGGTGTCACCAACTCCTCTGCAGAGCCACGCATTCCATGCTTGGCAGGGGTCAGCAGGTTTACCCAATGTGCAGTGTAGTTGATATACCTGCCCTGACCATGCTTTGCAGACCAGGTATCAGTGGTCAGATGGACCCTTGCCCCAACACTGTGTGCCAGACATGCCATTACTGTGCCATTTGCACTATCGAGTACAGGTTGGGGATTGCCTTTTGTGAAAAGAAATTTCGTCCGGGTACCTTCCACTGCGGTGTCCAAATAGCTACAAATTTTTTGAATGCCTCAGACTCCACCGGCTTGTATGGTAAAAGCTGGCGGGCTAAGAGTTCAGACAAGCCAGCTGTCAGATGCCGGGCATGGGGGTGACTTTGTGACATTGGCTTCTTACGCTCAAACATGCCCTTGACAGACACCTGACTGTCGGGAGATGAGCAGGAACAGCTAGAGGCGAGAGACGGAGTGGCCGATGGTTGAGAGGGGGCAAGGAGGACAGCAGTGGTTGACGTGGATGAAGATGCTGGACCAGGAGGAGGATAGCGGCTTTGAGTTTGTGTGCTGCTGGTACTCAGGTGTTGATCCCATTGGTGTTTGTCATGTGACATCATGTGCCTTCGCAAAGCAGTTGTACCTAGGTGGGTGTTGGACTTCCCATGACTCAGTTACTTTTGGCACAGGTTGCAAATGGCATTGCTGTTGTCACAGGCAGACACACAAAAAAAGTGCCACTCTGCTGAGCTCTGCAGTGACGGCGTTCTGGTGGTGGCAACAGCATGCGTTGATTGGCGTGCTCTCTGGCTGACTCCGGGTGCCGATGCATGCTGTCTGACTGTGCCACTAGCTCCTTGCGATGACCTCCCTCTGCTTCCTACTCGTCTCCTCCTCCTCTCTGTCTTTCCCCTTGTTCTTCTTCTCTTCTAGCGGGCACCCACGTGACATCCACGGACGCATCGTCATCATCATCACCCGCTTCACTTGTATCTGACAACTCAACAAAGGAAGCAGCAGCGGGTACATCATCATCATCATCACACCGTACGTACATGTGTGTAATGCTGCCTGACTGAGACATATCCCTGTTATCTACATCCTCTGGCAATAATGGTTGCGCATCACTCATTTCTTCAAACTGATGTGTAAATAACTCTTCTGACTGATCAATTGAAGCGGCTGTGGTACAAGTGTTGGTGGTGGCGGCAGGCGGGCGAGTGGTAACTTGAGAGGTGCCCGAAGCTAAGCTGGAGGAGGATGGTGCGTCAATGTTAGAAGCGGAAGCTGTAGAAGATTGGGTGTCCTGTGTTAGCCAGTCAACTATGTCCTCATAATTTTTGAGTTCTGGGTAACTGGCCTCTGAACACTGGGCATTATTGTAGGGCCAAAGGGAATCACAGCACCACGACCACGATGGCTCCTGCGGATTGGCCTGCCTCTGCCTGTCATTTTTTTTGCGATTAGTGGTATTATATGTGCAAGCTACTGTGACAACAGATATGAGTGGCACTGTGCACTTGCTGAAGTTGGCAGAGTAGACTCTGTAGGCCTGACACACACGCTTGCAGACAAATAACTGCTATTCAATGTATTACAGTCAAAATTGTATTCTTTGTTTAAATGTGGACTACTGACTGTAACAACAGATATAAGTGGTGGCACTGACTGGGCAAGTTGGCACAGTATATGCTGTGAGCCTAAGACACACACGCTGGCAGGCAGGCAAATTAAATTAGAAAAAAGTGTTGCTTTTTTTTAAATGTAGACTGCTGGTACACCACCTGATTGGATTGGTTGCACTGGGCACAGTATCAGTTGTGAGCCTGACACACACACTGGCTAGTAGGCAGGCAAATTAACTTAGATTAGACAAAATAAAAGTCTTGGTTTTTAAAATAGACTGCTGGTACACCACCAGATTGTATTGATTGCACTGGGCACAGTATCAGTTGTGAGCCTGAGAAACACACAGAATAGCGGTCAGGCAAATGAACTTAGATTTAACAAAATACAATTTGGTTTTTTTTTAAAGTAGACTGCTGGTACACCACCTGATTGGATTGGTTGCACTGGGCACAGTATCAGTTGTGAGCCTGACACACACACTGGCTAGTAGGCAGGCAAATTAACTTAGATTAGACAAAATAAAAGTTTTGGTTTTTAAAAGTAGACTGCTGGTACACCACCAGATTGGATTGATTGCACTGGGCACAGTTTCAGTTGTGAGCCTGAGAAACACACAGAATAGCGGTCAGGCAAATGATCTTAGATTTAACAAAATACAATTTGTTTTTTTTAAATGTACACTGCTGGTACACCACCTGATTGGATTGGTTGCACTGGGCACTGTATCAGTTGTGAGCCTGACACACACACTGGCTAGTAGGCAGGCAAATGAACTTAGATTAGACAAAATAAAAGTTTTGGTTTTTAAAAGTAAACTGCTGGTACACCACCAGATTGGATTGATTGCACTGGGCACAGTATAAGTTGTGAGCCTGACACACACACTGGCTAGTAGGCAGGCAAATTAACTTAGATTAGACAAAATAAAAGTTTTGGTTTTTAAATGTACACTGCTGGTACATCACCAGATTGGATTGGTTGCACTGGGCACAGTATCAGTTGTGAGCCTGACACACACACTGTCTAGTAGGCAGGCAAATGAACTTAGATTAGACAGAAAAAAAACAAAAAAACAGACTGATGTTATAGCCCTAAAAAGGGCTTTTTGGGGTGCTGTCCTTGCAGCAGAGATCAAAAGAGTCCTTGAGGACTTGTCCTGAAAAAGTCAGAAATGCTGACTATAAGAACCCAGGCCATCCAGGGGTGCCCCTATACTAGTAAGCAGAAGGGTTAAGGGGTGAACATGCCCCCCTCACTCCTGGGGTCAAAACAATTGGTGGCAAGTGACGGGATTAGAGCCTCACAACGAAGCAGCGGGTCACTTACAATTTATTTATACAAATGAATGGAGAGGAACTATGCAGCCCTAAAACGAACAACTTTAAACAAACTATTGGAAGCAAGGGACAAGATAGCCAGTAATAAAACGAAAGCTATTCTCATTGCCGAACTGATGGAGAGAGACCGAGCCAGCAGTGCTGTACCTTCGCCACAGATGGAGGAAAGCGAAGTCACAAGGGAACTAAGGATAAAGCTGGCATTTTACCGGGAACCACCATCAGAAGAAACTGTAACCAGAGTGATGGCGGAGGTAAAAGATTACATATTGGCCAACAGACAACAGGCAATACAGCTACAACTAGCATATCAGCAACCCAGAAAGGGGTCACCAGCAGTATCGGCCACCACACAAGGAAAAGCGTAGCTCGCATAAAATGCATTTAAAGCTGTCACAGACAAGGAAGAAGATATTGATGGGTATCTTCAAGATTTTGAAAGACTGTGCCACTTACATGACATTGGACAAGCAGATTGGGAACCATGTTGGCAAGCAAATTGTCTGGCCGTGCCGCAGTGGCATACCCGGCATTCCTAGATGAGGACAGCAAAGATTACCACTAGGTGAAGCAGGCCATCTTAACGCAATATGCTCTCACCCCAGAGGCATATCGACCACGATTTCAGGAGCTCAACAAACAGGAGAAGTACTCCCATGCTGAGTGGGCATATCGACTGCAGAGTTCTGCCATGGGATGGGTTCAGGCTAACCGAGCCACAACCATGGAAGAACAGCTGCAATTGATTCTATTAGAGCAGTTCTTCAGTGGACTGACCCCAGAAGTGCAAGTATGGGTAAGGGACCATAACCCCCTTACCCTCTCTGACATCGCTCGGCTGGCCGATGAACACTATGATGCATGGCGTCACCACCGACCACCACCTCGCCCATCGTATAAGTCTGCAGTGCCGTCCCCAGCACCCCCGGCTGTAGCCCCACCCTGTCAGGGCAGAAGCAATCGATTCAAAACCTCTGCTCCCAGGTACCAACCTTGTGCCAATATCCGCTGTCACCGATGCTAGTAGTTGGGACATGTCCAGAGGGAATGCCCCCAGAACCGGAACCGGAACACGTGGGTTCGTCTGCGCCAACCACCGCCAAACAGAGCAGTGGCCTATTGCTACCGCACCGAGACCGGTACCTATGATGCTGAACCCCACTACCCGGAAGGACAACTAGGGATATTATATGAAGTCAACCCCGCCCAGGCTGCATCGAACAACTGACAACATCATCAGCAAAGAGGTAAGAGGGAAAGAGGTAGCCATAGACCCCATGTCACAAGTGTAGAAAGATTGGGTCACCTCCAGTCAGGCAGGATTACAGGGGGAGAGGTACTTGTGGGACAAGGGATTACTATACAGGAACTCAGAGAGTATAGGGGCTGGGTCCATACCGATCCCTGTGAAATAGTTGGCAGTACCCCAGAAATATATGCAGGAATTACTCTGAACAGCCCATTATTTTTTATCTGGACATCTGAGTGTCAGCCAAACTAAATAACGGCTAACTCAAAACTTTTTCTGCCAGGGATTTTGAAAGATATTTGTCAGTACTGTCGGACTTGTGACACCTGTCAGAGGGTGTGTAAGAGAGGGGACCGCCATAAAGCACAACTTCACCCCCTTCCCCTTATTGAAGAACTGTTTAGCAGGGTAGCCGTAGACTTGGTAGGGCCACTAACTAGACTAAGCCCTTCTGGCAAGAAATATATCCTGACCCTAATAGATTATGCCACTAGATACCCAAAGGCGGTGGCACTGACCAATGTCCGCGCTAAGACGGTTGTGGATGCCCTGATGCAAATTTTCTCCCGCATGGAATTTCCCTGAGAGATTATTTCGGATCAGGACACCGAATTTACCACTGAAGTCACACACCAACTCTGGAGACTATGCAGAATTAAGCCCATAGTAAACTCGGCATACCACCCCCAGTCTAATGATCTCTGCAAATGTTTTAATGGGATGCTAAAACAAATGCTGGGGACGTTCTCAGACACTAGGAAAGACTGGGAAAGATTCCTGCCCCACCTTCTATTTGTGTACAAAGAGGTCCCCAAGAATCCACCAGATTCTCCCCCTTTGAACTACTGTTCGGTAAAAGGGTGAGAGGCCCGTTAGACAGCATTGGGATCAAGTTCAACCGGTTAAGATCTCCTTTGATCTGCAATATGCGGATTAGTTATTAATTAATTAGTTGTTAAATAATTATTAATATTATAGTATTTGAGGATGAATAAAGAGTTAGTCTATCAAGTTCAAACTTTTTAGATCTCTTTTGATCTTTTTAATATGTGGACTATTTATTATTAATTGTTAATTGATCCAGAGGAAGGCAAACAGAAAAAAAAAAACATTGAAACTTTGCCAATTGTCTCATAAGGGGAAAAAAAGCAAAATTCCTTCCTGACCCCAGAAACTGACGATCAAATTTCTCCCTGGATCAATATTCCTTTACTAGTTATCTAGGATAACCTTGAATGCCCTCTTTATTCAAAAATATATCTAACCCCTTTTTGAAGTTGTCTATCGAATTCGCTGTCACCACCTCCTTTGGTAGAGAATTCCACAGTTTAACCACCCTAACTGTGAAGAACCTTTTTCTTTCTTTAAGGTGAAATATATTTTCCTCTAACCTCAAAGGATGTCCTCTTGTCAGTTGAAAATCTCTTGCTTCAAAAAGTTCACTTGACAAAGCCTTATATTGACCCTGGACATATTTAAATAAGGTAATCATATTCCCTCGTAGACGCCTTTTTTCTAGCGAAAATAAGTTTAATTTGGTTAGTCTTTCTTCATAACTTAGCCCCTCCATTCCCCTTTTTAGTTTTGTAGCCCTTCTCTGTACTTTTTCCACCTCTAAAATGTCCTTTTTATGAAGTGGTGCCCAAAATTGTACTTTAATTGTACACATATTCTAAATGAGGGCGTACTAAAGATTTGTATAGTGGCAGAATTATATTTGCTTCCCTTGCTTCAATACCCGTCTTAACACATGCTAATATTTTACTTGCCTTTGCAGCTGCTGCTTGGCATTGAGCACTGTTACCTAGGTGGTTGTTCACTAGTACGTCCAAATCCCTTTCAATATCTGATACCCCTAGATTTGCTCCATTAAGATTATAAATTGCATGGCTATTTTTCCTTCCCAAATGCATAACCTTACATTTATTTGTATTAAATCTCATCTGCCATTTAGCTGCCCATTTCTCTAATTTATGCAAATCCCTTTGTAGGGAAAGTACATCATTATCTGATTTTATTACCTTGCAGAACTTAGTGTCATCAGCAAAAATGGAGACACAACTTTCAAGTCCTACTTCTACGTCATTAATAAATATGTTAAAAAGGAGAGGACCTAATACTGAACCTTGAGGAACCCCACTTACCACATTAGTCCAATCGGAGTATGTTCCATTTACAACAACCCTTTGCTTCCTGTCTTTTAGCCAGCTCTCAATCCATGAGCAGATATTTACTGCAATTCCTGTATCCCTTAGTTTGCTCACTAGTCTTCCATGTGGCACTGTATCAAAAGCCTTTGAAACATCCCAAAAGACTACATCCACTGAGTTGCCCTAATCCAAGTTCCTACTAACCTCCTCATAGAAATTAATTAGATTGGTCTGACACAACCTATCCTTCATAAATCTTTGTTGACTGCTACCTATGATCTTGTTCAAATAGACATATTCTTGTATTCTGTCCCTTATTAACCCTTCTAAAAGCTTCCCAACTACAGATGTGAGGCTCACTGGTCTATAATTCCCCGGATTTGCTCTTGCTCCCTTCCTAAATATAGGTATCACCTCTGCTTTTCTCGCGTCATCCGGTAGAGACCCTGAGTGAGTCTTGAAAGATTAGATATAATGGTACCCTTGGATGTATTCCATCAGGACCTGGGGCTTTATTAACATTTATTTTCTCCAATCTCTTTTGGATTTCTTCCTGCGTAAACCAATTATTTAGTGATGGTAGTGTAGCCCCATTATGTTGCGGTGTCCCAATCACTGCACAAAAGTTTCACTGCACAAAAAGGATATTACATTTTCATGTAAACTATACATACAATTCATCTGGGGATATAAAAAAAACAAAAAAAAACAAAGGCTCATTATTGCAGAAAAAATTGTGGACTGTTTATCCTCACATGACCCACTTCACCAAGGAAACCTCTAAGTATATCATTGATTGGCTAAGGAATTCCCGAAAATACACCAAACCTAAATTAGATGGAATATAGCTGAATATATAACTCATCTATTTGCTGACTTAATATAACACATAAGAACATGGTTTAAAAATGTCAGAAATCCTACACTGTGAAACTTGCAGATCTCTCCCATATATGGAAAAGCTAAATTCCCAGTAGAAACTTATGATCTTAATTTACAAATGTGGAAACAGAAAGGCATTAAATATGTTTTGTCTTTTATAGAACTTAAAAACAGGATCTGTATGTACTGTTGAGCAAATAGTGGAGAAATATAAAGTCACTGGATAAACTTTCTGCGCTTACCATTAGCCAAAACATTATGGCTTCCCTATAGAGACCCTGATTATGGATGGCCCTCAGAAACCAGGTACCTAATTACTAAATCCATTACTTCCGACAACGTAGCATCAAATGCAATATTTCATTTTGCATAGGGCATATTACCCAAACAGTCAGATGTTAAGTCCAAACTTGTCAACAATTGTCCAAATGCCATATCAGAAAATATATGTTACCTCACACTATTTGGGACTGTGGCAAAATAAATATTATCACTCAGGCATTAAGCACAGTCAATGTATTGTCTTCACACCCTACCTGGTCTCCTCGGAAACTTGTCAGAATGGAGGAAACAGGAACATTTTTATTTTAGATTTAAGTCTATATTCCTATTGGTTGCAAGGAAAGCTGTCCTTATAAATGGTACAAAGCTTCCCCACCTTAGTTAAGTCCAATAGTATGAGACGTCTAGAGAGAAACAAATACCCCCCCCCCCAAAAAAATGTATCTACTTGGACTGTATGTATTAAAATGTGTCCAAACTAAATACCATATTTTACAACTGTTTTTTTTCCTTCCTTTGCAACTACATTCAACCAGCTGACCTCATATTTATTCAAAATAAATATGACGGTTAAATAATCACACACATATATATATATATATATATATATATACAAACAAACATCTAATTACCTCCTCTTAACATTTTCAAAGCAAAAATGCAACATTCTGAATATGGATTCCATCATTAAGGTATATGTAAGTTTCATGGAGTATGAATGCACCGAAAAGAGGAGAATAAGTAGTGTAAACATTTTTTTTTGCTTCAGAAAATACTAAAATAAACATTATTAAACTTACTCCGAGAAGTAAGCTACGCCACCATCGAAAAAGAATGCCTGGCCGTGGTTTGGGCCCTCAAGAAGCTACATACATACATTTGTATTAGCAAACCTTTTCCTTATTCAGAGATCACAACCTGTTAGTGTGGCTCAACAGTGTGGCAGGAGACAATGGAGTCTAGCACTGCAGCCCTTTTACTTTACAATACACTACCGCCCTGGAAAGCAAAACGACAAAGCTGACAGATTATCCAGACAAACTGAATTGAAGAAGTGATCTGTGAGGACTTTCCCGGACATCGACAAGCTGATCTGCTAGGATCAGACTGGGTATGCTGGCTTGTGGGTACGTGGAAGCTGTGTGTCAAAAAACAGCCACCTAATTTTATTACAAAGACAATGTGTGATTTTATGTGTTTAAACTCTATATTACATCTTGGTTGCAGCCAGTTCATAAGGAGTTAACTGCATTTGGAGTGTTATGATGTCATCTGTAAATGTCATGCTGGGAGTCAGTTATGAAAGTTTGCTCTGATGGTTGATACATAAAAAAATATATGTCTGTCATTTTAGAGAAAGATAGAGATAAAAGCATTTATTATTTTGCCAAGCCTGCTGTTTGCCTCCTGTGGCCCGTCTGAGGTCCTGAACTGATGTCCTGGCCTGAACAAGTCAGAAATGCCGAACATGTAAGAACCCAGGCCATCCAGGGGTGCCCCTATACTAGTAAGCAGAAGGGTTAAGAGGTGAACATGTCCCTCTCACTCCTGGGGTAGGAATAATTACCTTTTCAAGAACTTCCTATTTTTTTATCATTATTTTTGTTGTGGCTACCAGCACCACTGCCAGTACTATCAATACTGTATTAAGAGGAGAGTTGACTCACGTGCTCATCCTTTGTTTATAGATAATATTTGTACACTCTACATTTTCTTATTAATTCACCATTTTTTATGAATAATAAAAGAAAATTGGATGGTTGACCTACTTATTCAGAGCACAAAACCATACCAACCAAAATATAGTAGAACTCATGGATCAAAGTGTGATCTTGGTAAAGAACCAGATTTTATTGGTACAAGTGAGTGATGTGACAACCGCAGCCCTCCTGATACTTAATAATTGCTGTATCTTGATATATATCTGATAGGATTGTTTATACCATCTTGTTATATTAAAATATGCTGAATTATTATCTATATTAATTTATAATAAATATATTCTCACATAATACAGTTTTGTTTATTTCATGAGGCCAAAGCTTACATATATAGTGTATATTAATATATATATATATATATATATATTACATATATATTAATTGCCAAAATCCACAACAGCACTTACTGAATTACTAGTGGAGTAACACTTTGTATTTATGTTCATGGTTAATATTGAGAAGTTTATGCATTTCATTATTTTTATTGTGATTACCTACTGTTTCTGTTGGGCTTGATAAGAACCTAGTTCAAACCTAACCAGTAGGACCATCTGGTACTTTGTATATCCCTGATAGCAAGAACAGAACCAACTCATCTGACAGCCACTAAAGCGCCCAGCAAACCAAAGGAATCAGTAGAGCCACCCAGGAAATGTAACAGACTCCAATGCATGTTCAACAGCAATAATCCCATTAATAAGGATTAATATTCCCTCAGAATAAAACCTACACATCAGTTATGTAGTCCAGACTGACAACTTACTATCAAGGCTAATCGGTCTTTTGATCCAGGGTTTTCCGGGGGTTATCTGATCAGATCAGGACTGGAGACACTCAGTCTCTGATGTATGTGACCCCCCATTTGCTCCAGCCTGCTTTCCCATTCTCACCTAAGTGTCCACTGTCCCCTGTTGATGGCCAGCTCTTCCCTCAATGTACTGGAGCCCCTACAACCAAGTACCTCGTAACTGATGACCAATCTGCCCCCGGGACCCTGTTAATACACTTTACTAAAGTCCCTGGGGAAAATGCAGCACTTCAATATCAAACATGACTGGTTGCCACCATTACATCAATAAATTCCCACAACAATACAATAATTCTGATCACCCCCATATTGTGGCCCTCTCCATGAACAACATAGCTCCTGATCCAGCACAATAAAAATGTAGCCATCACAGTTCAAGTATTCAGGCTGTGTCCGTGGAGAGAAGGAGGAAAGAATACCAATAGTCCTTATCAAGTCAGGGCCCTCGATAGTCCAACAGTCCCCCAAAGCTTTGGGCCCTCAATAGTCGAACAGTCACCCAAAGCTTTGGGCCTCCCCCATGACATCATAATGCTCATTTACTATATTTGCAACTGTGCAACTTGTTATCAGGTTATCATAGGGACTAAGCTAGCTTTGAGGTAATAGTCATCTGCACATTACCGGTAGGAAGTATATCTCGGGGATCATAGAAGTTTAATATTTCACTTATCGATGTGAGATGGGCATAGTGTCTTCTTCGGTAATGTGCATGGTATTTTTAATTGTTGCGTTCTTTACATTGAATAGGGTTTACTAACAGGACAAACAAAGATCTTTAGTAATAATCAGGTCTACCTGTGATTTACTAAAACTATAATAAAGTCAGCAGTGAAACAAGGTAATTCCCGATGTAATAGTATGCATCCACCCCCTGGCCACCTCATTACACATCATGCATAGAGTAGAGTATATGTGTTATTGGGGTCAAGCGTGCACAATTTAATCATTCTTTCCAATGGCACAGGGTCAATTACATGTGAAAAGCAGACACTAAATACAGATGTGTTAAAAATCAGCACATGCGCTATCAAAGGCACAAGCGTGGTTGGCAAAGATTCAATGGTATGATGACATGATATATTATTGATGTACAAAACCATCAAATATAGCAAAATTATAACCTCAGCACCACATATTCATCACTGTATATATATATATATATATATATATATATATATTTTTTTTTTTTTTATTACACATATATGTCAAATAATGTTAAAATTGCATCATTTATTGTGTTTTTTGGTGCTATACTTTCCCTCTAGCAGCTATTGCGGCACTCAGCAATGGTTTTAAAAAAAAATTATGAGTGATCTTTGGTACATGTAATATTTTCTTCAATTGTTTGTAGTTAGGGCACTACCCTAGTTTGCAAGTGATGCCTAAATTGTTATTAGCATAGGGTTTGGGTGTCAAAGTCTAACTGAGTAACTCATAATTTTTGTCAGTGCAAAAATCTATGGGGATTTGTGCAGTGCTTTTCAGCTTAGTCATGCAATTCACTTGTAGCAGTGACCCGTAGCAGTTCTCTCGCAATGTTTTAGGGATGGCAGATTAACATAGCTATGTAGGATTTTCTCTGTTACTATTGCATTCATAATTGCGTTTGCTGGGATTAGCATAGGGTCCTTGATCTGTTACTGCATGACATTTGTTTTCTATTTCTGTCACTTACACTTAGAATTTTGAGCTGGGTGATTTGACTAGGCCAAACAATTAAAAGACAATTCAGGAGCCAGTTAAGCTACAACTGCAGTCCTAAACATTACCTTTTCTGTGTTCTTCAGCATTTTACATCACCTGATACACAGAGGCAGTAAAACACATTTATTTGAAGTTCTATAATCAAATAATGTATTCTTAGGTGGAACTTCCCCTTTATTATATGCCACAAAAAATGTGCCTCTGTGATTATCCATTTCCCTTTATTTCATGACAGAGACGATGCTTAAGTACAATACAATTTAAAACAAAATCTTATTTCATTCAACATTTTTTTTTCCCTGACTGACATTTTTTAGATTCTCCAAAAGAAAGTAAATGTATTTTTTGTGGTTAGTAATTGCAGTCAAGGTGGTTATATTATTTCTTGTTTTTGTGTTTTATAAGTACTGAGTACAATAAACCATTGGGAAACATTATAATTATAATCAGACCCATGGTGATTACTAAATTGTGAGTTGCATACAATTGAAATGCTCCTTATAGTGACTTTCTCTTCTCCTCGATGTTATAAATATTATTAAATAGCAACATTCTTTTTCTTTTCTTATACAAGTCTGAGCCAGTCCAGTACTGATTTCTTTCTTTACAATTTAGGATATAGTATTAGTTACTCAAATATATTTTTATGTTTAGGGAAAAGATGATGTATATAAATGTGCATCTATGTCTAATAGTATGTATAAAAAACAGGTTCCATATATATAAACCACGTTTCTTAGCTCCAGTCATTGAGAGACCCCAATAAGCCATGATACCCCAATAACCCACTTGCGCTCAAGGAGAGATATCCCATATATAGTTGTGGATCTTACGAATGTTGGTCACATTTGCAATGTTGGTCAAGCAATTGCAGCCCTCGCAAAGCGAGGCCCGCAGTTGAGATCCACATCTATATAAGTGATTGCAATGAGCGCCAAAGGCGCTTATTGCAGGACTCACAATGAGCGCCGCAGGTGCTCATCATGAGGCCAGTAGGGCTAGCATCACCCCCATTTGCACAGGGCTGCAATGAGCGCCGTAGGCGCTCATCACGGGGCCCTCTGCCTTTCTCTCTCATCTCCCCTCTGTTTCTCTCTCTCTCTCATCTCCCCTCTGGACTGGAAGGAGCGCCATTCACTGTCTGTCACACCTTCTCCCTCCTTCCCCCCTTTGTCCTCCCTTTCTCCCTCTCCAATTACCTCCCTATCCCCTTTCCCCTCTCTGTTTACTAAGATCTGATGAGCTCCTGCTGTTGTTCCCTCCCCTGCAGCACGTTGTCTGCCTGTGACATGCGTGTCATTTCATTAGCATATGCCGGTCCGGTCACAGGCAGAAAACACACTGCAGGGGAGGGAACAGCAGCAGGAGCTCATCGGATCTTAGAAAGCAGAGAGGGGAAAGGGGATAGGGAGGTAATTGGAGAGGGGATAAGGGAGGAGGAGGATAAGGAGGGAGGAGGAGGAGGAGAAGGAGAAGGAGTGAAGAGGATGGGAAGGAGGGAGGAGGATAAGGGGGAAGTAGGATAAGGAGGGAGGAGGAGGATAAGGGGCGAAGGAGGAAGGGGGGAAAGGGAGGAGGTTACGGTTAATGGAGAATGAGGAGGAAGATAAGGGGTGAGGCAGGGAAGAGGAGGAGGAGGATAAGGGGGAAGGAGGAGGGGAAAGAGGGAGGAGGATATGGAGGAGGATAATGGAGAAAGGAGGGAGGAGGAGGGGAAGGGTGAAGGAGGAATGTGAATAAGGGGGTAGGAGGGAGGAGGAGGAGGGTAAGGGGGAAAGGGAGGAGGAGAATAAGGGGGAAAAGGAGGATAAGGGCAAAAGGAGCAGGATAAGGGGGGAAGGGAGGAGGAGGATAAGGGGGGAAAGAGGGGGAGAGGGGGAAAGAGACACAGGGGAGGGAGAGGGTGGAAGAAACACAGAGGGAGGGAGATAGGGGGGAAGAGAGATATGGGAGGGAGAGGACTGAAAAGAGACATAGGGGAGGAAGGGGGAAGGAGACACAGATGTGGGAGGGTAGAGTCACAGGGAAAGGCAGAGGGGAGAAATAGACACATGGGAGGACATGGGAGGGAGAGGGGTGAAAAGAGACAAAGGGGAGGGGGTTAAAAGAGACAAAGGGGAAGGAGGGGGTTAAAAGAGACAAAGGGGAGGGAGGGGGAAGAGACACAGGGGAGGGAGATGGGGGAAAAAGACACAGGGAAGAATGAAAGAGACACAGGGGAGGGAGAGGAGGGAAAGAGACACAGGGGAGAGAGAGGAATAAAGAGACACAGGGGAGGGGGAAAGAGACACAGGGGAGGGGGAATAGACACAGGGGGAGGGAGAGGGGTAAGAGACACAGGGGAGCGAGAGGGGAAGAGACACAGGGGAAGGAGAGGGGGAAGAGACACGGGGAGGGAGAGGGTGGAAGAAACACAGAGGGGGGAGAGAGGGGGAAGAGGACTAAAAAGAGACATAGTGGAGGGAGGGGGAAGGAGACACAGATGTGGGAGGGTAAAGTCACAGGGAAAGGCAGAGGTGGGAAAGAGACACATGGGAGGACATGGGAGGGAGAGGGGTGAAAAGAGACAAAGGGGAGGGGGTTAAAAGAGACAAAGGGGAAGGAGGGGGTTAAAAAAGACAAAGGGGAGGGAGGGGGAAGAGACACAGGTGAGGGAGAGGGGAGAAAAAGACACAAGGTAGAATGAAAGAGACACAGGGGAGGGAGAGGAGGGAAAGAGACACAGGGGAGAGAGAGGGGGAAAGACACACAGGGGCGGGGGAAAGAGATACAGGGGAGGGGGAATAGACACAGGGGGAGGGAGAGGGGTAAGAGACACAGGGGAGGGAGAGGGGAAGAGACACAGGGGAAGGAGAGGGGGGAAGAGACACAGGGGAGGGAGAGGGGGGAAAAGAGACACAGTGGAGGGAGAAAGAGATACAGGGGAGGGAGAAGGGGAGAAAGACACGGGGGAGAGGGTGAAGAGACACAGGGGAGGGAGGGGGAGAGACACAGGGGAGGGAGAGGGGAGGAAAGAGATGGGAGGGAGAGGGGGGAAAGAGATGGGAGGGAGAGGGGGAAAGAGACGGGACGGAGGTGGGAGAAACACAGGGGAGGCAGAGGGGGGGGAATGGAGGCACAGGAGAGGGAAAAAAGGAGACACAAGGGAGGGAGAGGAGGGAGGAAATGAGACACAAGGTAGGAAATAGACAGGGGGAAAGATTCAAAGGCCTCACATTAGGTGGAAAACAGCATTGCCAGGCTTAACATTAGGGAGAGGAGGGGGGAAATGAGACAAAAGGGAGGAAGTAGACAGGGTAGAGACTTGCAATAAACAATGAAGGCTCTCAGCGCGGGGCTTCAGATGAGTGCCGAAGGGCCTCACATTGGGTGGCAAACAGCATTGCCAGGCTTAATATTTTTTTCCCGTCATTTTTGACGGGCATGTAGATAGTTCTTAAATAACTGCCTGTTGAAATATTCAAAAGACAGAAGCACAGAATCTATAATTCACTAGTTTTCTGAAAGCTTTCTGTCATTTGGTTAATGGGGCATGGAATTCATCAATACTGCTCTGCATTATGAAACAGAGCACGGAAAACAAAGTGAAAAACTTTTTTTTTATTTTTAAAACTAGTAACTAGTTTGCCTGTCATAAATGACAGTATCATATAGTATCTTCAATTGTCTGTACAGTCTGCCTTAGTGCTGTCTCTCTCTCTCTCTGTGCACTCTGAGTCTCTCTGTGCACCCTCTCTCTCTCTCTCTCTCTGTGCCCTCTCTCTCTGAGTGCCCCTTCCTCTCACTCTCCTTCCCTCTTTTTCTCGCTACCTCCCGTTCCTCCTCCCTCTCGCTCTCTTCTCCTCCCTCTCTCCCTTCCTCCCTCCCTCTCTCTCCCTCCCTCTTTCTCTCTCCCTCCCTTTTTTCCACTTGCTATCTCCCTCTCTCTCCGCCTTTCTCTCATTCCCTCCCTTCCCCTTTATTGCCCTCTCTCTCTCTGCAATAGTAAAAATAGCCCTACAAATGGCTATTTGCTAGTTGAAACCAAAAAGTACATGATTATTCCAGTGGGTTAATCTCAAAGGAATAATGTGAAACATGCTACGGAAGTGACAAGAATATGTAAGCATGTGTAATTTATGGTCCCTTCTGGAAACGAGAGAACTGTCACGTGTTGTGAAAGATAGCACTGCTCCATTTAAAATGGATGAGAGAAAAATTAAAAGGGCTTCAAATGAAAAATGTTACGCATTTTCTATTTGATGGTGGTTTCTCTATATGATAGTTCAGAAAAGTTTTATTGACTTCAGGGGCCCTTTATGATCTCTTTTAGTTGCAAGTATAAAAATAAGCACGTAGCAGTTTTTTTTCCTGTCTCTCACTGGTTTATTATAATGTGCCAAAAACCATCTTACCTCATTGCTGTAAAATTTAGCACCTGCAGTACCTTGGACAGCTGCCTGCCCATATCTGGATACAAACCTGAAGCATATTGGCTGGAATAACATGCAATTCAACCTCTAGTCATGGGAAGTATTCCAGGTTATTTATGGATAGTCTTTTTGCAACACATTTAAGCTGAATTTAACAGGAAAGCAGTGAAATTTTATTAGGTCAGCATATAATTATGTTTCAAACTATTTTAGATTGTTGTCCTTTTTTGTTATGGAAAAACATATTTAAATGACCACTGTTTATAATGCCTGAAATCAAGAAGTACCTTATCTGTCTTGTCAAAATGAGGAAAATGTATAACACTTTCTCCCTTTAGGGCAGCAACAGTCCAACTGTACATTGTATGCTGCAGGAAAATAACAACAGATTGTTAGCTCTTCAGGATATTGATTGTTGGATATATTAATTAGAAATAGGTAAATTATATTAATTAATTAATTAATTATTATAAAAAAATATATATAACAAATACAAAAACGCTAAATAGCACATATTATACTGCCGTTACTTTATGAATACATTAATGCTTTGCACTTCCTAATACATTTATTCATTCCTAATTAACTATTAACGCACATTATTTTAATATGTATTAATTAGTAATGGAAAATAGAAATTTATACTTTCCACTGCACTAAAAAAAATTAAATTTTTACACTGCACTTATATATCTGGATTACTGCTCAATGGCTGGCAGCGATAGCACTCTCAAAGCAGTTACATATTTAAATCACTTTATTATGCTCTGAAAACCTGAAAACATTTTCTTATTTACACTGCACTATAAAAATGTATATTTAACACTGTAATTATATATCTGTCTTTGCAATGAGCGCCGAAGATGACCGTTGCAAAGAATGAAACTTGAAGGACACGAGGGGAGAGGCTCGCAATGAATGACAAAGGTGCTCAGAGGAGCAAAAGTACATGAGAGGAGAGGCTCGCAATGAGAGCCGAAGATGTTCAGAGGAGCAAAGTACACAAGAGGAGATGCTCACAATGAGCACCGAAGGTGCTCAGAGGAGCAAAAGTACACAAGGGGAGAGGCTCGCAATGAGCGCCGAAGGTCCTCAGTGGAGCAAAAGCTTTACATTGTGTGGCAAACAGCATTGCCATGGCTTAAAATTGTATTGCCCCTTCAGTTTTGATGGACAAGTCACTAGTTAAATATAAATAGTAAAGTATATTCATTTATTAATTAACTGTACTAAATACATTTTATATTTTACACTGTACTTATATATCTGTCTTCACGATGAGCGCTGACGGTGATCATTGCAAAGCAGGAAACTTGACGTACACAAGGGGAGAGGCTCGCAATAAGCACCAAAGGTCCACAGAGGAGCAAAAGCCTTACATTGTGTGGCAAACAGCATTGCCAGGCTTCAAATTTTATTGCCGTCATTTTTGACAAGTCGCTAGTCTCATATAATTGCTGGTTTGTCTGTCACACCTGCAGGGTGTTTTGTGCAGGCAACACTGTTGACTGTACACTTAGGGCATTGCAGGAGTAGCGCGCATGTGCAGAAGTGTTATTTTGTTCCCTAACCGCTGCCATAACTGCCGGGAAGCACTGCAGAAGAAACAGGACAGAGAGAGAGAGAGAGAGAAAAGGACAGAGAGAGAGAGAGAGAGAGAGAGACAGGACAAAGAGAGAGAGAAAGGACAGAGAGAGAGAGAAAGGACAAAGATAGAGATAGGACAGAGAGAGAGAGACAAGACAGATAGATAGACACAAGACACAGAGAGATAGTGAGAGACAGGACAGAGAGAGAGGACAAAGAGAGAGACAGTACAGCGAGAGAGAGGCAGAACGGAGAATGAGACAGAGCAAGATAGGACACACATGGAGAGAGGGGACTAAGAGAGAGAAAGAGGGGACGCAGAGGGAGACAGGACAGCAAGAGAGAGAACGAGACAGGACACACAGAGAGAGGACAGAGAGAGACAGGACAGAGAGAGACAGGACAAATAGAGACAGGACAGATAGAGACAGGACAGATAGAAAGAGAGACAGGACAGACAGAGACAGGAGAGATAGTGTCAGGAGAGAAAGACAGGACAGAGAGAGATAGGAGAGAGCGTCAGTTAAATGTTTTACATTCCCTTGACAGTTATTTTTTGGAATGTCCTTTTAAGTATCTAATCGAATGATAAATATGTATCAGTAACAGGAAATCAGTAATGATTACACAACCACAGAAACCATTTTTTTTTATTTATAGAACTCTATATAGTGACTTCTATCTCAGTTACTGTTTGAAATGTTCATAATACTTTACATTTCAGCTAGAACACATGGGCCGACTAGATAGGCTTATTGGTCAGGTCTGAGGCAGTGTTAGCTTACCCAGATTAAGCTTCCCCCCCCTAAGTATAGGCAAGGGATGAATACAATTCTTCATGATAAAATATTTAACTCCAAATATTGATCCCTATAGTATTGTGTACCAGGTCACTTGGGTTTTTATGGTTTTTAATACAGTGTTTTTTTTTTTAGTCAATCCAATTGGGTGTCAAGCACCATACTTTCACTTGAATATTAGAATCAATTATTATACCCAAAAGACGAATTACTGAAGTAGGGTTTACTGATTTATTAACTGCTAATGGAATCCCAAGTTCCTTGGCCATTTCAATAAAAGTGTTAATGGAAGCTTTGATTCCAGATATAAGTTCCACTACCAATTGTAAGAATTAACTAAAATCTTTGAAATAAGCACATGAGATGGAACAGTCCATGGGAAAACAAAGATCAAAAAATGTCCTCCTTGGAAACGCAACCTAATAAATGATGGATGTAGGATTAAATTCCAGCCTTGTAGTTAAGAGGCATCTACTTAAATCCTACATGCTGCAAATTTCGCAAAGTTACAACGCTATTAAATTAGCCCTGCTGTGAGCAACGTGTGAGCTACACAGCAGGGCCGTCCGTATCAACACAGAGAAAATCTACATGAAGAGTGACAGCCTGCGAGATGATCTCGCAAGCTCCCACACTTCATCAATTGCTGCGGGGGTCCTGAACGGGACCTCCGTGGCAGTCCCACACATAAGCTCTGCCGTGGGGGGTACTCAAACTACCCTCCCGGCACCTAAAATTAACCCCCTCTATGCAGGGATCCCCATCGGGACCCCCAAAGTGTCCCCACATTAGCCCCTTGCTGCAGGGGTCCATAAGGACCCCTGCAGCCCCCCCACATTAACCCCTTGCAGCGGGGGTCCCCGATCGGCACCTATCGTGACCGTGCTGCATTTAAATTTTTTAATTTCCCACCTCGTGGCTCCTTTAAGGACCATAAAGGTCCTAAAAGGACTTGAGCTAAAAAATATTAACTCCAGGCAACTAAAATTAACCCCATAACTCATGGGGGTCAATACAGACCCCCATAAGCCTTAATTAACTATGTCACTCATGGGGATCAAAACAGACCCCCTTAATTAACCCTTTAACACATGGGGGTCAATACAGACCCCATAAGCCTCTATTTAACCCCATCAGTCTCATAAGGGTATATTATGACCCTTATGGGGCAGTTACAACCCTAACAGTAACCACATAAGTGCCATGACGGTCCTCAAGGACCCTCATGACAATAACTACAAACACTACACTGCACTATACCCCCCAATAAACCATTAAATCTAAACTAACCCCCCTCTACACTTATCTATTAACATCTACACTACCTACCTACCCCCTAATAACCCCCCCACCACCACTGTAATGACAGGAAATAACAAAACCTAAGTCACAAAAAATAAAAAAATCTTCCTATACAAAAAATAAAAAACCTAAGTCACAAAAAATAAAAAATCTACATTACAGAAAATAAAAAAACCTAAGTCACAAAAAATAAAAATAGGAACATTACAGAAAATAAAAAAATACATTACAACCCCCACCCCCACTACAGAAAAAAAAAATGACACACCTGAAAAGGAAAGACATACACAATACAATACAATACATACAGTACAATACAGATAAAATACAATACCCCCCTATCTATCTAACATACAATCAATCCTAATTTACAATAAATCCTATCTAAAATACACCCCTCTATCTATCTAACATACAATAAATCCTAAGTATCTAAAATACATCCCCCTATCTATCTAATATACAATAAATCCTAACTATGTAAAATACATCCCCCTATCTATCTAATATACAATAAATCCTATCTAAAATACATCCCCCTATCTATCTTATATACAATAAATCCTATCTACATACAGAAACCATAATTCTAACCTAAAATTAAATAATTAAGACCACTTACCTCTGCAGATGTCCCTTCAGATCACCAACCTAGGGGAAAAACAAAAAAATATATTAGTGCAACACATATCCATAAAATAAATAAACATTATAAACATTCTAAATATTCTACTCACCTTTCCAGTATGTCCCCGTCCTTCTTCTTTTCTTCTCCGGCGCGGCCCCTGTTAAAAAAAACATTACATTAATACAACATATAGACACAAAATAAAATAAAATAAACATAATATACATTCAACTTAACTCCCCGCGATGTCCCCGGCCTCCTCCTCTTCTGCCCCGGCTGGGCCATGGAACAATCGCCACTCTAAAAAACATTAATAAAAAAACTAACGGAGGTCCGCACTCGCAGACCTCCCCGACGCTTATGAGCCTCCTAGAGCCTTTTCTGGAAGGAAATAGGCAATGGCACCTTCTGATTGGCTGAAAATGCTGTCTATCAAATTTCAGCCAATTAGAAGGCACCAATGTGTGAGCCAATCAGGATGGGATACACCCAAAAATCCCACTCTGATTGGCTAACGCACAGATGGGGACCCCCAGCATAGAGGGTGGTTAATTTTAGGTGCCGCAGCCGGGATTGCTGATAGTGTGCCGCGGGCCCTTTAAGGAGCCGTGGCGGGAAATTTAAAAGTTTTAAATGCAGCGGGGGCCTGATCTATGCCGATCGGGGACCCCTGCTGCAAGGGGTTAATGTGGGGACACTTTGGGGGTCCCAATGGGGACCCCCAGCATAGAGGGGGTTAATTTTATTAAATGGGATTTCTCAACAATGATGCTAGCCATTAAAACAAAGTTTGGCCAACATCTTGAATATCCCAAAGCAGGAGCTTTAGAGGCAGTCTCCACTCCGGTGGATGATGACGTGGGTAACAGTCCATGTCAGGTCCATAAGTGAATCATCTGCTTCTGGTTTGTCATCTGAAATCTCTTCAACTATCTCTGTGATTAGACCTATATTCTATCTTTGCCCCACTCTATTTGGGATGTATTTTTCCTGAATATTATGTAAATTCTTACGTTTCTCTTCTTTAAAAAAAAAATATATATTTATTTGTCATTACTAATTATATATTCATCATTATCATATCTTTTTAGAAGGGCAAAATTGCTGAGGCCTAATGCTATCACTTACATGGTCATAAACGTTGCTGTCTTTTTTGTAAATATTTATTTCCAGATGTACCCTCATCTGTATCAAATTGAAAATTATCCAAATTTATATCCATTTTAGAGACATATGTACTGTATTTTTCATTTTATACTTTTTCTTCTTTTTAATAATATTCACATTTCTCATTTTCAGTCTCTCAGCCATTTTAAACTCATTAATTTCCTTAAAACTGGCACTTTTTTAGAACTTATTATTGAAGATGTCCAAAGAATAGTTGGTTATGCCATTTATATTCAGTGTTAGTCAATATGATCTTCACCATTGGTAATAATTGGACCTGTATGTACATATTATTTCATATTTATTAGGTATAGTCACCCTAGCCAATGACTTTTGTTGAGAAATAAATTATGTACAGTGGGGGGAAAAAGTATTTGATCCCCTGCTGATTTTGAATGTTTGTCCACTGACAAAGAAATGATCAGTCTATAATTTGAATGGTACGTGTATTTTAACAGTGAGAGACAGAATAAACAAACAAACAAACAAGAAAAACCCATGTCAAAGAAGTTATTAATTGATTTGCAAGTCAATGAGTAAAATAAGTATGTGACCCCTTAGAATTAGTACTTGGTGGCAAAACCCCTGTTGGCAATCACAGAGGTCAAACGTTTCTTGTAGTTGGCCACCTTGTTTGCACACATCTCAGGAGGGATTTTTTCCCACTCCTCTTTGTAGATCCTCTCCAAATCATTAAGGTTTCAAGGCTGATGTTTGACAACTCGAACCTTAATGTGCTTCTTCTTGAGTCACTCCTTTGTTGCCTTGGCTGTGTGTTTTGGGTCATTGTCATGCTGGAATACCCATCCACGACCCATTTTCAATGACCTGGCTGAGGGAAGGATGTTCTCACCAAAGATTTGATGGTACATGACCGCGTCCATCGTCCCTTTCATGCAGTGCAGTTGTCCTGTCCCCTTATGCATAAAAACACCCCCAAAGCATAATGTTTCCACCTCCATGTTTGATGGTGGGGTTGGTGTTCTTGGGGTCATAGGCAGCATTCCTCCTCCTCCAAACCCGGCGAGTTGAGTTGATGCCAAAGAGCTCGATTTTGGTCTCATCTGACCACAACACTTTCACCCAGTTCTCCTCTGAATCATTCAGATGTTCATTGGCAAACTTCAGATGGGTCTGCACATGTGGATTTCAGTCCTTCATGGTGTAGGGTCTTACCAATTGTTTTCTTGGTGACTTTGGTCCCATCTGCCTTGAGATCATTAACAAGATCCTACCGTGTAGTTTTGGGTTGATTCCACACCGTTCTCATGATCATGGAAACTCCATGAGGTGAGATCTTGCATGGAGCCTCAGACCGAGGGAGACTGGAAGTTATTTTGTGTTTCTTCCATGTGCGAATAATATTTGCACCAACTGTTGTCACCTTCTTCCCAAGCTGCTTGGCGATGATCTTGTAGCCCAGTGCTGCCTTGTGTAGGTCTATAATCTTGTCCCTGACATCCTGGGACAGCTCTTTGGTCTTGGCCATGGTGGAGAGATTGGAATCTGATTGATTGATTGATTGCTTTTGTGGACAGGTGTCTTTTATCCAGGTAACAAGCTGAGATTAGGAGCACTCCCTTTAAGAGAGTGCTCCTAATCTCAGCTCGTTACCTGTATAAAAGACAACTGGGAGCCATAAATCTTGCTGATTGTTAGGGGATCAAATACTTATTTCACTCACTGACCTGCAAATCAATTTATAACTTTTTTGACATGCGTTTTTCTTGTTTTTTTTTTGTTATTCTGTCCTTCACTGTTAAAATACACCTACCATTAAAATTATAGACTGATCATTTCTTTGTCAGTGGACAAACGTTCAAAATCCGCAGGGGATCAAATACTTCTTTCCCCCAGTGTAAGTTGTTGGTCTTTCAAAAACTAACCACAAAAATAAGTATTTCAAATAATGTGTTATTGTTATTTATTATTGCATGTACAACAATATGAGCATATGATGTGCCTACAACTCCTCTTTGACTTTAAGCTACTGGTGCGTACCATATGAAGTTTACATTTATTGCTCTAACTTAATTTCTGGTTTCAATCCAAAAATCATTTTCAAGCACAAATCAAGCTTCTCTGAAGCACCTTTAATTTCTTTAGAAATTATTTTTATAATGATAATTTTATATAGTTGTATTAAGGATTGAATATGATATAGTGATATCATCATATTATGTTTTCTAGAAATAGTTTTTGTTTACATAATTAATATTAGTAACATTAAGTGAACATATTTTTATTTTAGATGTTGGAAATATTTAATATACACTATATAAACTTACAATACAAGGCAGTGATAATATACAGCATGAACAATTTTATTGTTGATTATAAATTATACAAAATCTAAACATGTCTGCATACATGGACAATTCTAGTCCAGACATGGTTTAAGACATTTCATTGTCACATCTATACATCAGATCAATGTTTATGGAAACTAGAGAGGTCTGTACAAAGATCCTTAATTTAGTATTTTGTACAACATGTTGCCTTGCAACATTTGACTTAACATTTAAACTTTTCCAGACAATGGAACATTTTGCATGCTGTTGCTAATATTTAATAAAAAATTAAAATCATTTAATTAAAACATAGCTTGGAGAACTTTATATTTGGTTTTTTTTACAGAAAGAAAAGACTGCAATATGAGATCTGTCTGCTTTATACAAGCATAAATCACATCATGACTGTTAAATGGCAATTCCACCTACAATTACGCTAAGTTTCCTTTATCCTTTAAAAATATATTAAAGAAGATAAACAATTTTTGTTAAAGTTATTGAACTTGCCTAATTTACCAGTAACTTTTCGATATTTCCATTTCAATGACACTGAGTACTGTTCTGTTTACTGGGGTTCAGTGCGAATTATTCCATTTGTAAAAGTCAAATGTATTATATAAAACTGCTAAATTTTTAGATAGATAATAATCTTTCTGTATTCCAAAGAGGTGGGCCAATGCTGGGTATTAATTCTAGTTGCACTCTTTCCAGCTGATTGATGTATTGTCTTCTCACTGAGAAAAACTAAGATCTGTTGATGATAAAGACTGATGACTGGGTGCAGCTCCAAAGGCACTGTATGCTTCAGAGCAAAATTACTTTGTAACATCAGTGCCAGTTGTGAAACATAATGCTTAGGCTAGCACCAATGAAAACTGTGGAGAAGAGTTGCTATTTGGGTGAGTGCAACTATATAATATCCTTCCAAAGACAGCTGCTATGTTGGATTAGCATTTGCTACA
Organism: Discoglossus pictus; assembly: GCA_027410445.1. NCBI lineage: Eukaryota > Metazoa > Chordata > Amphibia > Anura > Alytidae > Discoglossus > Discoglossus pictus. Next base: position 215,278,078 of record CM050166.1, on the reverse strand, counting down.
CAGCATCCCTTGTCTAATCATGTTGAATGCCAGTTATGCCAGCCATTGGCTCATCATATTTGCCTAAAAATCTTTATCTTGAATAATTCTCATAACTGCTGAGTGGTTCTTGCATTTATTTACCTTGTTGAGGCACCCATAATTCTACTGAGCATATAGATAGTGGAATAACCATAACCACCTGAGTATTTGAGACAATAAATTAAGTTGTCCCAGGACTGGTCTAGAGACGTAGATAAATGCCCCCCCCCCCCCCCCCCCTACATTACTGGTGCTTTATGTAATGATTCAAGAGTAATGTCTCACCAGGATCAACTGTTCTACTAAATTTACAACCAAACATAAAACAGTTCTGCAAATTCAAAATTAGGCCTTAAAAACATGGCGAAGTCCAAATTATAATAGGGGAAACAACTTACAGAAAAACAAGATATTTCTAAAGAATGTATTTATTATGCTGCAAGCTTCCTATTTTAATAATAGTTGAGGGGTTGAATATTTATAACTCACTGGCTCCTGCTTAATATGGATGCATGTGGTATATAACAAATATTATAAATGCATAAAGATATTTATCACCTTTTTGCAAATCTTGCAGCAAATAACTAAAACCAAAATAAACAATGTTTAATAAAGTCCATGGAACTCTAACTCAGAGGTAGCTACATCACAAAGGATATTCTAAGAACACTGGTAGCTGGGACAATGCTGAATGCCAGTAACAGTGAGGATATTCAGGTATGTGCAGTACAGCAAAGCAGTACAGACAAAAAAGCATATATAGGAAACCAAAGCTAAAGTCAGGATGAGAGCCAGAGATCTACACGTAGAAACAAAAAAAGGTCAGCAACAATAAATCAATCAGGAATATCACAAGGAATGCCCCTGAGAAGTAGATCAGAGTAAAATAACTGATTAATAAAAATTATTTATATAGTCTCAGAATGTTGGCTGGATCAGAAAAGAAAAAAACACTGCAGTATGAGATCTGTGCAGATTGCCCCACAAGGAGTGTTTAACACGGAGAAGGATCGGGAATCCTGGTGCTGTTTGAAAAGGACCGTTCAAGTGAAGCGTGTCTCATACCTCATGCTGTGAGGCTCCAAAACGTGAGTGAACTGTTTTTTTGTTTTATTTTTGATATATTATCGTTTGACCTGCACTAGGAGGTGGTGCATCGCGCCCCCCCCCCCCCCCCCCCACACCTTTCTCCCCTTCTCCATTGCCTCTATGGGTATTCATAAAGTCCATAAAATAGCAAGAATATTAAAAGTTGCACAATAAATGTTAACGCATATAAAAAAAATTCTGTCCACTAATAGTTGAACTTGAAAGATGTATCTGTATTGGTATTTGTATTTGCAGATGTGTTAAGAAAAACAGTACACAATACTTGTATCATAAAAAAGATTTTAACAATTTTGCTGTAAGATAAAAAGGGAATATCAAATATTAGTAAAGGATATAGTAAAGATAATAGCAAAATCCTTCTCAAATAACAATAATAAGAAAATAATGCATAAGTAAAAGCAGCAATGCTGAATGTAACTAAAATGTTAGCCCTCTTCTCATCAAAGCGTTTTATAAAAAACACCCATAGGGTACAGATTCTTATGATAACTAAATGGTAAATACCCTACATTGCATCTGGTGACAATTAATTAATTATGCAAAATAATTGTATAATGCCCTCTCTACAGGGAAGGGTTCAGCAAAATGCTTGGTAAATAGCTGTATCTCTATATAAACAGATATATTTCACTTTTCTTTTTATGATTAGTAACCCACCTTGTACATAAACAGTGACAACCCAAAGTTACATAAACTGGTTATCTGAAATGTATTCCTTTGGTGAACCAATCCATTCAGTTAAAAAACAAGGTGAGCCTATAGAGAATATGATTTAGTTTAAATATCCATGATAAACACAAGGGCAGTCCTAAGCCTACTAGTAAGTGATATGGTTAAACCTAGTAAAAAAGAGGGTAGAAAAGACCACATTTGATCTAGTCCTCTGTAGAAACATACGTGAAACGTGCACATCAAGCCTGTTTTTGTCACCTTCTGATGAAGTCACAAGCGAGCTCACCTACGAGCGTGTGGCACTAAGCCGTAATTTAATTACTTTAGTGTATCCTGAACTTTTGCTACACAAGTCTTTGAAGGGATCCCATTTTCAGGGTCAGTATTAGTTGAAGTATACTGGTCAGCAGTCAATATTTAATTAACCTATACCTATACACAGAAAAGGTGATTATTGCCTTATTCCTCTATTATCTTTGGACTCGATTAAAGTGTTTGTTTTTTTTAAATATTGATGCTTACCATGATATCCACCATGATACAATGTAGCTTTCTGTGAGCCATAATTGTATCTGGCACACAGGGAAAGGTAACAGTTTGTTTTGACACTAAGGATACATGTATTCATGATACTACCATTTAATGTGATACATTTAATTCTACACTGAACTCTAGAATACTCACAATGTGTTACATAGTTACATAGTTACATAGTAATTTAGGTTGAAAAAAATATTTTAGTCCATCAAGTTCAACCTTTTTAGATCTCCTCAGATCTGCAATACGCGGATCTATTGAGGAAGGCAAACAGAAACTCTAAACAGGGAAAAAAATATAAAATTCCTTCCTGACCCCCTGGTGATCGGATTCATCCCTGGATCAATACTCCCTCTCTATTTATCCAGGATAGCCCTTAATGCCCTTTTTACTTGAAAATATATCAAAACACTTTTTTAAAGTTATCTATCGAATCCGCTGTCACCACCTCCTTTGGTAGAGAATTCCACTGATTAACCACCCTTACTGTGAAAAAACATTTTCTTTCTTAAAGGTGAAATCTTTTTACTTCTAATCTCAAAGGATGTCCCCTTGTCAGTTGAAAACCTCTTGGTACAAAAAGTTCCTTTGACAAAGCCTTGTATTGACCCTGGATATATTTATATAAGGTAATCATTTCCCCTCTTAGACGCCTTTTTTCAAGAATAAATAAGTTTAATTTCGTTAGTCTTTCTTTATAACTTTGCCTCTCCATTCCACTTATTAGCTTTGTTGCCCTTCTCTGTACTTTTTCCAGCTCTAAAATGTCCTTTTTATGAAGTGGTGCCCAAAAAACTCCATATTCCAAATGAGGGCGTACTAGAGATTTGTATAGTGGCAGAATTATATTTGCTTCCCTTGCTTCTATACCGTTCTTAATACATGCTAATATTTTAATTGCCTTTGCAGATGCTGCTTGGCATTGAGCACTGTTACCTAGGCGGTTGTCCACAAGTACTCCCAAATCCCTTTCAATATCTGATACACCTAGATTTGCTCCATTAAGATTATATATTGCATGACTATTTTTCCTTCCCAGATGAATAACTTTACATTTATTTGTATTAAATCTCATCTGCCACTTAGATGCCCATTCCTCTAATTTATGCATATCCCTTTGGAGGGAAAGTACATGATTTTCTGATTTAATTACCTTGCACAACTTTGTGTCATCAGCAAAAATGGAGACACCACACTCCAATCCCACTTCCAAGTCATTAATAAATATGTTAAAAAGGAGGGGACCTAATACTTAACACATTTATCCAATTAGGGTATGTTCCATTTACAACAACCCTTTGCTTCCTGTCTTTTAGCCAGCTCTCAATCCATAAGCAAATATTTATGGCAATCCCTGTATCCCTTAGTTTGCTCAATAGTCTGTGGCACTGTATCAAAAGCCTTTGCAAAATCCAAGTAGACTACGTCCACTGAGTTGCCTTGATGCAAGTTTCTACTAACCTCCTCATAAAAAAAACTAATTAGGTTTGTTTGACATGACCTATCCTTCATAAATCCATGTTGGCTCCTACTTATAATTCTGTTTGAATAGACATATTCCTGTATATGATCCCTTATTAACCCTTCTAAAAGCTTTCCCACTACAGAAGTGAGACTCACTGGTCTATAATTCCCCGGATTTGCTCTTGCTCCCTTCTTAAATATAGGTATCACATCAGCTTTTCTCCAGTCATCTGTTACAGACCCTGTGTTGAGTGAATCCTGAAAAATTAGATATAATGGTTTGGCTATTACAGAACCCAGTTGCCTCAGTATCCTTGGATGTATTCCATCAGGACCTGGGGCTTTATTAACAGTTTTTTTCCCCACCTCTTTTGGATTTCTTCCTGCGATAACCAGTTATTTGGTGAAGGTAGTGTAGCCCCATTTTGTTGCAGTGTCCCAACCACTGGTACCTCCCTTGTGTATACCAAAGAAAAGAACCTATTTAGCTCATCTGCCTTTTCCTGGTGACTAATTATTAGATGGCCTGTGTCACATTGTAATGTTTCTATAGCTTCCTTCCTGGCCTTCTTCCCATTAATATATTTAAAAAATAATTTAGGGTTAGTCTTACTCTCCTTTGCAACTAACTTTTTATTTTCTATTTTAGCCAGTCTAATAGCCCTTTTGCAAGCCTTGTTGATTTCCTTGTACTTGTGTAAAGTAGTCTCTGTCCCCTCTGGTTTGTATAATTTAAACACTTGTTTTTTACTCCTCATCTTCATCTTTAATTCATTGCTAAGCCACATGGGTTGTTATTTACTCCTACTACTTTTATTCCCACATGGTATATGCCGATGTGTATGTATATTTAGTAAGGATTTGAACTTTGTCCATTTATGTTCAGTATTTTTACCGGTCAGTTCTCTGTCCCAGTCTATATGTTTTATCACTGGCCTTAGACATCTGCCTTAAAATCTGCCCTTGTAAAATTAAGAGTTTTTGTTAGCCCCTTTCAGTTATGTTTATTTAATTCAATCTCAAATGAGACTGTGTTGTCATTACTGTTTTCCAAAGGTTGCCCTATTTCCACATTTGATACTATATCAATATTATTTGTGACCACTAAATCTAAGATAGCCTCATTTCTAGTAGGTTCTTGTACAACCTGGGCCAGGTAATGATCCCTGAGTGTACTCAAGAACCTGCTCCCCTTAGCTGAACTGCTGGTCTCATTTATCCAGTTTATTTCAGGGTAATTCAAATCTCCCATTATTAGAACTTGACCATGCTTAGCTGCATTTCCAATTTGTAACAATAATTGCATTTCCCCACTTTCAATTATATTTGGGGGTTTATAGCATACTCCTACTAATATTCTTTTAGAATTTGCTCCTCCGCTATTTAACTCTATCCGCAAACATACAACATTACCGCTAGTTCCATCATAAATATCTTCTCTGACTATAGGCTTAAATACAGACTTAACAAACAAACAAATCCCTCCTCCTCTTTTACCATTGCCTCTATCTTTCCTAAATAGGTTATAACCATCCAGATAAACAGTCCAGTCATGAGATTCATCCCACCACGTTTCAGTAATGCCTATTAAATACCATTTCTTATTAACTGCTAATAATTCTAACTGTCCCATTTTTCCTGGCATACCTTATGTTATGAGTCTGTAGATCTGAAGTGCCTTCCACCGTTCTATCTCCCCCCCCCCCCCCCCCCCCCCCCACATAAAAGTTTAAAAACTCCCCCAGACGTTCTGTTTGGAGACTTTGAATACTTATAAACAGTAATATGTTCCTCCTAAGGATATTCGACTTCGATTAAAACATTTATATATCACTCAATTTTACTATTTGTAATAGAGAGATGTAGTTTGTTTGCAAAAGAGAGCAAGAACCTTTACTCAAATGCTTCTATGGCGACCTGACAGACTTTTGTTTTTATGTCCATTTTAATTGTACATTTTTAATTGCAAGCATTTTCTGCAATATTAACATTTACTAATAATTTATACGTTTTAAAAAGCATTCATTATTCCATGTACATTAAAAACAAGGCTTCTATATATTATTACCCATGATAATTAAAGTATACTAGTTCAAAGGTGAACTTTTCAATCTTCTTTTTTACTAGAATGAATTAATTATACCACAAGCAATAAGATACCTGGATATCTGATTGTAATTGAATACTTTGATATTTCCCACCTATATTGTATATATTCTAATAGATGTATCTACCTTTATTCTCATAGAGCTATCTACCTACTGTATCCCCTTAATTGAAAACTCACCTCCCTTCACAATCTGAGGGCACACTAACACTGGAATGAACTCCTCAGCCTAGGAAGCCTAAACTTCCTGTTGGGTCTTATTAAGCCTTTCAAACTTATGCGAGGCTTGGAGTCCTTGCTACTTTCTCTTATTGACATGCTGCCTTGCAACTGCATACTGTACATGACCTTTGATTCACAAAGAAGGCAGTAAAGACTAACTCTTTACTTGAGGCATCAGATTTTTGTTAAAATAAGCAATATAACCACTTCTTTAAACAGAGATATGCTCACATTGAAGGAAAACAACCATATTGTATATCAAAGTAAAATAAGAATATGATGTGTGTTTTGCAAAAATGTGAAAAGAAACTATTCATTTAAGTTGGAGATCCATCTATAAATGTTTTGTAATCTGAAACATTTATTAAAAATAATGCAGTATAAAAAATATTCAGAGTGATAATAATTTTAGTTACCATAAGATTCTATAGTCTGAAGAAGTTATTTTTTACTAAACACATTGGTGAGAAAAGGGCTAACATTTATAACTACATCCAGCAGAGCTTTTTCTCTTTTGTAATAATATTGTTTGATATTCCCCTGTTATCTTACAGTAAAATATGTTTTTTGATATAACTATTGTGGACTGTCTTGTGAACACATCTGCCAATACAAATGCCAATGCAAATGCAAGTTCAGGCATAATCTTGGAAGTTCAACTATTAGTGGTGTTGGATTCATCATGTCCAGTCATCTCCTTCACAAAAGCATACAAGGTTGTATGCAACTCATGGAGAAAATGGTAGCTTTATGGAGACTACTGAAAAATTCCGATACCAAGGTGAGTAGATACCTGTTCTTAACAGTTACATAATTAAATTCCCAGTAATCAATATATGGGTCTCAGGGTATCATCTTTTCTCTTCACAAAAGTAGGAGCTTGTGAAGGAGGAGAGGGATAATGGATGAAATCTTCTTCAAGATTCTCTTTTATCTATTCTTTGAGAATCTGCAATACTGATTGAAAGACAGCATAGATTTTGTCAAAATGAATTCTCACCCCGGGAAAAAGATCAATGAGGGGCCAAGATGTCAGCTTAATTTTTGTCAAAGAAATCTGCAAAGTTTTCATAAACAGATGACAGGTACTGAATTTCAGAACTGGATCTAGTAACTCAACATAGGGGCAGTATTTTGAACATTGAGCTGCTTGCGCCAAAGTTAGAAATTGCCTGTGTATTCAGAAGTTCTCATTCCCACTGTAAAGGCACATCAATATGAAAATGGATTAGTAAAGGACAACTTTAAAGGTGTCACTGAAGTTAATGGCTTACCCCCCTTTGATTTGCTGTGGCTATTGCAGTTATGAAGAAATTGACCAGCTTGACCACATTAAATACACTTGTTGTTTATCCTCCTGAACGCCTGCCCTCTCTTGAGGGGTTAGTGGCATTCTAGCAGCTCCAAGTTGCATATTCACCATCAAATGTTGTGGGCATGGATACTTGGGGCAGTTCATCTTTGATTCGGTCGGATAAGCAAACATGAAATGGTGGAGTAAAACTGGTTCCATTAGATGCCTGATGCCCATCTGGGGAATTTGATTAGATTTTCAGGATTTTAGTCTTGGCAGTAGCAGTACTGCATGGGTTTTCATAAAGAGCTCGCTTAGTATCCCAAAGAGTCTGAAGATAGTCTGGATTTGGACTCTGAGCATCCAAGAGATTGCGGGCCAATCTCATAGGCTCTACCTAAAGGAGCATAATCACTCTTCTGACTTGAACAACCAAGCCAAGAGGGGTCAGAGATCCAGGAGATCAACAGGAGATCAAAGAGCTAAGGTCAGAAATACCACAAGGACCACTGAAGAGTAAAGCAGAACAAAACAACTGAGTAATGTCCTGGTTAACAAAAAATATTCATATAGTTTTATGGCAATGGCTGGATGCGGTGCACATTGTGCCATAATTAGGATGCTACCCCTTTACATTTTGGGTGTTGCCTTGAGTCTTTAAGTCAGTGTTTAGTTGTCTGGATAATACACTTCACCAATTAAAGATTCACATGTTCATTTACTATGGACTATATCCATTGTAGCTGTCTCAGGACTTGAACACCAATGACTAGTTTAAGTCATGGCTCTCTAATCATTATTTATGGTTGCCCTCTTTTAGAGAATATTATAAATATTTTATATTCATAGTTTAATAGTTTCGTATATCATGGAGTCATAGGAACCCACATGGCATAGGGGTTAATATGAGATGCCATGGGGCTCAACAGGGTCACCCATGGTTATAGTGTAGAAATACCATAGAGGTCTGTAGGGACCCCCATTTTATAGAGTTTAATATTAGGTACAATGGAGTTCCATAAGGACCCTCATTGTATAGGAGTTACATTTAGATGCTATGGTGGTCTATAGAGATCCCCATGGTTATACTGCATATTACATTGGGGGTCCATAGGGAACAATGTGATAACGATTAGTAAAATAGCTATGGGACAGGCACATTTCAAGCACTCAGAAGTAATTTCTTGGCAGCTAGATTTAAATGTGTAAGTAGGCTGATTTCTGTTTTACCATTTTACCCCAATCTGATTACTATATTTGAATACAATGGAAGAGATACATTGTTTGTAAAACAGGTGTGAAGGATCTACAAAAAACATTTGTATTGCCTTTGTATATAAATGTAATTTTTCAAATGTTATCCTTATTTTTTGGGATGACAAATTTTGCACTCACAATTTATAGCAATGCTCTCAATATGGCAAAATTAAGTATATTTATTGATATGCACAGTTACAAATGTATATATTGCTAATGCTTTCTGCACTAACTTTCTTGGATTATTGTTCTTGTGTTAGATGACTATTGGGAAAGGTTGAAAACACAATTTTGTGAGTAAAAGTATACTAGTAGAAAATTACAGTACTTTCAAAGAATTACAACTTTCCACATGAATACAAATCAAGAATTCAAGCTAAATGTCAGTGTGTTTCTTGTAATATAAAAGTTAGAATTACATTACATCAGAAACACAAAGTCATATTATGTAGAAGCAGGGAGCAATTTATAAGTCGTTTTTAGTTCATACGAAGAGAGTGTTTTTTCCACAAGATTTTATGGGCTATATATTTCTCCAATTTCCCCTTAAGAACAAAGAATATTTTCCATATAAAGGATGGTCTGACTTAATAATGATTAAGTTAGAATAAATAATGGCAGATATATTTGCCTACAGCATTTGACTGAAATGCTGAGTTCATTTGGGGACACTGCTGGTTGTTATGTAAAGTGTAGTTATGAGTCATGTTCTGTTTTTTTTTATCCTGTCTAAAAATCCCCCTTTGTATTACAACAATGCAGGAAGAACCATGGGTAAAATACCTTAAGGAAGCAAGTGGAAGCTGACCTAATTTCTAGAACTATAGCGAGTAACAATATTCATTAATGTTAAAGTTAATTATCTCAGCAAACTTATACAAAGAATATATTGTAGGTATTAAAGCTATTGGATTAACAGACTGTGGTGTAACATGCAACTGACACAGTAATCCAAAGCTTCTGTTCCTAAAATACCAAAAGTTTTAGTTACTTGAAGTATTCCTCTAAAATATAAAAAATAGAGTGATTGATGTCAAGAGAATCCTAGCTTAGAAAGAACCACAAAGCTTTCTTAAGTAGATTGCATGGGGCTGTGCATAAAAGTAAAGCCTGTCTGTTAAATAATTTTTATACAGTAAGGAGAAATCTAAGAAAGGTACTGCATTTAAAGTAGTGCTTATCATCTGATCATGTCTTCTAGCTTTAACGGTTTAGTTGTTTTTTTTATTAAACACCAAAATATATGTTATAACTATCTTTTATTTTTTTTAAAACCACAGGAAAAGAAAACAATTGTAAAGATATGACATAGTAAAGCAATATCTGGTAAACAGAATGCAATACACAATGTTATATTTATACAATAGAGCAAGAATAGTATATGCTAATATGTCAATTAGGTGTTATATAATCTAGCTCCTGAGCTTTATGACTTGTCAGGATTTAAGGGGAAAAGAAAAAGATAGGTGAAGGAAAATAAAAAATGGGATATGGATATTATAGAGGTACAAGGGATAAAGAATAATGATAATAATGCTGGAGGGGGTGGGTGTATGAAAATCCTGTTGTAGGCAGCCATGGTTTGATTTCCAATGCAACTGCTTTTCAACAGTCAATCATGATGATGAAATATTGAAAGGGTTACACAGTCTCTACTGTGTCATGCCCAGAAGGGCCCCCCACTGGACTTGGTTTAATCAGGAATTATATATGTTCAGAATGTGCTTTGTGTTAGTGACTTGCTTCATATTACTGGTTGAAGGGGTGTACTTCATAAATTATGTTGTTATGTGTAGTAGAGTGGGCCTCAATAATATAAATGTTTGGGTCACTATATGATGTATGTTGTAAAGCAGGATTTATGATTATGTATTTGTTGATGTGGGGGTGCTACACAAGCATGCTTAATATGTACAGGCAGCATTTTTCCAAGGGAGTGTGATAGAGATTATTACCAGAAGCTTGGGGGTGAAGGGAGTGCAATATGGGGGTTATCTGTTTTGAGGGGCAGAACTTAGCCAGGGGAAGTATTGGGAATTAATGTAGAGCTTTTTCCACAAGCCAGTGTTTACCATACTAACCCCGTGTGTGAATTCTTCCTGACAGGAAGGGCAACTTCCACCAATAATGTATTCAGCTAACCTTTGTCTAGACATGATGATGCCATTGTCACCTGCCAGCAGGGTCAGGCCCTGACTTTGTAGCTCAGAAGTGACCAGATAAAAGGGAAATAAATAGGACCTCTATTGAGTGCTAAAAAGTATACAGAGGGGGGAGGAATCCCTGTGTTCAAGGCTTCCTGACAGCTTCTAACAATAATATGTGAAGTGTTTCTCTTCCTGGTCAGCTAGCCTCAAGACAAAGGAAATGTAATGTGTGCATTCTCCTACCTCTGACAAAAGGTCCCATTAGTTATTGAGCCAGGTAGGCACCAAAAGAGCAGGGAGGCATTTAAAAGGACTGACAGCAATTGATTGACAGATGGGTCATATAGCTAGAGAGAGAAGGGTTAAGGATTTTTTAAGAGTGATTGCTAAGGGGTGTGACTTGGGGGTCTGAAATGTATAAATCCTATGTGAGATCAATAAATTAAGTCAGTTAACAAGCATACATAGAGTTGTGTGGATTATTCTGATGTAATATATTATTTCTAACCAGAAAGGAAGTCTTATGAAGGGCTTTGCCTGCAATTCTGCTCCTAACCACTGGGGGTAGTATTGGTGTTCCTGTGTTCCTGCACTGCGAGGACTGTTAATGGACTTACAGGCAGGCTGGGTCCTGAGAGATGACCCCAAAAATTGACAACCCAGAGGAATTCCTGTAAGCTAAAAGCAGGTGGGCAAACGTGGGTCACCACAATCTGTGCAAATATTTCCTCTGTAGAGGCATATGCATAGGAAAGATGTCAAAGTGGCTATCACGGCAAATTACTCTTTATGATTCTAGCCAGTCCCAAATTAGTTAAAAGTTAAGCCTAATAATACCTTACAACTATAAGTACTATTTAATTTAAAAAATTATTTAAGAACTAGAATTCCAGGTCCTCATCCAGGTAGTAAGCCATCTTGGGCCCAAAGACAACTCACAGTGAAGTTTATTTAGGGGATAACAAGAGCATGGAAGTAGTAACATCAGTACCAAGGCATCTTTGCTAAAAGATCTAGTAGAATCCCAGTCCAAATATGTACAGGGTTGAGAAACATAACTTTCAGCTTATAGTGAAAACAGGCCATTTTTGACCCATTTCTCTCTTAGTGAGAGATGAACCTGGAAAATGCAGTACTGAAAAGAGTAGCAAAGAAGCCATACAGTCTTTTGAATGCAGTATGCAATAACACAATACAAATAGGTCAGGGAGTGAATGTTAACAAAGCTCACATCTAAAAAATACAGCCAAAAAAAGCAACAACCCTTAATTACAGGTGGAATGCTTTAGGAAACAGTATAAAGAATAGACTAAAAGGTAAATAGAAATACATTTCAGGCAAATACCTGATGTAGATAACAATGTCTCCAATTCGTCAAGACCAAATAATCAGTTCATTAGATCCAGAAGCCATGGAAGACAGGTAGAATGCTCAAGGATTCAGGGCCACAAAACTGTTGTATAATAGTAATAACAGTAATAAGAACAGACTGAAAGATAGAAAGCAATGAATTACAGGTAAATGCTTGATGTGGATAGCAATGCCGCCAATTTGTGGTCAGGCCCAAAGCATGAGTTCATTATATCCAGAAGTCAGAAAAGGCAGGCAGAATGCTACAGGAATCAGTGCCACAAAATGGCTGTATAGTGGTAAACCAGATTGAAAGATTAACAACAATGAAGTTCAGACACATGCCTGATGTAAACAGCAATGTCTCCAAATTGTGAGCAGGGCCATTAGATCCAGAAGCCAGAAAAGACAGTCCATTCAGCCAACATCTGCACTGACTACCCAATGCCCTGTCTAAATTTCACACAGTTAATAAAGCAACCGATGCAGGTTCCCATCTGGGTGATAGTATCAATTTTACTAGTATGGCAAATAACTTGTTTTGAAACTAGTACTACTATGGTAGGGGGCAATGTAAAAGTCTGTATAACCACTTGATCCTTGTAAATACTGAGGGCACGTGGCATGCTGAGATCTAGTAAAGCTGGAGTACATCTAGGAGACTCAAAGAACAAAGCTGAGACTGCGACATTTCAGAGGGAGAACACACCTTGCAGAGAAGTAGCCAGGGCAACTGCTGTTGTGGTGGAGCAAGACATATATTAAAATGAAACAGGTGGTGCTTTTCTAAGTACAGCCCAAAAGAAGGAAAGAAAAGGACATCCCATCTTTATCCCTGTAAAGCAAAATACAAATGGAAAAAAGGAGCTAAATTGGCAAGAAACAAACTGGATCTAAAAGGTTAAAACATTTAATACACATAATAGAAATATGCAAATATAAATGCATATAGTACAGGCAAAGACAGTCCATAGTTGATAGAGTAAATTTTTCTGTAAAACGAAAAATGTAAATGTGAAAACCAATGGTGCGCCCTTCAAATTCATGAGCACCTCCCATCCTTTAATAGCACCACACAACACCCTAACATGAATACATGTCCATAAAGTCTTGAAAATAACTTATAAACAGAGCTTCTATGGAGCTACTTTTTCACTGGGGTCTATTTTTCCTCTTATAAGACATGTATTCTCCTATCAGGATAGCACCATATTCCCAGTTGAGTTAACCTGTGTGGGCTGGTTCGGGTAGCAGTGAAGTCTTAAAGGACCATCAATGCAATTCCCTTGACAGTTTCAGAGAGAAAAAAAAAAAAAAAGAGGTGGCCACTAAACAGGATAGCATCTGAAACATTAGCAACATACATAAGAAAAGTATTCCTCCTCTTTACTGTAAAATAACCTCCAACCATAACCCACAAGCCAAATGCAGTAACCAAAAAGTGGTGAACACAAAACAGGATAAAACAAAAAAGCCTACCATGATATAGAAAAGCTAATTAACATTCATTTTTACTGTCCAACATAATTTAATCCTCATACAGAAGACTAATTAAGCTAATAAAGTATGCAAAATATGGTGGACACAAATAGGATTGTACCAAAAATCACACAGAGATAAAAAAGTTAAATAATATTCTTCTTTACTGTTTAAGAACCTATAAGCCTTACAAAGACGTCTAAATAAGCATACCAAAAGTGGTGGACACAAAACAGGATAATGCTAAAAACATTGGGATCATATCGAAAATAGAAGACTAATTAAGCAAATAAAGTATGCAAAATATGGTGGACACAAAACAGGATTGTACTAAAAATCACACAAACAGATAGAAAAGTTAAATAATATTCTTCTTTACTGTTTAAGAACCTATAAGCCTTACAAAGAAGCCTAAATAAGCATATCAAAAGTGGTGGACACAAATCAGGATAATGCTAAAAACGTTGTGATCATATCCAAAATTGTAAAATCATTAATAATTACAGTAAAAAAAATAGGATAACTGTAATATACAAATACAATTAAAGGATTTTAAAAGGTTGCACAAAAAACAGCATAGCAGAAAAATTCACCATAACAGATAGAATAGACCAAAAGAATGAAATATGCTATTCATTACAAATACATTAAAATGAAATAACATTTTACTTTTTCTTTTACAATAGACACTGTGTGAAGAGCATCGGACGAAGACTTACAACAGTGGACCAACAAAGATTCTGCTTGAAATCACACTTCAACCAAGGTACAGTATAACAAGTAAAAAAAGAGAAAACTAAATAAACATGTTTGCTCTGCATCCATGTCAACAGAAAACAAAAAAACAATAACAACCACTAACTATAACCTTTACCAAAATATAACTGACACATTTCTCATTTACCTCTTATTTGTCTTTTACAGACAACAATGTTTAACAGTAAATCCAAACCAAAAATCTAGCCCAAAAAAAAACAAAACAGAAAACAGCATAGTCCACAAAAGTCTCAAAACACAGACTAAATAACATTTTTCATTCTCAATTACCAGTCCTAATGTACAATATTAAGCATACAAACTAACCACACACATTAAATACAATACTACAACAAATAGTACTAACATCCAAAAAACAACAATACAAACATTTTAACAGCCCCAAAATATAAGCCTTTAAAAGATATATAAAAATACCATTATAACAATCCCCTGTACGATAAATTACAAAGACTAATTTCTGCCCTCTACTATGCCTATAAGCCAAAAGTACAACAAAAAATAAATTACCAAACCAAAAAAATTCTTGATTTCAATTAACACTATACACCTACTAGATCTAGAAGAAGCTATAGTGTAATTACCTTGAGTAAAGTAAGTAAAAGCAAAAAAATAAAAAAAATACTTATTTAACAATACAAAGAATGTACCGCTACAATTAACTACAATCACATAGAAACAAACTGTTGATAATAAAAAATTTAAAAAACAAACAACATCTCAAAAAAAACTAATGATACATTTTTTTTTTTTTTACAGATTAACATGGCTGATTACGAGAGCAAACAAGAAAAGATAAGACGGCAAGCTAGAGAACGACAACAGAGATTGGCCAGCAAGCAGACGGAGCAGAAGGAAATTTGACGAGAAAAAGAACGCAAAAGAATTGCAGGCAAAAGACTATCACCTTCTAAAATTAAAGATACACCAAAAAAAGCTACTAACCAAACAAAGCATTTAGAACCTGTTCCTGAAACATCAGATGACATTTTCCTGAAAAATTCAAAGATATACCAAAAAAGCCACCAAAAAAACAAAGCATTTAGAACCTGTTCCTGAAACATCACATGACATTTTACCTAAACCAATAAAAGATATACCAGAAAAGCCACCAAAAAAACAACACACATGACATTTCACCTGATGAATTTGAAAATGAAACTGATATATGCTTTGCAAATTGTCCTTTACTCAAGTCTTTAGCAGTAGGGGTTCATAATTGTGGGGACATGAATACTCAATGTCAGTTTTGCGAGGCTTGACATTTTAAACAGGAGAGACCCAGAGATGGCCAATTTATTAGTTGCTGTCAAAAAGGCAAGTTCAAACTTCCAGAAAGAAAAGAATTTCCAATCTATTTACAAAACATTATGACTGAACCTACTTTTCCATACTACAAAAATCTTAAGACAAACATAAGATCCTACAATAGTGCCATATCCTTTGCATCTATGGGGGCAACATTAGCTGCTAATGTACCAGGACATGGTCCTTACTGTTTTAAAGTCCAAGGCCAAATTTACCATCATACTTCCCATTTACATCCAGAGGAAGGAAATCAAAGAAAATGTCCTGAACTATATATATGTCCTAGATACAATGGAAGCTGTTGACCAATGTATGCAGCTGGAAGAAAATAAAAAAATGCTTACCCAGTGTTTTTATAGAGCTAGAACATTATGGCCAATAACCCCTACACTAAAGCTTATAAAAAATTGGCAGAAGTAGAAAATGAACAACAACTTCATGCACAAAGACATCAATTACCAATCCCAAAGGTCAATATGGTGCTTAAAAGAGATAGACATACTGATAAACGTCGTTATAACTTGCCAACATCAAATGAGGTTGCAATGGTGTTTCAAAATGATGAAGGAGAACCACCATTTCAAAGAGACAGTAGAATATATCCCAGAAATGAGGAGCAACCATTCATTAATATAAGTATCTTAAGTCCAAATTTAGATCCAATGACTTATCCCATTTTTTCCCCACACGGAGAAGCAGGTTGGCAACCAAAATTAACACTTCCCAGTTACCCAAATACTAAAGCCAGAATCCAAAATAATGTTTCTATGCTTGAATTTAAAGTAGCTCAATTTGCCATTCGAAATACATTGAATCCAATTTTATGTGGTGGAAAACTAACACAACAATGGATTATTGATTCCTATTTGCAAGTTGAGGCCAATAATTTAAACTTTATAAAATATCAACAAGATAAACTACATGTAGAACAATATTCGGGACTAATGGACTATGTTGCTGACGTGGCTACAAGCAGCGACATGACAGCTGGCAAAGCCATCATTTTACCATCTTCCTTTCAAGGATCTCCTCGAAATATGAGAGAAAGATACAATGATGCTATGGCTATTGTCACAAATTTGGCAAACACAATTTATTTCTTACATTTACATGTAATCCCCAATGGCCAGAAATTACACAAAATTTACTTCTTGGCAAAGTCCTTCCGATAGACCAGATTTAGTAGCCAGAGTTTTTAAGATTAAATTAAATTAATTAATACGTGACATCACTATAAGTCACTTATTTGGCAAATGTCAAAAATGTTAAAAAAGAGGCCTTCCACGTGTACATCTTCTCATAATACTTCAAGAAAAAGATAAATTAGATACTTCTGACAAAGTGGATGCAGTCATTGTTGCAGAACTATCAGATCCAGAACTATATGGTAGACTATATGAGATTGTTACTCATCGCATGATTCATGGACCCTGTGGTGAGCTTAATCCACAATCACCATGTATGGAAAATAATAAATGTTCCAAAGATTTTCCAAAAGATTATAGAGACAAAACCTATGCCAATTGTGATGGCTATCCATTTTATAAAAGAAGTGAAGGAGATAGTGCCATTATTCGTGGCAAAAAAGTTGACAATAGATATGTAGTACCCTACAATCTACATTTACTCATGAAGTATAACGCACACATTAATGTAGAAGCCTGCACTTCCATCAAATCCATTAAATATGTGTACACATATATTTACAAAGTCTATGACTCAGCTACTGTAGTCATCAAAAGTGCAGACAACCCTGAAAGCACTGAGTTAGTACATGATGAACTTGCATCTCATGTAGATGCTCCGAATGTAAGTGCACCAGAAGCTATGCGGCGCCTTTTAAAATTTGAAATGCATGATAGATCACATGCAGTATATAGATTAGCAGTACATTTGCCACAAAGACATTTAGTGTATTTCCATGCTGGAAATGAAAGTAATGCATTGGCAATGGATTATGGTGACCTAGAAAAAGCAGAGGAAATAAAATAATCCCAAGAATTTACACAGTCAGTCCAAGAGATCTTGAACGTTTCTGCTTACGACTATTACTTTTAAATGTTCCAAAGTTTTGAACACTTAAGAACTGTTAATGACATAGTATATGAATCCTTCCATTTAGCTGCAAGACATAGAAACTAGCTGATGATACAGAATGGGAAATATGTCTAGAAGAAGCAGCACTATGTCAAATGCCATGGCAGATGAGAGAACAATTTGCATTTATTTGTATCTTCTCAAATGATCCAAATGCATTAGCTTTGTGGGACACATTTAAAATTAATATGGCTGAAGACTTTATGCAACGATACAATGAACCTATTGCACACTTAAAAGCGTTAATGGAAATCCAAGAAGTATTTTTAACTCATGGATTAAGTTGTGCAAGTTTTAATTTGCCTGATCCAGGTCTTATAAATGACATAAACTTTGAAGGCTATGACATGCAACTACAAGTAGAAAGAACAGAAGAAAGACTTGCAACTTTAAATACGTTACAATTGCAAGCATTTAATGCCATTAAAAATACAATAGATGATGACATGATCAAAGAGCGTTATTTCTATCTTGATGAACCTGGTGGATCAGGAAAAACTTATCTATATAATTTATTAATGAGTTTTGTACGAGCACAAGGTCAAATAGTACTGCCGTTTGCCACTACTGGAATTACTGCACTTTTGTTAGAAGGTGGAAGAACTTTACATAGTGGCTTTAAACTGCCAGTGCCTATTTTAGAAACCTCTGTGTCAGATATTCGCATGACATCATTACAAGCAAAAATTTTTAAAAAAAAGTAAATTAATTATAATAGATGAGGCCACAATGATGTCATGCTATGCCCTCCAATGTATTGACCGTTTGCTTTGTGAAGTCATGGATAATAGTTTTCCATTTGGTGGAAAGGTAATGTTGTTAGGTGGCGATTTTAGGTGGCAATTTTAGCTGTCGTTGTACATGGAAATCGAACTGACATTATCGAAACCTGTATAAAGTCAAGCACACTATGGAAACATTTTACCCATCTTCAACTGCAACAAAATATGAGATCAGAAGGCCAAACTGATTTCAATGATTGGCTTTTTAAAATTGGAGAAGGCAGAACAGAAAAAAAAACAAATTTACCTCACGACACTGTGCAGATCCCACCTCATATGATTTGTCACCAAGATATTATATCAGCTATATTTGAAGGTAGCATAAATAACCAGGAATATTCAGAGCTTGCCAACCAAGTCATACTAACGTGTAAAAATAAGGATGCATTAATCCTAAATAATAAAATCTTTAAAAAAATTCATGCACCACAAAGAAATTATCACAGTGCTGATTCTGTACTTGCTGATGACAATGAAAGTCAGGCAAACTTTTCCACTGAATTCATAAACTCACTAACTCCTTCTGGAACACCTCCACATATTTTGCAGCTAAAGAAAGGGGCAATTGTCATGTTACTGCGAAATATGAACCCCAAAAAAGACCTATGCAATGAGACAAGATTAATTGTTCAACAATTAAAGGACCATTTCATAGATGCTGAAATTTTAACTGGTACCCATAAAGGAGAGATAGTTTTCATACCAAGAATAGATTTAGCACCAAGTGAAAGTAATCTCCCTTTTATACTTCAAAGAAGACAATTTCCCATCTTCATGGCATTTGCCATGACCATTAATAAATCACAAGGACAAACGTTCAAATCTGTGGGTATTTTCTTAGAACAACCAGTATTTGCACATGGCCAATTGCACGTTTCGTTATCACGGTGCAAAAATCCACAGGCTATTAAAGTTTACATTGAAAAGAATAAAAGTCAAGGTGATTTATTAGAAGATGGATGTATTTTTACTCAAAACATTGTCTACTATGAAGTACTTTAACTTTTCATTAAACAAACAAAAGCCATGAAAAACTAATTTAAAAGCAAATGCAAAAATATAAAAAACCACAGTATAATCACCAAATTTTTAAAACAAATACACATAAATGTCCATTCCCTTGAAAAGGTCATTATTACGCAACATAAATTACATTTGCAAAAACAATATTTTACTTTTAAACTACATTAAATTGTCAAACACATACAGAACAGTGCTTACATAGCGTGCAACAAGTTTAAGTTCTTGCGTTCTCTTTTTAGATAACCACTTTTCCACAGACCAAACTATATGTGCGATTTAAAACAATTACTACAGCAACAAACAAAGGTCAACCATTGAAAAATACAAATCAATAAACAATTCAGTCATAATTAATGGAAGTACTGTTTATGGATGATTAGCCTCACAAAACACTTGCCTTGCATTATTTCCACAAATTATGTTAAAATGTTAATTAACTATGTTACTGTTTCTAATGCTACAAGTTTGAAAAAAAAATCAAGTTCCTTACTTAGACAGATAAGAAAGTTCAAGTTTAAAAAAATATACTTTCAAGTTCCTTACTTAGACATATTACAAAGTTCATGTTCAGAGGTCAACCACATTTTAAATCACAGCAACAAACAAAGGTCAACCATTTTAAAAATACAAATCAATAAACAATTCAGTCATAATTAATGGAAGTACTGTTTATGGATGATTAGCCTCAGAAAACAATTGCCTTGCGTTATTTTCACAAATTATATTGAAAGGTTAATTAAATATGTTACTGTTTCTAAAGTTACAAGTTTGAAAAAAATGTTTTCAAGTTCCTTACTTAGACAGATATGAAAGTTCAAGTTTCAAAAAATATACTTTCAAGTTCCTTACTTAGACATATTACAAAGTTCATGTTAGGAGCTCAACCACGTCACAATGTAAATGTTGTCTTTTATGTTAAACATTAATCCAGGGAGTAATCTGATCGCCAGTTAATGGGGTCAGGAAGGAATTATTTTTTTTACCTCTGATACAATTGGCTACGTTTCAAGGAGGGTTTTTACTGTTTGCCTTCCTCTGGATTCAATGTATATTTAAGTTAACAATTCTTGAGATAGAATGTGCATGTTAAAAAAACATTACCTCAAGTTTACAATACTGATTAGTTTAAAGTTCAACTGTTCTTACTTTGAAATGTTAATACTTTTAATACAAAATGCTTTAACAGTTAATGTTCAACAAAAGAACATTTTACAAAAATAAACATGTTTAATATCACAATAGTACTTATTTCATCACAACTAAAACCTTACAAGGGTCAAATACGTATATTAATAACTAAACAACTTTCCAAACATACACATCTCATTGCCGTCATTTTTTTGACGGGCAAGTCGCTAGTAGATAATATTAGTCCTTCAACACAGAACACAGTCCAGAATTTCACTTCTGTGCATCGCATCCAGTCACTGCTTGAGTTAATTTGATTGAGTCACCTGTGTACAAAGTGAAAAACTGAAATCTTGCACGGTTGCCTACTCATAATCTAATTTGGTGTTGACTAAAATGTGTTCTGTGTCAAATGATTCCACAACAAAATGATCCCTTTAGGTATATTTCTTAGGGAAGCTTTCAGTTTTACTTGGAGGGACTTAGAATGTGATGTTCTATGGGTTTTTTTTGAGTCATAGGAGTGCTTTTGGTCACCAGGAAAGACATTTTGTGTTACTAACATGGACTTGTGGGCCTCCACACAAGCCATTTTGGGCTCATCAGTTTCCATATATACTCAAAAAAAGAGTCTTGAAGAACTACTGTATATACTCGAGTATATACGGTACATTTGGAAATTTGAAAATGGGCAACGTGTTTAAACTGTAAAGAAAAATAATACAACCTCTAATTTGTTAATTGATATGCAATTAATGTTGCTATGGAATCTACCATTTTTGCTTCCAGTGATCTAGTCCCTGAGGAGGGAAGAGATTTTGAATGTCGAGAGAAAGCTTTATCTGCACAACTGTAATGTGGCATCTACAGCTGCCAGTAAATGCATTAGTGTTAATACAAAAATCATTTGTTTACATGAAGACACCATGTTGAGACATTAGCATGCAAGAATGTAAAGAAACAGGATGCCTGGAATAAAAAATAATTGCAGATTGTGTTTACTTATTTTGCTTACAAATGTATTTGCTTATTAAATACATCTAATTGAGGTATTCAAAATAATGCATATACAAATGTGACCACAGTGGTCCTTTAAATGGTAGATACATAAATATAATCATGGACAAATTAAATCAATGAAAAAACAACAAGACATACATGCAAACTGATTAATTAAAACAAATCTGAAAATAAAAAGGATTTTGATGCAATTGTCTGTAATTAATATGATTTAATTTCTGCTGTCAAGGTTTGTGATAAATGATTAACAATTAGCCTAACATTCATTTTGTTTATTTTTTACCCTATGATCATAAAGATTCTGTTTATCCTCCAGGGGGACAGGTGTTCACTCCTCTAACCATTAGCCAAATATATTCATACCTTTGGAATGAATATTGATATATGCCTTCAAGATAATTCAGACGTTCTAAAAAAAGTCAGTAATTATCAATTTTGAAAAAAAGATTATTATTATTCACTGAGGATACTTAGAGACTATGTATAATTAAAGCACGGAATGTGAAAAATCGTAATAAAAAATACAGCCAGATGCTGAGTAATGCCTGCTTTATTGCCACAATACTAGAAATGGTATTAAGTAATACATACTTCTGCTTGGTGATGCATAATTTAAAAACTGCAAAGCAAAGTAATTGGTATCAATATAACCCACTTACCCTTCTGGAACGTTACCATCTCATTGTGAAAGGGCTTATTTACCTCAATGACACTGTGAGCTATACCATGTAGGGTCACCCAAGATGGGCAGGTCATAGCAGAAAGGTCAGACAAATCGCAGTCCATTGGAGAAGGAACTAGCTACCCCTCCAATATCTTTGCCAAGAATACCTTGTGGATAAACACAACCAGATACAAGATGTGCCTGGCAAGCTGCGGTGGATGGCATCACGGAGAGTTGGACACAATCGAATACAACTAAACACATACATATTCCACTTATATGCAAACATTTTCATGTGCAATGAGAATAACAAGTTAATCAAAGGAATGTCTATGTATAATCAACACACAATAATTATCATTATTTATGTGGATTATATTTTCATTCTGTAGACCGAAGTGAAAGACTTTAAAAGAACAATGTGATCAAATAATAAAAAAGCTCCTTTTGAAGCTTGACAATAAGCAGCATGCTTTTAGGATGTAAAAAAATACAACACAGTCTCTATCTTATTTAATATATAATTATGTTGCTGTGAAATATAATTTCCAGTGATCAACTTCCAGTCAACTTATAAGTTCTAATGGAAGGTCCATTCGTTTACAAGGACATACCCTGTTGAACAGAAGCTGCAAGAAAAGGTTTAGTAAAGAAAATCCAAGCCTGTAATAAAGTGTAATTGCATATAAAAGTGAAAAATGTTAACTGATTATTACACTTTGTACATAATGAAGCTTTGTTATCCAAAATACCTTATAGAATAGTTTTTTACCACAGTAGTTTTTTATCTCAGTAAAGTACGGGTTCAAATCATTATTATTATATACTAGCGAATTGCCCGTCAAAAAATGACGGCAATGAAATTGTAAGTTAGCTAATGCTGTTTGGTGTGTACTACTGAAATATATAATACATTAATAAATGAATATACTTTACGTATTTTGAAGCGTTGTGTTGAAGAGCTGCAATCTGTTTTGATGTTGCTGCAGCATTAGTGCAGCACTATTACACTGCACACATTCATCACGCTTACTCTGCTGTGTAAGCGTGATGAATGTGTGCAGTGTAATAGTGTGCGTGCGCGAGACAAAACCGTTAGCATAGTGGTGTACTTCCGCATTGGCGTAAAATGGCGGGTAATGTGTGGTATGCGTCTTAGCAGAATATACGTAGGTCTTTTGTGGTGTTTTGCAAGTTTCTTGTGGTTTCTCGTGTTTATAGTGCTGTAGCCTCGTTTTCGTTTTGTTCAGCGGCCATTTTTTCTCTCGCTTAGCAAATTTTTAGTGTTCAAACTCTTTTATTTTTAGTTAAATGAAGGTGTAAGTTGTTTTTTTGAGGTCCTGGATGCTACCTCTTGCTGTAGGTAAGCTTTATGTATGTGTTGTGTGTATTTATTGTGTTTTTAATTTTTTCATGTTCGCGGGTAGCGGGCGATTTTTGCGAGGTCATAATGTGTGCTAACGTGTCTCGTATGTTGTTTGCGTTGCGAGGTAAAGTTTGCAAGGGTCGTAGTTGGTGTGTCGTGTTGTTTGCGTTTTGCGAGGGTCGCGGTTGTTGTGTGGTGTTTGCTTTTGAACGTAAATTTTGCGAGGGTCGCAGTTGCTGGCCTTCGGCGCTCCATGCCAGTAACTGAGGCCCTCGCCCGCAGCCCTCGCTACGCGCAAGCGTTAGCAATAACTCGTACGCTCACAACTATATATGTGATGTCTGATAGATAACACAATATATTAATAATAATAATTAGCCATTAAAAGATAGAACTGAATATATTTCCCAAAATCAACTGGTCACAATAATTTACTGTTAAAATTAATGTTCTTTAAACAAATAAATAAGTATGATTAATTCTGGCATTCATTGACAACCAGTTATTAAATTTCTCTGCATTGAAGAATAATTTCTACATAATAAACAGTTTTTGCAATATTTTGTTTTCTTTATATCAGGCTTAATTTTCCATAACATTGTAACTGAATGGTTAGCAATTATTTGAAAATATATTTCTGGATTATGACCTGTTGGTGATTTTATATGGACATTATGAGGAAGTTTTGACTCTGTAGGTAAGATGTAATAATACTGGTGATTATTATCCTTTAATTAACAAAAGGGCTTGAATGGCACATGTAAGGAGCTGAATCCATAATTGTGATTCCTATTCAGCAAAATAACTTGAAGTTCACTGAAGACCCAGTTCACATCAGGCACATTAATTTTATTTTGTAATAGGTACAGTTATAGGAATTTCCTGTCACTTTCTTTCAGATTGTACCTTAGCTTCAAGACCAAACTCTGGATAATATGTCCATTGTAACAAAATGAATCTAATTTATACTTTTTATACATATTTTAGTGAAATATATGAAATATTTTTGGCTAGCTTGATTGATTTTGCCAGCTATAGAACTTATAGTAGCTGCCATTTATAAAGTGTAGTATATATTACTGTAAAGCTCACAACCCTACATTAATAAAAACGAATACACTAATAGACATAAACAACAGGTACATATAATGTGTATATATATATATATATATATATATATATATATATATATATATATATTATATACATTTTTGATCTCAGCCATCAATATTTATTTGAATTATGTAAGTATAATTTATATTTATTAATGTAAGAGTCGTGTATGCTGTACAACATTATGTATTATACTTTTTAATAACGTGCTCTTGTTCTGCTATGGAGTTGTATAACACTAAAGCTCCCCCTGTCATTTTGGAGTAACCCTGCCCAGCTGTGTGGATGTGTGTGTGTGGAGAGGCAGCCCCGATACTGAACAATATGGCCCCTACTAAATTGTCCAAATTGTAGCTACTGAAGCCCGTAATGTAGCCCTCAAAAGTTACTGCTATTAAATTGGCCTCTTTCAGCTACCCACAATCAATCTGCAGGTTACAGGCTGAAAATCCCTACGGTTGTAAAAATTGTAACTCTGACCGAGCTAAGCCTTTGATCTTTCAAGCACGCAATCGCTAAAATCGCAAATCGCTATTAAATTGCTACAATTCCACAGGCCGGAAATTGTTTTCACACCTGTAAACAGCAAATGTAGAAGACAATCCTACGAGTACTAGAGACGACTCATAAGGGGGTTAAACACCGGTTCAAAGCACTGTAAAAGCAAATAAAACATCAATACTGCACTTACTGAACTCGCATGGACTAGAATAGTAGCACATGCATATTTTTTTACAGAAGTTTTTAGTTAGTGAAGACTTGCTTTTGGATAGAAGTTCACTAACTAAAAACTTCTGTAAAAAAATATGCTATGTGCTTAAATAGAGCCCTTTTAAATTTGCCGAATCACAATTTGATAAGGCTCTATATGTGCAATGGAGCAGTGTTAAGGGAAGGTACAAAAAGAAAAAAGGGTAAAAAGGGATAATATATGTGAAATTTAGACAATAGATAGTATATTTTACAAAATGTATATGATTTTCTATGAAAGTAGAAACAATGCATTGATACAAATACACACCCTTTGTATAATAAAACTATAAGTTAACAATTTATAAAAAATATGATATATTAGTTTTATGAGAATTAGGATATATTTAGAGATTTTGAGAGAGGTCTCCAGTACAATGTCTTAAAAATGTGCAAACCCAGGAAGCCATTTGGTTTCAAAGGAGGCTAAAGAGCCTATTAATCTTGCTGATAATTTTTCAATTTCAATATTTTCTCAGGGATTAGTAGTGTTTTCCATAGTTCTGTTAAAGATCTTCCAGCTAAATTAATTTGTGCTGCAAAGGCATTTTGTTTCTTTTTATACTGTTCCCAAGAATTGGATAATAAAGAGAACCATGGATTAAGTGGTGGCTTGGTTTCGATACAGGTTGTTATAAGAGAGAGAGTTAATTGAGATCCATAAAGTTTGAACTCTTGGGCAAGACCACCCTATGTTTAGATATGTTCCATCTAGGCCAATGCTTTTGAAAGGAAGATAATGGAATATTTCCTCCTTTCTTTATGTTAGGTTGAGTGGCAAAGATTTTGATTTGTCTGTACCTAAAAATGCCATGATGTTTGAAATGTGTTCTATCTTGTAGAGTTTGGAAAAAGGTGATATCATTGTCTATTTTTACACACCTCAAAAATATTGAGTTTCTAGACCGGGAATTCTTTATTCAGTAGAATAGGGTTTATGGGTCATTGGATAGAGGTCAGTTGACAATTTGTATTTTTTTTTGTGTTTATGTGCATTGATAACAAAAAAAATATATAATTGAAAACAGGAAGTCTTTGGAAGTCATATGTAAAGGGCTAATACAATTGTCAGGACTATATCATTTTCTAAACATACCCAACATGTCTGATCTTGAGGTAGGTGCCAAGCTTGTATATTAGGGTGTGCCAAATCTCATTGAAGTCTAGGAGAATACATCATTTTTTTTGCCAATGCTGGCATATAAAATTATCTTACAGGTTTTTCATATCTTTAAGGGGGACTGGAGTCTGGAACAGATAAAGCAGTGTTAGAAGAACATTCATTTTTATAGACTATACGACCTAGTCAATATATTAATAATTTGTTTCATCTTAGTAGATCCAAGTTTTTTTTAAGTAATGGGATATAATTTTCTTTATAAGGAACTCTTTTGTAAGTTGGACATCTACAGTGCCTTGCAAAAGTATTCACCCCCTTGGCATTTTTCTTATTTTGTTGCCTCACAACCTGGAATTAACATGAATTGTTTGAGGATTTGCATCATTTAATTTATAGAACATGCCCACAACTTTGAAGATGTTTTTTTTTTTATTGTGAAGCAACAAACAACAAATAGGACAAAATAACAGAAAAACCCAATGTGCATAACTATTCAACCCCCCCCCCCCCCAAAGTCAATACTTTGTAGATCCACCTTTTGCGGCAATCACAGCTCCAAGTCACTTTGGATAAGTCTCTATGAGCTTGCCACATCTTACCACTGGGATTTTTGCCCATTCCTCCTTGCAAAACTGTTCCAGCTCCTTCCAGTTGGATGGTTTGCGCTTGTGAACAGCAATCTTTAAGTCTAACCACAGACTATTTATTGAATTGAGGTCTGGGCTTTGACTAGGCCATTCCAACACATTTACAGGTTTCACTTTAAACCACTCAAGTGTTGCTTTAGCAGCGTGTTTGGGGTCATTGTTCTGCTGGAAGGTGAACCTCCGTCCTAGCCTCAAATCACGCACAGAGTGGTATAGGTTATGCTCAAGAACATCTCTGTATTTAGCACCATCCATCTTTCCCTCAACTCTGACCCGTTTCCCAGTCCCGACTGCTGAAAAACATCCCCACAGCATGATGCTGCCACCACCATGTTTCACTGTGGGGATGGTGTTCTTTGGGTGATGTAATGTGTTGGGTTTGCGCCAAAGTGTTTTCTTTGATGGCTGAAAAGTTAAATTTTAGTCTCATCAGACCAGAGCACCTTCCTTCATACATTTTGGGAGTCTCCCACATGCCTTTTCGCAAACTCAAAACGTGTTTATTGCTTTCTTCTGGCCACTCTGCCACAAAGCCCAACTCTATGGAACATACGGCTTATTGTTGTCCTATGTACAGATACTCCAGTCTCTGCTGTGGAACTCTGCAGCTCCTCCAGGGTTACCTTAGGTTTCAGTGCTGCCTCTTTGATTAATGCCCTCCTTGACCAGTCCGTGATGTTTGGTGGGCGGCCATCTCTTGGCAGGTTTGCTGTTGTGCCATGTTCTTTCCATTTAGGTATGATAGATTTGTTGGTGCTCCTGGGGATCATCAAAGATGTGGATATTTTTTTATAACCTAACCGTGACTTGTACTTCTCAACAACATGGTCCCTTACTTGTTTGGAGAGTTCCTTGGTCTTCATGGCAGTGTTTGGTTAGTGGTGCCTCTTGCTAAGGTGTTGCAGCCTCTGGGGCCCTTCAAAGAAGGTGTGTATATGTAATGACAGATCATGTGACACTTAGATTGCACACAGGTGGACATCATTTCACTAATTATGTGACTTCTGCACCAGAGCTTTTTATGGGCCTCATAACAAAGGGTAAGGGTAAACATCATTATAACAATTAATATTTAATAAATATTTTATCACAACAGCGATATAAAACCAATTTAAAAATCCAGAGCTTGGAAAGTAGAAAGTTTAAAAGTGGGCTACTTCTTTGAGATATATTGTCACCAAAATTCTTTATATACTCGCATTGGAGGGGCAATTATATCTCTCCCCTGTAATTCTGTTTGCTTTTGTATAACAGAGCTATCCAACTCTTGATTAATTGCTCTTTCTGACCATCAATCTCCTTTAGAAAGGGGCCGGACCCTCCAGGTCTCAAATGTTGACTCCTTTCAAATTTTTAAAGCCATATGGACTAATAACCATCTGGTGAATGTATTTGAAAATATTATATGATATATCTGGAGCAGGCTTATTGCTAAATTCTTTTTATTCAATAATCAGGTAATCGATACTAAAAGGAATCTTATCCTGGCTGTATGCCAGAGATAAATATAACTGCATTTGCTTCAACCTAAACAACATCCAAGTTGGTGAGTAGGTGGCGTTTAGTTAAGCTATATGCTAACTGTGGTATACTATAACTAGTTGGCTGGAAATCTAAACTATACTGCAATAGGGGAGTGATTGTATAGCATGAACATCAATAAGAAGTAGCTGTCTCTGCTCCTTATTAAGAATCAACTTTCCTGTTCACCGGGAGATCTCCCTCCACTAGATCATCATCCATACAATTGGGTTAGGACAGGTAGGGTACACTTGCACTCAGACTAACAGGATCATGAGCAGTTCCTTTCCGTCTCCATACTCTTCTCTTCCCATCACTCTGGTACAAGTTGATCTTAGTCTCATCTGTCCATAGGATGTTGTTCCAGAACTGTGAAGGCTTTTTTAGGTGTTGTTTGGAAAACTCTAATCTTGCCTTCCTGTTTTTGAGGCTCACCAATGGTTTACATCTTGTGGTGAACCCTCTGTATTTACTCTGGTGAAGTCTTCTCTTGATTGCTGACTTTGACACACATACACCTACCTCCTGGAGAGTGTTCTTGATCTGGCCAACTGTTGTGAAGGGTGTTTTCTTCACCAGGGAAATAATTATTCGGTCATCCACCACAGTTTTTTTCCGTGGTCTTCCGGGCCTTTTGGTGTTGCTGAGCTCACTGGTGCATTCTTTTTTTTAAGTATGTTCCAAACAGTTGATTTGGCCACACCTAATGTTTTTGCTATCTCTCGGTTGGTTTTGTTTTTTCAGCCTAATGATGGCTTGCTTCACTGATAGTGACAGCTCTTTGGATCTCATATTGAGAGTTAACAGCAACAAATGCAAATAGCACACTTGAAATGAACACTTGAGCTTGTATCTGCTCTTTGTAAATGGGATAATGAGGGAATAACACACACCTGGCCATGGAACAGCTGAGCAGCCAATTGTCCCATTACTTTTGGTCCCTTAAAAAGTGGGAGGCACATATACAAACTGTTGTAATTCCTACACCGTTCACCTGATTTGGTGAATATTTGGTGGTATTTTGATGTAAATACCCTCAATTAAAGCTGAAAGTCTGCAGTTAAAGCACATCTTGTTAGTTTCATTTCAAATCCATTGTGGTAGTGTATAGAGCCAAAAAGTTTAGAATTGTGTCGATGTCCCAATATTTATGGACCTGACTGTATGTACTAAGTACTGAAACCAGAGATGTACATTTCATCTCATAATTATCCAGTTGGGGTGATAAGGGGTAATAGTGTGCTTTGTTATATCCTGGCAAACTGCCTTATATTTACTGCATTTTATATCTATATAACCCCTCTTTTCACAAAGATTACTTCTAAAAATGAGAGAACAAAAATATTGTAGACCAGTTCATAATTGTCCAGCTGCAACTCTATAAGATAATTGCTATGCTATTTTGGATCTTACAGACTTACTCTTATCACACAAATTTCTATGTCCCCCCAACTATTTTTTGTTCTTCACAAAGTTCATCACAGTAGGTGATATGAGTGACCCTAGCTCCTTTGTAAGGGAGTAGATCCAGAATTGGACTGTGCATATTCATGTATTGTCACAAGGGTTTTATAGTTCAGTTCATGATTATACAGCTGGAACTCTGCAGGATGCTTGTATGTTATGTTGAATCTTACAATCTCACTCTTTTCAAGGAGTAGACCCAGAATTGGACTGTGCATACTCATTTATTGTCACAAGGATTTTATAGTCCAGTTCATGATTATCCAGCTGGAATTCTGCAGGATGCTTGTGTGTTATGTTGAATCTTACAATCATACTCTTTTCACAAGAATTTCTATATACACCCAGTTTCTTATTTTTGTTTAGTTGATTTTCCTCAAAGCTCTCTATGGTGGGTAATATGAGTGACATTGATTCCTTTATAAGAGAATAGCCCCAAGAAGAAGGTAGACTGTGCATATAAATGTATTACCCCTATAGGTATAGATGTTCAAATGAAGGAGGTAAATGTAAACCCCTCATTTAACCCATTAGGGGTTAATGCTTTGAGCTTGTAAATCCAACATGCTCCATGCTGCAAGAGTTTTTGATCCAAATCTCCTTGTCTTGGGCCTATGTGTACTTTTCCAAGCACAGTAAAAACTAAAACTTCACTTCTTCCCCCGTGGTAATACTTTACATGGCGTGCTATGGGTGTATCTAAATCTTTCTTGTGCGGAATACACGTGTTCACCTATGCGTCTACGTAGCTGGAGCCTTGTTTTGTCCACGTAAATCTTACTACAAATGCATATGCCACATAAACCACATTTAAAGAACAGAGTTAGTAAATTCTTTAAGTGTGAACTTCTCACCATTGATTGGATGTTCATAGATCTTAGTTGGTTTAATACATTTGCAAAATGTACACTTTCCACACTTAAAACACCCTATCGGTGGATTTAACCAGGGGTTATCTGAAGAAACTATGGACCAACATATCTTTCAAGTTTCTTCCTCTATGATACGTGATCGAAGCTTTTGTTGGTAATATTCCATTTAGATCCCTATCACTCTTTAATAAATGCCAATGGCTTGATAAGATGTTCCTAATTATATCAGAATCTCATCCAAATGTTATAACATTTGCTTGAGGACTGTATACTGTCATTAAGTTTGTTCAATAATTCTGTCCTGTTACAGTTCAATGCATATTTGAATGCTGCTTTTAGACATTTATTTGAATATCCCCTTTCACAGAATCTCTTTTTAAGTTTGTCTGCTTCTATTTTGAATTCCTCATCGGAACTACAATTTGCACTAATTCGAAGGTACTGCCCTTTTGGGATACCTCTTTTCTGAGGTTCAAAATGTTGACTATCCCATAAAAAGTAATGTGTTAGTGGCAGTTTCTTTCCGATAATTAGTTGTAGATATTTTGCCTTGATTATCTTTACGAATAATAAGGTCCAAAAAAGTAATTTGAACAGAATTGATTTCATATATAAATTTGAGGCCTATATTGTTTTTATTCAATGCTTGTAAGAAAGTCTCAAATTCTATCCTGGTGCCTCTCCAGACCACCAGGATATCATTTATATAGCGACGCGATATCATGGCATGTTCCATATAGGCCTCAAGAGATTCTTGAGACAGAAGCTTCTCTTTCCACCATCCTAGTAGGAGATTGGCATATCCAGGTGCACAAGACGTGCCCATGGCAGTGCCTTTCGTTTGATTAAACCATTTACCATTATATGTAAAAAAAAATATGTTTCAGTACATATTCCAGAAGTTGAACAAGGAAAGTATTGAATTTCTTATACTTAGTACCCTTTGCACTTAGAAAATGATTGACTGCCTCTATTCCAAAATTATGTGGTATACTACTATAGAGGGCCTCAACATCTATTGATGCCAACCATGATTCATTGGGTACAGTTAGGTCCTCTAATTGTTTCAAAATGTCATTTGTGTCTTTACATAGGAGGGCAAGTTTTGTACTAAATCCCTTAGGTGATTTTATTCATACTTGCATTAGATGATAAATTAGTGGTTCCTGATATAATACGTCTTCCTGGAATAGGTACAATTTCTTGTGTACCTTGGGAAGGGCATAAAAGGTAGATGGATATTTGGGGAGCAAGAAGGCATATGTTTTTTCATCAATGATCCTTTCCATTTTGGCGTTATCTAGAATGGATTTCAATGCTAGTCTATATTCTGTGGTGGGATTCTTTGGTATTGCCTCTTATGTGGATTTGTCATCTAACATTTTTATTTTATTACACATCTTTTTATATTCTTCATTTCCCAGGATAACTAAATTACCACCTTTGTCTGCCGGCTTAATTTGTATATCTTTGCAGGAATTAAGTTCCGCCAATGCTTCATATTATTTTCTAATTAGGTTAAAGGTCTTTTCAAGTTTGGAACAATCAATACTCTCAATGTCTCTAGCTACTTGTTGTAAAAAGACCCAGATGTTTGCAAACTCTTTTAACATTGGTGTGAAGAAACTTTTGTTTTTCCAAGTTTTAGACCTGACATCTATGTTATTTGGTTTTGTTGTAAAATATGTGTGATTAGGTGGCAAACACCTGGGGAACTAGCAATCCTTGTTTTCTTGCTTCATAACAAAGGGGCTGTATACATACGCATATGCTAATTTTCAGTTTTCTATTTTTAAAAAATAGTTTTATGTATATATTTTTCTCATTGCACTACACCAACTTAGACTATTGAGCTCTGATCCATCGCATAAAATTCAGATTAACAGAATAAGGCTGTAATGTAACAAAATAGGTAAAAAGTCAAGGGGGTGAATACTTTTGCACTGTAAATATTTTAAAAAGAGTTCTTTGAAAGAGAAACCAAAATTCAGTTCTATTATTTACTTTTATATTGGGTAACATGAATTGTGAGAATTTTTGATTTTAAATAGTTTATTTTAAAACCTGAGAGCTGAAAATATGTATTAAGCTCTTCCATTAAGAATGAGAGAATGAGATAGATTTTAAAGTGTTTGTTAATAAAAGCATTACATTGTCAGAGTATCCTGATATTTTGTATTTATTATTCCCTTGTATAATTCCTGTAATTTGATTAAATATGGTTAGTTAGAGTTTCTCGAGTGATTGCAAGAAAAAAAAAGGGGGGGGGGGGGGGGGCGTGGACACCCCTGTCTAGTTCCATTATGCATAGAAAGCTACAGTATCTCACAAAAGTGAGTACACCCCTCACATTTTTGTAAATATTTTATTATATCTATTCATGTGACAACACTGAAGAAATTACACTCTGCTACAATGTAAAGTCGTAAGTATACAGCCTGTTTAACAGTGTAAATTTGCTGTCCCCTCAAAATAAATCAACACACAGCCATAATTGTCTAAACTGTTGGCAACAAAAATGAGTACATCCCTAAGTGGAAATGTCCAAATTGGGCCCAAAGTGTCAATATTTTGTGTGGCCACCATTATTTTCCTGCACTGCCTGAACCCCCATGTGCATGGAGTTCACCACAGCTTCACAGGTTGCCACTGGAGTCCTTTTCCACTCCTCCATTATGACATCACAGAGCTAGTTGATGTTGGAGACCTTACACTGCCCCACCTTCTGTTTGAGGATGCCCCACAGATGCTCCAAAAGGTTTAAGTCTGTTGACATGCTTGGCCAGTCCATCACCTTTACCTCCAGCTTCTTTAGCAATGCAGTGGTCAACCTGGAAGTGTGTTTGGTGTTGTTATCATGTTGGAATACTGCCCTGCTGCCCAGTCTCCAAAGGGGGGGGGGGGGGTCATGCTCTACTTCAGTATGTCACATAAACTTTACCTCCCCAGTACCAGCAGCACTCATGCAGGCCCAGACCATGACACTCCCACCACCATGCTTGTCTTTGTACTCCTCACCTGGCTGCCGCCACACAAGCTTGACACCATCTGAACCACATAAGTTTATCTTGGTCTCATTAGATCCTTTTTTGAATCAGTAATTATTGGCGCTATCATTCCCAGGTTTAAAGCCTTATTAAATTCCAGCCTCGTAGATAAGAGGCTTCTACTTAAATCC
Organism: Discoglossus pictus; assembly: GCA_027410445.1. Lineage (NCBI taxonomy): Eukaryota > Metazoa > Chordata > Amphibia > Anura > Alytidae > Discoglossus > Discoglossus pictus. The sequence goes on along the minus strand of CM050166.1, from coordinate 215,243,588 downwards.
TACGTACTGCAAATTTCTCAAAGCTATGACGCTATTAAATTAGCCCTGCTGCGAGCAACGTGTGAGCTATGCAGCACGGCCGTCCGTATAAACACTGTGAGAATGTACATGAGGAGTGACAGCCTGCGAGATGATCTTGCAGGCTCCCTCATCAATTGCTGCGGGGGTCCTAAACGGGACCTCCGCAGCAGTCCAACACATAAGCCCTGCCGTGGGGGGTACTCCAACTACCCCCCCAGCACCTAAAATTAACCCCCCTCTATGCAAGGGGACCCATCAGGACCCCTGAACCGTCCCCACATTAAACCCTTGCTGCAGGGGTCCATAGGGACCCCCGCAGCCCCCCCATATTAACCACTTGCAGCGGGGGACCCCGATTGGCACCGATCAGGCCCCCGCTGCATTTAAAACGTTTAAATTCCCCACTGCAGCTCCTTAAAGGGCCCGCGGCACACTATTTACAATCCTTGCCGCGGCACCTAAAATGAACCCCCCTCTATGCTGGGGGTCCCCTTCGGGACCCCCGAAATGTCCCCACTTTAACCCTTTGCTTCAGGGGTCCATAGGGACACCTGCAGCCCCCCCCCACATTAACCCCTTGCAACGGGGGTCCTTGATCGGCACCGATCGTGACCCCGCTGCATTTACATTTTTAAATTTTCCACCTCTCGGGTCCTTAAAGGACCGTAAAGGTACTGAAAGGACTCGCGCTAAAAAATATTAATGCCGGCCAACTAAAAGTAACCTTGTCACTCATGGGGGTCAATACAGACCCCATGAGCACTTAATTAACCCTGTCACTCATGGGGGTCAATACAGACCACCATAAGCCCTTCATTAACCCCATAAATCATGGGGGTCAATACAGACCCCCATAAGCACTTAACCCTATAACTCATGGGGGTCAATACAGACCTTCATAAGCACTTAATTAACCCTATAACTCATGGTCAATACAGACCCCCATAAGCACTTAATTAACCCTTTCACTCATGAGGTTCAATACAGACCCCCAGAAGCACTTAATTAACCCTATAACTCATGGGGGTCAATTTAGACCCTCATAGGCACTTAATTAACCCCATAACTCATGGGAGTCAATACAGACCGCCATAAGCACTTTATTAACCCTATAACTCATGGGGGTCAATACAGACCCCCATAAGCACTTAATTAACCCTGTCACTACAGACTCCCATAAGCCCTTCATTAACCCTATAACTCATGCGGGTCAATACAGACCCCCATAAGCACTTAATTAACCCTATAATTCATGGGGGTCAATATAACCCCCTATAAGCACTTAACCCTATAACTCATGGGGGACAATACAGACCCCCATAAGCACGTAATTAACCCTATAACTCATGGGGGTCAATACAGACCCCCATAAGCCTATATTTAACCCCATCAGTCCTATAAGGGTATATTATGACCCTTATGGGGCTGTTAAAACCCTAACATTAACCACATAAGTGCCATGATGGTCCTCAAGGACCATCATGACACTAACTACAAACACTACATTGCACTATATCTATTCTATTAATCTATTAACACTTACATTACCTACCTACACTACCTACCTACCCCCTAATAAAAACTCCACCACTCTAATTACAGAAAATATAAAAACCTAAGTAACAAAAAATAAAAAAAATACCTTACAGAAAATAAAAAACCTAAGTCACCAAAAATAAAAAATATCTACATTAAAGAAAATAAAAAAAGCTAAGTCACAAAAATAAAAAAGGAACATAACAGAAAATAAAACAATACATTACAACCCCCTCCCCCCCACTACAGAAGAAAAAAGATACACACCTGAAAAGGAAAGACATACACAGTACAATACAATACAATTCAATACATACAATAGAATACATAGAATATATACAATACAAATAAAATAAAATACAATACCCCCTATCTATCTAACATACAATCTATTTAATATACAATAAATCCTAACTATCTAAAATACATCCCCTATCTATCTAATATACAATAAATCCTAACTACATACAGAAACCCTAATTCTAAGCTAAAATAAAATTAAAACCACTTACCTTTGTAGATGTCCCTTCAGATCACCAACCTAGGGGAAAAAATAAAAATAAAAATTGCGCAACACATAAACATAAAATAAATAAACATTATACACATTCTAAATATTCTACTCACCTTTCCAGCATGTCCCCGTCTTTCTTCTTTTCTTCTCCGGCGCGACCCCTGTTAAAAAAAACACATTACATTAATACAATATACATATAAACATAACACAAAATAAAATAAACATAATATACATTGTCCCCGGCCTCCTCCTCTTCTGCCCCGGCTGGGCTCTGGAACAATCCGCGCTCTAAAAAAATACAATAAAGTCCAATTTGTCTCGTTAAATTGGACTTTAGTTAGCATTCAACCTTCCTGACAGATATCATGGCTGTCCCCTTATGCTCTGTGTGTGTTTTATTTTTATTTTTTGTTGTAGTTTGTATTGTTTTATGTTGTTTTTGAATGTACGCATTTCATCCATTAACCTCGTATTTTTGCGACATTGTATTATTTTTGTCTAAGTTACCGTGGGTCGTAATGAAAAGTCGTACATTCTTGTCAGTGTTTTATGCGATTTGGGGTCGTTAAGCCTCGTTTTCATTTTTTTTGGCCGCCATTTTTCTTCTTGCTTAGCTGAATTTCAAGTAGCAAAACTGCATAAAATCGACTTTAATTTGCATGCAACCTCACCCGCAGAGGTCCTGGCTAACCCCCTGTGCTGTATGTGATGTTTCTGTAAAAAAAATTTTTATTTTTCATTGTTTTTTGTGTTTTTTGCTGTACGCGTTTCAGATGTTAAGTTTGTATTTTTGTGACCTCGTATTCTTTTTTTTTCCTAAGTCCCGCGGCTCGTATTTTCTTTGGTGTAAGTCCATATTTCCTCTTTAACGCGGGTCGTATTTTTTTTTTTGCAAAGTCGTGCTTTTCTGGGGTTTATTTGTCCCGGGAGTGAGGCGGCATCAAGCCTCCACCTCCGCAAATGCAGCCCCTTGCTTTGCGAGGCTCCGCATTTGCGGCCAGAACTGCGTCCCTCGCTTTGAAAGGGGCGAGGTTCTGCGAGCTCGCTTTGCGCTCTAGGAAAGTGTGAGGACGATTCGCAGTTTGACAACTATTATATGTGATATTTAAAGCCCCAATGTATTGGAGATATCTCTCCGAACTTGAAATACTGGACTTGTCAATTATCTCACTGCTGCATCACTGGATAATACCAAATTACAATGATAATGTAAATGTAGTTTAAAGGACCACTGTAGTTGTTTATGAAGTTTGTAAGAAATTAACAACATTAGTAGCTGTGTAAGCCATGGACATAAAATTACTTTTATATAAAATCTTTATTTTAGTCAAGACTGCTTATGCCTCAAGGGCACCATATTCTTGTATTCCATACTTCCTACTGACTTGGAATCAAAGTGGGTGTGTTTTGCTAAAGGTGAAAGAAAGGTGGAGTGAGGAAGGAGTGGGGTTGTTAACTGGTGGATTCAGATAAATATTGAACTCTGTCTCCCTCTCAGTGGAGGCACCAAGAAAGAATAAAAATAAGTTTATTATATGGGTTTAGGATTCAAAAGTTATCATTGTTTTTATTTGTAAATAATTGTATTTTGTTTGTTTATGTTTTGGAAAAATCTTGTTTATCAGACAAACTTGTGCAACCGTTCCTTCTGATCCTTAACAGACATGGAAATATTTTTTCTTTCTTTGTTGCATCAGAAACAGTATTTGATAATGTGTCACATTGTGTTTTTGTTTTTTTCAAATAAAAGTTTCAGAGCACAAAAACTTTATAACTGCTCTTAGTAATGTTTACAATTTATTTAAATATAAAAAAACTATTTACACATAATATGTTTATTAACCGTAACATTCTATGATGAAAAGCATTTACATTTTCTGTAAACAACTCATGGGATATTTGAGGATAACATTGATTTTTTAAAACTGGAACTTTTAAAGATCTTCAATACTACTCCAAACAGCTACAGAATTCAGACAATCTAATAATAAATGCTCCATTGTCTCTATATCATTAACTTTATACATTTTCTGACAATTTTAACTGCCTGGATCACATTTGATGGCAGATATCCTATTTTTGAGTGATCCTTTTAAAGCCTTGAAACCATTGCTCAAAAATTGATAAGCAACCTTTAAAGGAACCACTCTACTTTGCCTGTGTCACAAACATCCCTTCAAAATCACAAAAAAAAAACACAAAAATATCAAATAAAAAATGATCTCTGGGTTTATTTTGTTTTTTTGGCCAACATGTAAGTTTCCTGTTTATTAGATTTAACCCATTTTCTGAAAACATCTGGAAGATTACTTAAACTTATCACAGTTTTCTCAGCAGGTGAATATACAAAGCTCAGGTAAGCAAAAATGAACAGCAAAGAGAAATTAACAATCCTAACTCTATTTTCAAAAGACAATTTCCAGTGCTTCCATATATTACGTTTTTCTTCCCAATTCAGCTTCCCTGATTCTGAGTTATTAAATGTAATTCCCAGGATACTAATATTTTCACTGTCAGTTTCTAAAAAAAAATTTCACGTTTCTCCAATCCAGAAAGCTATAGATTTACTGTAATTAATTTGGCAAATTGAAATCTCTGATTATTTCCTATACTCCTTTAAAAAAAATGTCATATACATTTCTGGAATTCGCTAAATCCAATAAGTCTTCAGCAATATAGTTTATATGGATCATTGAAGCCTCTTCGATAGTTTTTACTGGTCTCAGTCATCCTTTAAAAAGGATTAATAAAAAAAACCTGCAATAGAGGACTAAGGGGACACTCCTGGCATACCCCCGATCTTACTGGAAAACTTTCTCCACAGGAGGGCGAGAAATAAAGTGTGTATGTTAAGGAGGCAGGTTATAGGCTTTTTTAAACAGGTGTGTTTTTAGTGAGGTTTTGAAGGATTTGAAGTAGGAGGATAGTCTAGTGGAGCAAGGCAAGGAGTTCCAGAGAATAGGGGCAGTGCAAGAAAAGTCCTGAAGGTTAAAGTGAGAGGAGGTGATGAGAGAGGAGGAAAGAAGAAGGTCATTAGCAGAACAAAGAGGGTGGGTGGGGGAATATTTGGAGGTGAGAGCAGAGATATATGGGGGTGCAGTGTTGTTGAGAGCTTTGTAAGTTAGGGTCATGATTTTAAATTATTATTCTGAAGGCTACGGGAAGCCATATCCACATAAACCTCTGCTTTTTGCTTGTTCAAATATCTCTCACACTATAATAAAAGTTTGTAATCTGTCTCCCCCGTATACTACAGGACTGATCAGTTTAGCAAGAATTTTATAATCTGAGTTAAGTACAGCAATTGGGCTCCAATTTCTTATATCTCTTCTAACAGCTTTTTTATACATTAATATCAGTAAGGACTGAGATTGTGAAGATATCAATTCTGTGTCATTCAACATAACATTATATACCTCACATTTGGAAATTACAAATGAAATAGTTGAGCCGCTTTGAAGTATAGTTTCAGATTAGGACATGCAAGACCCCCTTTCATTCTATGCTTACACATTTTTTGCCTAGCAATTCTGGAGCGCTTATTACCATGCATAAAATGAACAATTGTGTTTCATGTCACTTTAAGTTGAGAAACCTTGTCAGATCATTCTGGAAAATATATGTCAGTGAGCAAGAATATATCCACCTCATCCTGTCCAACTTTATGCAAATTGTTTCACAAACCATATTTATGGTTGCAGGGGGCATAATCATAGCTATTACTCTGATCAGGTCACATTCAAAGTGGTAATCAACCTTATCTTCAATAATTTTGTAAATCCATTTTTAATTGTAAGAATGCAATATGTTTGGTAAAGCCAACTGATATACTTTAAGAGCACTATGCAGTGCTGTACCACAAATGGCCAAATTTACTTACAATCTTTTTCGAACTCTTGAAAAAAAAACTACACCTACTATATTATGCTTACAGGCAGGTTTACTGATCTCAACTACAACATTTTGCACATGAGAATACTAAAAAAAGAAAACAGGAGAATTTTTTATGGGAAAAGAAAGGGATCCAGAAATTTGACTTGCAGGTTTGCATATGTTAAAACATGCATAGCATCCATTAGAAAGAAAATTATGCCACATATTGTACAATATAAATATTGCCTTTAAAATTACTTTTTACAAATATATAAAAAATAGTTTTACGGAATAATAATACTATTTGTTATGCTTAAATAATTGACTTTCTTTCTTGAATTGTAGTGAAATGAAGCGATTGTTGAAAATTGCATCTAACAAAAGTTTCAAGAAAACGTAGCTTTTTTTTGTTGACGTAGACTGTACATTGTGTTCATTTTATATCAGCATTTAATTCTTTGTCAGCTGTCATACAAGCATTTATCATTTTTATAACAAAAGCTGGCTCCAGAGAGTTTAGCGAATGTTATTATCACTGAAGAGATAAACATTACCGGCTGCCAAATCACTTGGGCACAATTGTTACTTGTCACAGACAAATAACATAAAACATTTGAATTTGGATGAAATTAACAGAATGAGAGATTACCACTGAAAACATAACTTGATTTCTTTCTAATCATAACAGTGTATCACACTATTTTGTGATGTTAACTGGCGTTGGAGAGGCTTGAGAGAGAAAAAAATCTATTTTGATTTAATTAAAAGATAATTGTCATTTTATTTTCACAACAGGCCATTGTTTTTGCATAAATTGAATATACTATGTTTTCCCCTGTAACAATTTAAAGTTATAATTTATAACAGTAATCCTTATTGGCAATCTCCCATAAAGTGTGCGTGTTTGATGTATGTGTTGTGTATCAGCACTGACCGGCAGCCCTAAAATCATCTGCTTAGTAAACTCTTGCACAGTGAGCATAGATCAAACCAACTGCTGGAAAATTTCTGTAGCAGCCTTTTTGTAAAGCCTGTCATGAAAATTACTATGATGATAGACAATTGTGTTTATCACTCTAATTGCAAATTCTTCAGCAGTAAAATAATTTTGAGTACCAAAAAAAGCTGACACTTATACAATAAAATAATAATTATTCTGTTATCAGATTCAGCGGAATCATTAATTATAAAAGCATCTTGGTAGAACTCAGTTGAGGCAAAGTAGTAAATCTTGAGTCTGCTGAGAAAAGAGAAAGGTTGAAATCCCAGACTGAAAGCTTTGTTTGCAAACCTGACATCAGTTCAGAAAGAATAACAGTATGGCTCATGCCTCCATTTTTGGTAAATGCCAAGTGAGGGATGGATCTGTTTTGGTTGTACATGGATCATTGATAGAAGAGTGTAAAAAAAAAAAGTTTAATTTTGGGGATAATAGGCAATTTAACTCCTGCCTAACTGGAGTTAATGTTTGATTATCGTGTTGAATCAGTATGCTGAGCAATAAGCAGAATTCTGCAAAGGAAAACAGCTATGTAAGTGTGGTTCTGGCACTAGTTTGCAGGTGTAGAAAGAAATCATATTGGAAGATCTCGTCCAAGGAGAATCAGTCGGCATAGGGAGCAGTCAAGATGTTTAGCATTGTCAGTTTATAAAGAGATTTAAAGGCCATGAAAGCAGTCTTGTCATTAATCCTAGTCATAATAGGATTCCTCGGCTTCTGGTTGAGCCCTAGATAATCTGACTAAATAAGACTAGTGCATTCAATACATAATGATCTTTGCAATTTGTTTCTCTGTTTCTTTCTTTTTTCAAAATTATTTGTTGGAAACAATGAATGTGGTAGTTAAGTCCTTATACTTAAAGTCAGTGCCACTTAAAAACTAAATTAATTGAGAAAAGCAAGCAGATATTGACTGTCCACAGAATCCCATCCAGAACAGGGCTACAATCTAGGAACCATTGTCAGAGACCATGGGAGTATTTAGGTTTTATGCTGCCCTAGGCCCATTCAGAATGATGTGCCCCCCATGTCCCATTAACTTGTATATCACCATGTTCCATGACCCAGTTACTTGTCCTCTAATCCCCTGGCTATATCATGAATCATAGATTTCTGCATATTTATGTATTTCAGAAAGTGTCATATATACTTACAGACAGAAACGCCACTACTTATAGAGATTTTTGAACATTTGCACACATTATTTCATAGAACTGCACCAGCATCTTCAGGCTCCTTGAAAATGCTGATGTAGGCCTAGACCTCAAAGACCTAGGCCTAAACATACCACTGTCAGATATAATGTTAACACCATGCATCTGGAAGACTTCCTTAATAAACATTTAGATTAGTTCAGAAGTGCTAGAAAACAAAAAAGGTAATTGGACAGTATTTAAAACAGAGGAAGCTAAAATTAAACAGTTAGGCAGACTATCAGTGATAAAGAGAAGGCCCTTGTATAATATGCATTTTCTTCTATATACACAAGAGGTGTACCAAACATAATGACACTGTAACAAAAAGGGTTTGTTTTGCCTTTATCTTATAACTGCTTAACGTGGGGAGAAATTCAAGAGGTTTGAAAAATATGCAAAAAAAAAAAAAAGTACTGTATCTAAATACAATACATTCAGTGTTTCTGAGGGAACTAATTTCTATAACAGCAAACTATTCTTTACAGAGGCTCTTAGGCTTGCTAAATAATTGTATTCACCAATATATCCACAACAACAAGATAATTAGCTGGAAACAACATGGTTTTACGAGGGAAAGGTCATGTCAGACTGATCAATTTAGTTTCTATGAGGAAGTAAGTAGGAACTTTAACTAAGGCAAAATAGTTAATGTAGTTTTTTTGGACTGTCACATGGGAGTCTATTGTACAACAGAAATCATATCGGAAATGTAGTAATATCTGCATATAAATAGAAAACTTGTTAAAAAAATAGGAAATAAAGGGTTGTTGTGAATTACTAAACTGGCATATTAATGTTTTTTTATATTTATTAATGATTTATGGGTAGGGCTGGAAAGTAATATATTCTTACCTGATGAAGACACTAAATTGTGCATGGTAATTAACTTAAATTGAATTTTCAAAATAATTCAACACACGCCCATTAATGTATAAACCATTGGCAACAAAAGTGAGCAATATTTTGTGTGGCCACCATTATTTTCCAGCACTGCCTTAAGCCTCATGGGCATGGAGTTCATGCTTCACATGTTGCCACTGGAGTCCTCTTCCACTCCTCCATAATGGCATCACAGAGCTGGTGGATGTTAGAGACCTTGTACTCCCCCACCTTCTGTTTAAGGATATCCCCACAGATGCTCACTAGGGTTAAGGTCTGGAGACATGCTTGGCCAGTCCATCACCTTTACCTTCAGCTTCTTTAGCAAGGCAGTGGTCGTCTTGGAGGTGTGTTTGGGGTCGTTATCATGTTCGAATAATGCCCTGTGGCCCAGTCTCCAAAGGGAGGGGATCATGCTCTGCTTCAGCATGTCACAGTACATGTTGGCATTCATGGTTCCCACAATGAAATGTAGCACCCCAGTACCGGGAGCACTCATGCAGGCCCAGAACAAATATATATACACATTTGTCTATATGTGTATATATGTTTTCTATAGCATGTTGTGTTGATTTCCCCTATATGCATTTGCCTGCTGATGTCAGATGCTGTCTCCACTCTCTATGCATGTAAACCGCGATGCAAACTGAGGGTTTCATCTCATATCAGTGTTTTTATGCTCTTTGTGCCTTATCCATTTATCTGTAATTTAGGGATTATTCCAATTACCTTTCCTCTGTATAGATGTATAATTTTGGTGGTGGGAGTGTCATGGTCGGAGCCTGCATGAGTGCTGCCTGCACCGGGGAGCTACAGTTCATTGAGGGAACCATGAATGCCAACATGTACTGTGACATACTGAAGAAGACCATGATCCCCTCCCTTCGGAGACTGGGCCGCAGGGCAGTATTCCAACATGATAACGACCCCAAACACACCTCCATTAAAACCACTGCCTTGCTAAAGAAGCTGAAGGTAAAGGTGATGGACTGGCCAAGGATGTCACCAGACCTAAACCCCATTGAGCATCTGTGGGGCATCCTCAAACGGAAGATATGGGAGTGCAAGATCTCTAACATCCACCAGCTCCATTATGTCATTATGGAGGAGTGGCAACCTGAGAAGCTCTGGTGAACTCCATACCTATGAGGTTTAAGGCAGTGCTGAAAAATAATGGTGGCCACACAAAATATTGACACTTTGGGCCCAATTAGGACATTTACACTTAGGGGTGTACTCACTTTTGTTGCCAATGGTTTAGACATTAATGGCTGTATGTTGGGTTATTTTGAGGGAACAGCAAATTTACAGTTATACAGGCTGTACACTTACTACTTTACATTGTAGCAGAGTGTCATTTCTTCAGTGTTGTCACATGAAAAGATATAATAAAATATTTACAAAAATGTGAGGGGTGTACTCACTTTTGAGAGATACTATATATATATATATATATATATATATATATATATATATATATATATAATTTGTGGGCACATTTGCATGTCCCAGCTCAGCTTCCCAGAATGCAGTGTAATAACTGTTTTTCTCGGAATTCTGAGCTGGAAGCAGGTTTTTTAACTTGTTTTAGACATTCAAATGTGAACACAGATGTACTATTTATTTACTATATATACTCTGTGTGTATATATATATATATATATATATATATATATATATATATATATATATATATATATATACTAGCGACTTGCCCATGAAAAATGACGGGGCAATACAATTTTAAACCATGGCAATTCTGTTTGACACACAATGTAAAACTTTTTCTACTCTGAGGACCTTCAGCGTTCATTGCAAAACTCACGCTTAGTGCCTTCGGCGCTCATCACGTGGCTTGCAATGAGCATCTTCGGCACAAATTCCGCACTTACACCAAGGGCCTTGGGGACACCTACTCTTAAGTGATATGTCAGATGAGAATTTCCTCTGAACCTGAGGTAGATGGGATGAGAGAGGTTAAGAAGCAGATGGTTGCTCCCCAAAAGTTTAGAGGGAGACTGCTAGAGATAGCTCACAAGGTACCCTTAGCTGGACACATGGGGTTTGAAGAAGACACAGCATCTCCTTACCATGGTGTTCTACTGGCCGGTGGTGAACAGAGATGCCTGCCAGTGATATGGCCACTCAGGAAAGGGTACCAGCGCCCCTCATCATCCATTACAAGTAATAGATACCCCGTTTCAGAGAGTGGCTATCGACCTGATAGGACCCCTGGATAGGAGCAGCAGGACCGGAAAGCAGTTCAATCTGACCATAGTAGACTATGACACCCTATATCCTGAAGCTGTTCCCTTGTCTAAGATTTCAGCTACCAAGGTAGCAGAGGCTTTATTGGGGGTGTTCTCCCAAATGGGGTTCCCTAAGGAGATCCTTATGGCTACAGTAACCCAACAATTATGGAAGTTGTATGGTATCAAACACCTGAGCACTTTATACAGAAGCTAATGCATATATAACAGGAACTGACTTTAAGACTCATTCATTTAAACTAGGAAATGGCACAAGACAGGGTTGCCCTATGTCACCACTTATATTTGCCTTAATCATAGAACCACTACTTGAAATGATTAGAAGTTGTAAACAAATAAAAGGTATAGTTATTGGCTCTATTGTAAAAAAAGTTATCATATTTGCTGATGATTTATTAATTACAGTTTCAAATCCAATGAAGTCAATACCGAAATTACTACAAATTATGGAAGAGTACAGTGACTTATCCTATTATAAAGTAAATACTATGAAAACGGAAGTTTTATACTCTAATATACCTGACAAAGACAAACTTGAATTAAAAGACAGATTCCCGTATAATTGGAGAAAAAAAATCAAATAACACATTTAGGTATAATATTTATTTAAAACATAACTACCACGGTTCATAATAATATGGATAAGTTATTCTTTCAGGTCGCTTCAACATTAGCAAGTTGGTGAGTTTTGAATTTAACTTGTTTGGGTAGAATATCACGAAATAAAATGAATATACTTCCCAAGATAACATATATTTTGAGAAGTCTTCCTTTAAAGATTTCAATTAAAAATTTAAAACTGTTTCAGAAAATAATCAATAAATTTATATACAGAAATAAAAAATCACGAATTAAACAAGAAATGATCTCAAGAACTTTCTCTAGCGGAGGCCTGGCAGCACCAAACATTATCCAATACTCAAATGCTTTTAATCTGGTACATTTATCAAAATACACCTTAAAAGAATATAAACATAAATATTTACTTATAGAGAATGAATTAGTTAAAAATATTAATCTACATCATATATTTTGGGATAAGAAGATAGATAATAAGATTCTTAATAAATTACCACTTATTCCAAAAACCTTATTAAAATGGTGGTTTAATTATAATAAAAATAAAAAAAATAGTAAAATTTCCAGCTCCATATAACCCAATATATAAATTGTCATTACTACTAACTCCCTTCTTAAATATATTATGGGAGAAATGGAGTATAAAAACTCTCAAGGGCTTATTTCAAGGACAAATACTGAACACATTTGAAGTAATATCTGCTGAATATCAAATACCATCTACAAAATGGTTGCTTTATGATATTTTATATATGTCAATATTAAATACTTAGGGCCTCATTCTATTTTCAGCCGCAGCCGCTGCGGGGCCGCAAGGACCGGCCGCAAGCTTTCCGGCTATTCTATTCCCCTCTGGCCGGGGATTCCGGCAGGCTTGCGGCCGGTGCCTTGCTATCTCTTGCGGCCGATCGCGCCGGAGGAAAGCCTTTGATCTAAAACGGCCGCAAGGAAATCGGCCGTAAGAAAAGCCCGGTTGCTATTCTTTTGCTCCGGGAACCCTGTCTGCAAGGCTAAAAACGAGCCGCAGCTTACTTGCAGCAAACAGGTCCCGCTAGCACCAATTAAGCACATAAAATAGCTCAAATAAAGCCATCCTGCACTTTGCAGAGTCTAAAAAGTGATATTCGGTGTTAGCAAAAACAGCCCATAATTACCCTATACTCAAATCCGTAAAATACTTTTTTTTTAATATACGTCAAATATCCATGTAAAAAGTCCAGAGTGCTTGGAGCACCTCAGACCCGCCCACGCCGCAGCCGGAAAATAAACAGTTAATTTGAACTCGGGTTTGGGCTGATGTGCAAGCTTGAGAGGGGGTTACTTTTAATCCTCATGTCCCCCAATATGATCCCTAACATTTACAGAGCTGTACAGTGCAGGCTTGAATTTATTTTTGAGTTTGTAGATTTCAGAGCTTACGTCCGGTTTCAAGATGCGGCCGGCCGTAAGAGGAGATCGCAGCCTTACGGCCGATTTACGGCCAATAATAGAATGAGGCCCAGAGTATGGAAAATTACCTAATAGAGAATTGACTCTATTTGAAAAATCTCTAAATGAAATTGATAAGACAAGTACAATATCAAGATATCATAAAATAATAAAATCTCAACTAGAAATAGAAAAAACAGAAAGGATGCAAAAATGGGAAGAAAATTTAGGGATAACTTGGTCCACAACCCAGTGGTATAAAGCATTTTTAAAAACGGAGAAAAGTATAACAAATTTGTCCTTAAGAGAAACATACTTTAAATTAGTGCAGAGATGGTATATAACCCCAATTAAATTTAAAAAAATTGCCCCACAAAAAAATCAAGGTTATTGTTGGAGATGTGAAAACCAAATAGGAACCTATGAACATATGTGGTGGAATTGCTCTAATATTAAAGAATTTTGGACATTATGTCTAGAGCATATATAAAAAATAATCAATTTTCAACTAGAAACAATGCCTGGGATTGTATTATTCCATATTTTTCCAAGTAAAATTAATTACACACGAAGTAATGTGATTATAAATACTTTGATGGCAGCTAAGTGGCTTATAGCCAGAAGATGGAAAAAACAATCCTTACCGACATGGGCAGAACTTGTGACCATTGCAGAGAGAAATAAACAAATAGAATTGGAGTACTCAACACACTCACATTCTCCATCGGAAAAAAACTAGCTTAAAATGGTCTCTTTGGAAGACATAATGAGCCATTTATGAGAAATGGAAAACCTTTTGCTCCTCTCCTACCTAGAATTGAATTTCAATATGCACTGATATTCTGAAAAATAACTCCTTTACTTATGACATATCCTGAAATGTTAAAATTTAGTTACGGTTCCATATTGTATTTTTTTTTCTGTTTATTTGATTGTGTATAAATATTGATGTTTTGATTTTAATGTTTGTAAACTTTGTAATAAAAAAAAAAAAAAACACCTGAGTTCCTCTCCATATCATCCCCAAACCAATGGCCTTTGTGAGAGGTTCAAAGGTACCCTTAAGAAAATACTCTGTACTTTCACAGAGCAAGAGAAGGATTGGGAGCGTCTACTTTCCTATCTTTTCTTTGACTACCACAAAGTACCACAGGAGTCCACAGGATTCTCTCCCTTTGAACTCCTTTATGGTAGACAAATAAGGGGACCTTTGAACGTGATCAGAGAAGCATGGGAAGGTGACTATGGGATACACCAGGTTTTAGTAGCCTCATACGTCCTAGCTTTCAGGGAGAAACTAGTCATGTTAACTGGGTTGGTTAGGGACCACATGCAAGAGGCTCAGGCCAAAGCCAAGAAATACTATGATAGGGGAACCAAGGAGAGGGAACTGGAAGTAGGACAAGAGATTTTGATGCTAGTCCCTCATCTCCAGGATAAGCTCAAGGCAATGTGGAAAGGGCCCTATCCAATTACTAAGAAATTGAACCCCCATACATATGTGTTAATGGTAGACCCCGGGAGAAAAGTCACAAGGGTGGCCCACATAAACAGGCTGAAAGAATACCAGAGGCGACCCCAACATTTGCCAGCTACTTGTCTGCCTACCGGCAGTGACCCAGAGGAAGAAGTCCTACCTGACCTGTTAGCCCCAGCTGGGCTCAATAATCAGATGGAGGTAATAGGACAGTCTTTAAATTTAAGTGCAGCATATCAAAGGCAGCTGGTTGAAAACCTGCCCCTCTACCAAGCCCTAATCTCCACTAGCCCAGGATGTACCCCGTTAGCAGTGCATGAGGTCCTAACAGAAGGTTGCCCCCCCCCCCATTAAAACAGCCCTCCTACCGGGTACCAGAGGCAGTGGGGTCTAGTATCTCTGATGAGCTGAGGGAAATGCTAAGATCAGGGGTGATTGAACCTTAGCCTTCCAGTAGCCCGTGGGTGGTAGTAGGCTTCCCCAGTAGTACTAGTGCCTAAAAACGATGGGACAACTAATTTCTGCTTGGACCATCGTAAGCTAAATGACAGGACCAAGACTGATGCTTACCCTATTCCACACATGGATGAGTTGTTGGACCGTCTAGGTACTGCAAAACACCTCTCCACTCTGGATCTCTCCAAGGGGTACTGGCAATTTCCCCTTGCTGAGACAGCTAGAGAGAAGTCGGCCTTGATCAGCCCCTTTGGACTTCAAAAGGTGATGCCATTTGGCATGAAGAATGCCCCTTCAACTTTTCAGAGATTAGTAGATCGATTATTACAGGGGCATCAAGGGTGTGCTCAGGCTTACTTGGATGACATTGCCATATTTAGTCATATGTGTAAGGATCACCTTCAGCATGTCAAAAGTGTACTGGATACTATCAAGGGGGCCAGTTTGACTATTCGCCCTGACAAATGTCAGTGGGCTAGGGCTGAAGTACAGTATTTAGGTAATTGGTTGGGCAGTGGACAAATTAGGCCAGAACTCAGCAGCCTCTACCAACCAATGTGCCCAGCTTGTGTATGTAAGTACCAATGTTCACAGCCTGTGTATGTAATAGCCAATGTGTCCAGTCTGTGTCTGTAATAGCCAATGTGCCCAGCCTGTGCATCTACCAACCAATGTGCCTAGCCTGTGTATGTAAGTTCCAATGTGTCCAGCCTGTGTATGTAATAGCCAACGTGCCCAGCTTATGTCTGTAATAGCCAATGTGCCTAGCCTGTTCATCTACCAACCAATGTGCCCAGCCTGTGTATGTAAGTGCCAATGTGTCCCGCCTGTGTATGTAATAGCCAAAGTGTCCAGTCTGTGTATGTAAGTACCAATGTGCCCGGTCTGTGTCTAATAGTAAATTTGCCCATTCTCTGCATGTAATAGCCAATGTGCCCAGCCTGTGTTCAATTTTTCATTGTTTTAAGATTTCAGAATGTAAATACATTACAATCATTGTTGTGAACATATTTAAGATGTCTTGCTATGGGAATGTCATAGTTTTTCTTCATGGCATAAATGTGTTCCATTACAGTCATATAACAGGCTTTTCCTTGTTTATCCAGGGATGTGCTAAAAGGTCTCCCGTATATTAATTTGGAAGCAATAGCTCTTTTCTGAGGTTCCCATTGTAGGGGTTCCCCTCCTTTGAACTTAGTTTCAGTATAAGTGAATGATACAGCCTGCGGCTTCTGAGCTCATATGTATATGCATTATCTTAAAGGAGATAGACTTATTCCCTAGTGTATCTGTCAACTGATTTTGAATTAGTTTATAAAATCACTCCAAGATTGGTGTTGAGGGATAAAATGGAATTGTACTCAAAGTACGTAAGATGGGGATTTAGTTATTACTATTTCTTCCTCTGCTCCATTCCGAGACAGGCTTTGATGTGTGATTTTGAGGGGACTTTAGTTAGATTTGGGGCTTCTAACAAGTAGAGCTCTTAGGCAGGAGGATCTTTTGAGATCACAGTTTTCACCCCTTTCCTGTAATAATTGCTTTGTGTGATTCTTGGGCACATGGAGATGAGTAGCGATCTGGCATAGATAGTAACTTATATCTCACAGCTTATAGCTATTAGCTTTTTGTCTCCTCTACCTGAAGTTTGTGTTGTTTTTAATACAGCTTAGATTAACATATTAATAACGTTTTCAATTTTCTCATATTTTATACTAGATGGAGTGGTGTTAAGCACCTTGGAAATAGTGACAGTTGATTCATTCCTACCATAACATTACTATTCTTTCCTGGTCTGTATGTTAATGATGCTGATTTTGACAATCTAGAGCTTCATCAGAGCTTAGTAAATACTAATGTTTTGCTGTTACGATCCATATTTGCGGGAACAACCGCACCCCAACTTTCTCTCTCTAGGCTGTGCCATTTTGTGTTCAAGATCTCAGCATCCCCAGCAATTCCATTCAGATCAGTTACAGACAAAAGCAGATCCCTTTTATTAGGACATAAGAAGCACAATGTACCGTTGTTTAGTACAAAACAGACTGGCTTTTATGGCTTAGTTATACTATAAATGAGGAACATTATATAACAGAGAGGGGTTTCTTTATTATCACTAGGCAATTGCCCGTCAAAAATGATGGGAATACAACTGTAAGGCTGACAATGCTGTTTTCTACACAATGTGAGGCTTTTGCTCCTCTGAGCACCTTCTGTACTCATCGTGAGCCCCATGCCTCCCGTGTACTTCAACTTTCCTGCTTTGCAATGAATACCTTTTGCACTCTTCGTGAGCCCCACTATGTGTGGTTGCCAAAAGTTGTTGGTAAAGCAATGTTAAAATTGCGCTGGTGGAGATGAGTGCTGCAGGCGCTCATCCCAAAGACCCGCGGGACTTAGGCAATGAGCGCCAAAGGCGCTCATTGCGCTGGTGGAGATGAGCCCCGCAGCCTAAGTCCAGGTGCCTCTACTGCTTGCCTCGCTTTGTGAGGCTTACAGTGCAATTAGCTCCTTCGGTGCTGAGCAACGAACGCGAAGGTCTCATGGTGTCTTAAATATAAAGTGCCTTTGCAAGGTATGTAAAGTGCTAGAAAAAATAACCCTATTAATATATGGTGGTAGCAGAGCCTACCACGTACTCCTTAGTAACTCTATTTAAATCAACCTAACTAAAGCTTCACCTGTTCTAGTGGTAGAACTGGGGATCCACTATTTACTCCCGTAAACTGGAATAATAATAAATCTACTAATAATCACTATTATGACCCTGAGCTTCTACAAAAAGTGCATTGTCCTAGTGGGATATTCCTGCATGTGTAAACATAAGATATAAATGTTTCTATTAGGGACACTCTGTCTTCCCATTGGATACACTATGGTTTCTTATATGTATCAAATAAATCCAGGTCATGCTCTAACCTCTATACCTTCTAATCTTCAATATACTTATATCATAAGTAAACACACTTTAACTCTCATATCACTGCTTATAGCAAATCGATACACCATAACAATAATACATATCTTAGTCAGAAGACGCTGGAAGCTCAATGCTATCTCAACATGCAGCTGACACCATCTCAGTGGGACTCCTAATGGCCGATGCGCGCGTTTCGCTATACGCTATTTCTGGGCCTGCATTACTAGAGCACTCTCTGTCTCTTCTAACAGACCTAATTAGACAACTGAATTGACTTAACCCTTGCCTGTTCTATCACATATCACTGGCAAAATTGAATCATCACAATATAGAGATAATTGTACATTAATTGCACATTCAGAATAATTATCCAATATAGAATTAAAACCAATCAATACTTTTATTGCTCAATGCTATTATTGTATTTCTTTCACACTTAAGATTTATTATTATTATTGAGGGCAACTATATAATCTCTTTTTTCTTCCCTTATTCATTAAATATATTCAATATTAAATATATATATGTACAAATGCCAGCAGTGCATAACAGCTTCATTCTTTCTTCAAAATATCTGTTTGATTTCTTAAAATTATTATAGCATTCTACAAGTAATGTATGTGACACCTCTTCATCTTTTCATCTTCATACTTTATCTATAATAAATACGAAGAACATGTCATGCATCAATATCTATAAGTTGATAATAAACATTGTTTAATTTATACCATTAATAATTATAACTACAAATCAGTTAATCAAAAACATTTATTTCCATATAGGAAAACATGTGTATTATACCAAAAATCACCAGTTACATAGCTATCACTAATATCCTCATTATGATTTTAAACACTCCTGATTCATTATAAAATGAATATTGTTATACACTAATTAATGCAATAAAAACTATTTTGTTATAGACTAATGATTTTACCTTACAATACCCAATGTCTATATAATCAAATATCAACGTATAGCTATCTTATTCCTGATAACCTGCTGCGTGAATATATAAATTGTCTTCTAAGGGCCTAATTCTATTAATGGCCGTAGAAGCTGCGTGGCTGCAAGGGATGGCCACAAGCTATTTAGGTATTGTATTCCCTTGCGGCTGAGGGCTCCGGCCTGCTTGCGGCCGGCGCCCTGCTTTCCCTTGCGGCCACCTCCGCCGAAGGGAAAGCCTTTGATTGCACATGGCGGCAAGAGATTCGGCCGCATGGAAGTACCCGACCCTATTCAAATCCTCCCGCCAGCCCTCTGCCAAGCCCGCAAATCGGCCCAAAAGGGCTGCAGCTTACTTGTACCCTGGAGCTGCCGCAAGGGCGACACACTAATGGTTACCCCCAAGCCGCAGAGTACTATAAGTACCCCCCCCCCCGGCACCTAGACCACCTAGACCAGACTACATAGACCCCTATAGGACACTATTAACCCCTAGGTTAGCCCTACAAGTGTCACGAGGTTCATCCAGGACCCTCATGACAAAGTCTAAACACTAAAATACACTATTAACCCTAACGATACTCCATTAACCCCTTAATCCTAACTATACCCCATTAACCCGTACTAAACCCTATTTAACCCTAACTGTACCTATCTAACCTAACTGGGCCTATCTAACCCTAACTGGGCCTATTTAACTCCTTCTAGCCCTATTTAACCCCATCACTTATGGGGGTCTATACAGATCCCCACAAGCCTCCCCAATGCTAATGAGGCTTCTAGGCCTTCTTCAGGTAAAAAACCTGTAATGGCGCCTTATGATTGGCTGAAATGGCTGTCAATCAAATTTCAGCCAATCAGAAGGCGCCAAGGTGTGAGTCAATCAAAATATGATGGGTTAGATGGAGGCTTATGGGGGTCTGTATAGATCCCCATAAGTGATGGGTTAGATGGAGGCTTATAAGGGTCTGTATAGACCCCCATAAGTGATGGGGTTAAATAGGGCTAGAAGGAGTTAAATAGGTCTAGTTAGGGTTAGATAGACCCAGTTAGGTTTAAATAGGCCTAAGAGGGGTTAAATAGGCCCAGTTAGGGTTAGATAGGTACAGTTAGGTTAATTAGGGTTTAGTATGGGTTAATGGGGTATAGTTAGGGTTAAAGGGTTAATGGAGTATAGTTAGGGTAGCGAAGTGCTTAGACTTTGTCATGAGGGTCCTGGAGGGCCCTCATAGCAGTTATGAGGTTAACCTAAGGGTTAATATGGTCCTATAGGTGTCTATGTAGACCCCTATTGGACTTAGGTGGTTAATTGTGGTCTCATGGGGTATTTATATTGACCCCCATGATTGCTGGGGTTAATTTTAGGTGCCTACGGGGGTACTTTTAGTACCACATGGCATTTCTTGTGGGTTCATTAAGGACCTTTAAGGTTCTTTCAGGACACGCGCAGGCGGGAAATTTGAATTTTTAATTCAGCGGGGTTCGGATGGGACCCCTGCTGCAAGGGTTAATGTGGGGACCCTCTGGGGGTCCCTCTGCGGACCCCGCAGCATGGGAGGATTAATGTTAGTTAAAGTACCCCGCGGCTTGTGGTAATCATTAGTGTGCGGCGGGAGATTTGAATCCAAGCGTTTACTCGGACGGGTTTTGATATCTTTAGGGGTTAATAGATATTCAATGCAGCACTTTATTGTGCTGTAATTGATAGGGGACAAATTGGGGGAAATGAGGATGACATAGTACATTGGCTAGCTGGTACATCGCCACTAGCCAATACTG
Organism: Discoglossus pictus; assembly: GCA_027410445.1. NCBI lineage: Eukaryota > Metazoa > Chordata > Amphibia > Anura > Alytidae > Discoglossus > Discoglossus pictus. The sequence continues at coordinate 215,222,712 of CM050166.1, read as the reverse complement.
TCATTTGTGGACACAAGTCCACCCGGCTTTCTAGAACAGGTTACTGCCTTGGAGGCCATCCAAGCCCGTAGTCCCGGGCTTGGATGACCTCCAAGGCAGCAACTTGATCTCCAACCCCAACTAACGGCTGATTGCATGGCTTGCGATCGGCCATAGGAGGGTGTGCTGCGGCCACTTTCATTTGAATAGCAACGCAGACGTAGGGCCACAAGGTATCGCAGCTTTGCGCCCATTTTTACATCCATTAATAGAATGAGGCCCTAAGTATCACATTAAATAAAATAAATAAGTAATATACAATGCATATAATGGATATTCATAGATTATCACATATTAAATATAATCCAAATTCTGGAACTAATTCATAAAATTAGATGTAATTACTATTAATTGATATTGGAGAAATTTAAGTACACATTATCCATACCAAAATTACTGCAAATTATCACTGTAACTTCTAACAAATTTACACAAATAAACAAAGTAGTGTTTTCATTAAATCCCCTAAGTATTACTCTTTTCAATTATGATCTTAATATTATTGGAAGAATTTTAAAACCCAATATTTCTTAGTAAATTAACTACAGATTTTTACTCTGACACCTAATATATAAAAGTTAATGTGCTATTCAATTGGCCTGATAGCGCAAAACATGCTATCGAAAGTAGCATTTGCGGCCTTGAACATGATCACTGATGCAAGGCCGTAACTCGTGGTTCAAGCTGTATAACTTTGAAATCCAACCTCCATTTTTCATTGAACCACGAGTTACGGCCTTGCATCAGCGATTATGTTCAAGCCAGTTTATGAGTTATGAGTTAAGATCGGACCCACATTCCAGATATGATGCAATATTGATAAAGCCGTAAATATCATCTGAATGATAAGATATTTAAATATTTTATATATATTTTAATGGGTTCAATCTGTATGTTATTTCCTTACTAGGAGTTTTCCTAGTAAAAAAGCCTGTTATTTATTTTTTGTCAACATGTCCACTCTAAGATGTAGGATACATAAGGGAAATGTCCCAATAAGAAGGAGTATGAATGGTAGGATGTTTGCATGTTAAGAAAACAAAGTTTTAAAACAAAAAAGGTAAAAAAATGTTAGAGGAGGATTGGATACTATCTATGAGAGATATGAAGAGAGATATTATTATTATTATGAGAAAGTTAGATACCTCCAGATAATTGCATGTATTAATGGTGTTTCAATAATTTCCTTGAATATTCAAGATTTAAATATCCCTCAAACAGGGTAAATAGCCATGACAAAGTTTCTTAAAATTAGTCCTGATATAATATGTTTACAGGAAACACACTGGGAAAAAAAGAGCAGTTCAATTATTTAAAAACAAGAAGTTTACAGATTCCATAGACTTAACTTATATAGATCAATCCGGAGGGGTCTCAATTATTTTTAATACATATATTTATCACAGGAATGGGGTAAAATTGTTGTTTTCATTGAGTCTCCATGGTGTCATAATTGAATCCACTTAGTTTCCGTTTTTAACAGTTCAAATTCCAAATTGCCTCTCCGAAAGTGTGTTTTATGCAACACTCTCACTTTAATTCAGGTTTTCCATTATGAAGTAACAAAAAATGTCTTGCAACTGGAGTTACATTTTCTTCTTTGCAATATAAGACCGTGCATTCCTAATCGATAAATGCACACTTTTTACTTCTCTAGTGGTCCTTCCTACATAATGTAATCTGCCTGTACATTCCAAACAATATACAACACCTGAACTTCCAAAATTGTAGAAACCTTTGGAGTTTAAATTTTTTTATCTGTCCTTGAGTTCTGTTTCTGATTTCATAAATCTGCAATATTTACAGTGACCACAAGCATAGGTATCATCAGATAAAGCTCCAAATATAAATTTCTTCTTAGAAAAATGGCTATTAACCAGGTAATCTCGAAGATTCCTTGGTTTATGCCATACCATATCAATTTGTTGTTGATTAATTCATCTGTTATTGGATCAGATTTTAATGTTTGTATATGTTTATTAAGAATTGTCATAAGTTGTTTCCATTGTATGTAGTAATAAATCTAATGGGTTCTTGTCTCAATTCTTTTTGTGTGGGGCACAATGACTATTCCCTTGGTGTATGTCTGGCACGATGAAATGCCTTCTTCACTAAAGTGTTGGAATATCCCCTTGCTTTCAGTCTCTCACCAAGTTCTTTGGCCTGAATTGTAAATGATTCATCATTAAAACAATTTCTTCTGATACGCAAGAATTCACCAGTAGGAACAGGTTTTGTTGTGGCCGAATGATGGGCACTATCATTGTGTAAAATGGAATAAGTGGCGGTCGGTTTTCTATATCCATCAGTACTTGTTGACCCATCTTGATTCTTCTTTATTAAGAGATCCAAGGAATTAACTTGATTGGGATCTAACTCATAGGTCAATTTCAAATTGAAATTATTATTATTAAGGATTGTAATTAATTCTTTGAATTCTTCAATGCCACCTTACCAGATAATGAACACGTCATCTATATATTGAAGCCACCTGACAATCATGTCAGTGGCTTTTAAATGTTTTCATTAAAGACACGCTCCCAACAGCCTAGATAGATATTGGCATAGGTGGGAGCGCAAGGAGAGCTCATTGCCGTACCCCATAGTTGCAGGTAAAATCTGCCATCAAAGATGAAATAATTGTGTTGCAGAACAAATTGAAGCAATTTTAGAATGAAAGTATTCTCATCTCAATTACTATTTGATTCCATTTGAAGAAAATAGGCAACTGCATCAGTACCTATAGAATGATCAATGGAGTTGTACAATGATCCAATGCCACCGGTGGCTATTAATGTAGAGCCAACTATTTTGATATCTTCCAAAAGATTTAATACCTCCATCGTATCCCTCACATATGAGGGTAACCACAAAACATGCGACCTGAGTCGAATATCAAGATACTTGCTGGCCTTTTCACATAGACTATTGTTGCCAGATATAATTGGTCTACCCAGCGGTCTAGAATGATTTTTATGCACTTTAGGAAGCATATGGTATGTCGCATTTCTATTTATCTTCAAAGAGGCAAATTCTTTTGGTGATATCACTTCATTTTTCAGCTTTAGATATCAATAGCTCATATTGAACCATATATTTCTCTGTGGGATCCCCAATTAATATCTTGTAACAATTTTTGTCACTCAATTGTTTGTGGGCTTCCTCTCGATACATTTGCACAGGCCAGAGAACAATATTTCCCCCTTTGTCAGAGGTCTTGATGACCACATCATACCAAGATCCTATTTCTTTAAGTGCATCATTTTTAAACTTAGTGATATTATAGTGTTTCATAGGAGAGAATCTTTGCAAATCAGAAAAAAACAGCACAAAGAAACACATTAACATGAATTGGGGAGTGAACAAGTTTGAATTCCCCACTTGGATGCACAAACACCAATTAGCTGGATAGCTGTACTGCCTGAAGTAGCATAGCCCAATCAGAATAGTCCTGTGTCCGTGGAGACAGAGATGATTTCACAAAAAAGTGCTGCCCTCCTCTGGGGGGTTGGTCTGCGTTGGACACAAGCAGCTCTAGACAAAGGACATAAATTCAAACTAGTTAAGACTAGATAGAGGCTATGGATGCCATTTTGTTTGGCTACTGATGACTCAATATTACAATAGCAGTACGAAACACAATAACCTTTAAATATTAAATGTAAAAGCAACATGTCATACTCCCCAAAAAATCAATCATGACATGTTTTTTTATCTTTTTCCAATCTTGCCCATAAGTCATAAAGCATTATATCAAGTTGTTCTGTTGGATGTCATTTATTTTTTTTATTTTGATAAGTTAATTCCACAAGGTTTTTTTTTTTTTATGGGCATTCTTATGACATGTATTTGGATATCCTCTGGCTTTAAATGCATATCTAAGTTTCCTGGGACATTACATTTCTCAACTCCTTATGGAAAACTCATCCTTGCTATATGCTGCACATTTCATAAAAAAAATATTTTTATTAATATCTAAAAATCCTTCTAATATTTATGCTGATGACCCCAGGTTTGATTAGACAGGCACCTGATCCTCCAATCACCATTTTAACCCATTACTCACCTGCTGTGTCTTCCTCAGCCAATAGGAAAGCACTGATGTTAGCCCCCAAGTCACTGCTGGGATATGAGCTGACTGGCTTCTTCCTCCAGGACCTTCATGACACTAAGTACAAACACTACACTACACTACCCCCCCCCCCCCCCAATAAACCAACAAATAAAAACAATTTGTTTTTGCAAGTGGATTTTACTTCTTGCAAGTAAAGGCTGATAAATTGCAGAGTGCACTAATTGTGTCCAAGTGAGAGGTGTGTGGTTTGACTGTGCTAAACTAGTATAAAGGTTTGTGAGATGTTTGGGTCTGTTTGCAAGTGGATTTTACTTCTTGCAAGTAAGGGCTGATAAATTGCAGAGTGCACTAATTGTGTCCAGGTGAGTAGGCAGAAGATAATATAAACAGGAGAAGGGGCGAACTTGTGAGCTTGCGAACACTTCTATATACAGTAAGTGCAATTGTAGTAAAAGTGTAGGAGTTTAAATAAAAGGAGGGAGTTCAAAGAAAAGGGGGTCAGATTTATAGTGCAAAAAAGGAAGGAAAATATATATACATTGTGACCGTTTTCCCCCTAAAGGATGGAGCCAGGTACGGAAGGATGAAGAGTTCTTGACAGGAGTGACAGAGTTAAACTCCATGAGAACTCCTAATTGGCCCCAGCTGAAGCTTCACCTTAAAGCCTGAAAAGCAGACATGGGAAGGGCTGCTGATTAGGCTCTGGCCTGAGTGATGTGAAGAGCCTGTGTGGAGTCTGTGTGGAGTCTGTGTGGAGCTGCAGTCTATGTGAGAAGATGTGATGTGAGTTAGGAAGACTGGATCCTGAGAGCTAAGCTGAGATAAGCTCTGTAGTAAGGCAAAAGGAAAGACTGCTTAAAGTGCAGAGAGACACTGGCAAGTAAGTTGGATTGCCTGGAGAATACAGCCAGCAGCTTAAGAGGAGACACTGATTGTTTCAGCAAGAGTTGGGAGGAGAAAGAGACAGAGCTCCTGAATAGGACCTGACAAGACTTACAGAGCAGCACGGGAAGCTGCCAGTAAGAGGAGCAGTCTATGTGACTGCAACAATACTTACCTGAGAGTTTGCTCTAAAAGTAGAGGAACCATTGCAGCTGAAAAAAGCTGGTTGTAATGATATAGGAATCACAAGGTTGTGGAGACCAGCAGCCAAGGTCAGCAATAATCCAGTTCAGCAACTTGTAGGTGAAACAGGAACAAGCTTTATTGAAGTGATCAGGAATCACACAACAATCTGGCAAAGTACATAAACAGGAAGTGCCTTATATAGGCCAAGGACCAGACACCTGACCAGACACAGCTGAAGAGACTAGTCACTGATGCTATTGCTAGCAGAGTCAAGGTTATCAGATCTCCATGAATTTCACAAAGGCAGGCTGGCGCAGTGGTAGGGAAGAGGCCCAGCAGCTTGGGGACCAGGGACCAGGGTTCAAGACCAGGGTTCAAAACCCAGCACAGTCAATTCCTCACATTACCCCCGCCTCTATAGGTGCAGCCTCTGGATGCCCTATTACCCGGGTTAGCAGGGTACTGCACATGAAAAGACCGAAGGAGATCAGGAGCGTGAATATTGTCCACTGGTTCCCACGAACTCTCCTCCTCACAATAGCCTTTCCAGCGAACCAGATACTGAAAATGTAATACAATTGTCAGGACTATATCATTTTCTAAACACACTCAACATGTCTGATCTTGAGGTAGGTGCCAAGCTTGTATATTAGGGTGTGCCAAATCTCATTGAAGTCTAGGAGTATACATCATTTTTTTTGCGGAAGATCCTGGAGTCCAGAATTTTTTCCACCTCGTATTCATCCTCACCATCCCCAAGGACTGGAGGTGGGGCAGGCAGGGCTCGGCCAGGGAAAGTGTTGACATGGAAAGGTTTTAGCAGTGCAACGTGAAACACTGGATGTATTTTCATGGAATCTGGAAGTTGCAAACGAAAAGTGACAGCATTGATCTGAGCGATGATCTCAAAAGGTCCCATGAACCTCTGACCCAATTTATGAGAAGGAACCCTAAGCTTAAGATTCCTTGTTGACAGCCAAACCTTGTCACCAACATGATAAACTGGGGCCTCCGTTCTATGCCTATCAGCAGCTCTCTTGTAACATTCCTGAGCCTTCGAAAGAGTCTCCTTCAACAGGTCTTGGGAATCTCGTAAGGTGGTTAGCCGATCAGTGACTGCAGGAATGGAAGTAGTAATTGGGAGACTCACTAGAAAGGTTGGATGGTAACCATAGTTGGCAAAAAATGGGCTCAAAGAAGTGGAGCAGTGTTGGGCATTGTTATAGGCAAACTCCGCCGTGGGTAGAAAATCCAGCCAGTCATCCTGTAGGTAACTAATATAACACCGCAAATATTGCTCCAAAGTCTGGTTGGTTCGCTCAGTCTGTCCATTACTTTGCGGATGAAAAGCTGACGACAGATTTACATTAATACCTAGATTAGAACAAAAATGTTTCCAAAAACGAGATGTAAACTGCACTCCCCTGTCAGAAACTACTTCATCAGGCACTCCATGCAAGCAAAATATTTCCAGAATAACCAGGTCAGCCTTCTGTTTAGCTGAAGGGAGACCACGAGCCGGTATGAAATGACCCATCTTAGTTAAACCTGTCCACAACAACAAGAATGGTAGTGTGTTCCTTAGAGGGAGGTAGTTCCACAATAAAGTCCATGGATATAGATCCCCAGGGACGATGAGGAATCGGAAGAGGCTGGAGCAAGCCAACAGGGGATGAGCGAGGAGTCTTATGTCTGGCACATACATCACAAGAGGACACATACTTCTTAACATCCTCATGATACTTCAGCCACCAAAAGGATCGGCCAAGTAGCTCTTGTGTCTTTCGGATTCCTGGATGACCTGCTGGTTTTGAGTTATGGTAGAGACGTAAAAGGTCCAGTCGCACTGACTCCGGAGCAAACAGACGTTGTTGAAAAATCCAAAACCCATTAAGCATCGTCATATGGAGATCACGAGGAGGATCACGAAGAACTGGGTCTTCAGCGTAGCCCTTTTTAATGCGAGACATCAGATCAGAAGGAAATGTAACTCCTATAAATATATTCTCCGGCAAGATGGTGGTCTTAGTTACGGTAGTATGGAGGGTTTCAGCTATTATAGACAAGGCATCCGCCTTACCATTCTTGGAGCCAGGACGGTATGTAACCAAAAAATTAAACCTCGAGAAGAATAGGGACCAGCGTGCTTGTCTGGCTGACAGTCTCTTTGCTGATCGAATACATTCCAGATTTTTGTGATCTGTGAGGACAGTAATTGGATGGGTAGCTCCCTCCAAGAGATGTCTCCATTCGGTGAAGGCAGCTTTTATAGCCAATAGTTCTTTATTCCCTATGTCATAGTTTCTTTCTGCTGGCACCATCTGGCGGGAATAGAAGGCACACGGATGTAACAGCATCTTAGGTCCAGTCCTTTGAGACAGTATAGCACCAACAGCTGAATCAGAAGCATCAACTTCCACAATAAATGGTAATTCCGGCTGAGGATGTACCAGGGCTGGGGCAGAGGTAAACAGAGTCTTTAATCGGGGAAATGCAGTATCCGCCTTATCGGACCACTGAAAAGGAGTCCCTTTACATGTGAGTTCAGTGATCGGTGTAATAACGGCAGAGAAATTCTTAATGAAACGCCTGTAAAAATTTGCAAACCCACAAATCTCTGAACATCTTTTTCATTCTTAGGGATGGGCCAGTCCAGCATAGCTTTAATTTTACTTGCGTCCATACTTAAACATTTGGGAGTTATTACATACCCCAGGAATAGAATTTCTGTTTGTTCAAAATCACATTTTTCTAGTTTAATGTATAGGTGGTGGGTACGAAGGCGCTCCAGAACTATACGGACCTGTTTTCTGTGGTTTTCAAGATTATCAGAGAATATTAGGATAAGTATGCCACAACAAAATGATCCAGGAGATCTCGTAGTACATCATTGATAAGATGCTGGAAAGTTGCAGGGGCATTACAAAGCCCAAATGGCATTACCAGATATTCGTAATGCCCGTACCTGGTTCTGAAAGCTGTTTTCCATTCATCATTTGGTCTTATGTGAACCAGATTATATGCCCCCCGAAGATCAAGCTTCGTAAATATTTTAGCTGAGCGAAGTGTCTCCAAAAGTTCAGGAATGAGGCAAGGGGTAGCGGTTTTTAACAGTGATGTTATTAATGTCCCTGCAATCAACGCATGGCAGTAGGCTGACATCTTTCTTTTCTACAAAGAATATAGGACCTCCTGCTGGAGAAGTAGATGGTCAAATAAAGCCTTTGGCAAGATTTTCTTGTAGGTATTCACGAAGAGCTTTCAATTCAGGTTTAGAAAGGGAATATATACGGCCAAATGGGATAGCAGCCCCAGGCAACAGCTCTATTGGGCAATCATAAGGCCTGTGGGGTGGAAGCTGATCAGCATTCTTCTTATTACAGACATCTGCAAAATACTGATATTGTAGAGGAAGCTTAGTCAAGTTTGTAGCAACCATTTCATTAATTGTTGTGGCAACAGGTGTTACCTTAGAGGGTTGACAATTCATTAAGCAGTGTTCTGAAGGAAAGGACAAAGTTCTGATCTTCCAATCAATCTGTGGGTTATGCAGAGCAAGCCAAGGTACCCCCAAAATCACTGGAAACTGTGTTGAGGAAATTAGATGGAAAGATATAGCCTCATGGTGATTCACTTCCAGAGTCAACTTTAAGGGCACAGTCTCATGTGTAACCGGGCCTGACATAAGTGGAGAACCGTCTACTGTCTCCATTAACACAGGTGAAGAATTAGGGATAGACTGAATTCTATTTCCTGCTGCAAATTTAATGTCCATAAAGTTTCCGCCTGCTCCAGAATCTATCATAGCTGTAGTTGAAATTTTACGATCACCACATTGCAACGTGATAGGCCCCATAAAATGAGGATGTTGAGTCAACATACCCTCTTCACCATGAGCCAGAGAAAACAAGGGTTGTGTGACAGAATCCAGTTGATCTGAAATCTGGGATTGGTGTCGAATCTGTGCACCATCAGCCGCCATAGCTATTGTTCTTTTGGATTTGCTAGGGCAATTGATGGCATAGTGCCCTGCACTACCACAATACAGGCATAAATTGTGAATGCGTCACCACTGTTTTTCTTCGTTGGATAATGGCCCTCTTATTAGATTTACCTGCATAGCCTCTGGATTAGAGTCTGTAGGTGTTTGTGGGATCGGAATAGAAGTTCTTGAATAGGAAATTAAAGTAGTACTTGGTCCAAAAGAGCCCTGTCTTTCCAATCTTCTTTCAGAAAGTCTCCAATCAATACGGATAGCCAAACGCACAAATGCATCAAAGTCAGCAGGAAGATCAAAACGAGCTAGCTCATCTTTTATAGCTTCTGAGAGACCTTTTCTGCAGTGGATCCTCTGGGCTGATTGGTTCCAGGTAGTATCAGCAACCCACTGTCTGAATTCAGCAGCATATTCAGCCACCGAGCGCCTCCCTTGATGCAAATGAAGGAGAGTGGCTTCTGCTGTAGCACATCGATTTGGGTCATCAAAAACTAGGCACATGGCCTCAAGAAAGTCATTTAGATTACCCAAGACTGGACTGTCCTGTTCCAGAAGAGGGGAGCCCCAAGCCAGGGCTTCATCTTTGAATAGGGAAAAAATAAATCGCACCTTCTCTCTTTCAGATGGAAATCGGTGAGGTAACATCATGAAGTGCAAACGGCATTGATTTAGGAAACCCCTAATTTTTTTGCGATCTCCTCCAAACTTTTCTGGTAGGGGCAAGCAGGCATCTTGTGCAGGTGTAACAGTAGCAGCCGCAACATCACGTGCCCGGTAGCTGGTATACTCACTGTGCATTGACTGAACTTTTTTTTGCAGTTCAGCTACCTGGTCCTGCAGCACTTGAATGGTCTGTGCCTGGGTCTGCACAGTTCTTGCAAATAAAGCAACCTGCTGGGCCAATGCAGAATCTGACCCAGCGGTCTCCATAAAAGGGCCAGATTATTCTGTAATGATATAGGAATCACAAGGTTGTGGAGACCAGCAGCCAAGGTCAGCAATAATCCAGTTCAGCAACTTGTAGGTGAAACAGGAACAAGCTTTATTGAAGTGATCAGGAATGACACAATAATCTGGCAAGGTGCCTTATATAGGCCAAGGACCAGACACCTGACCAGACACAGCTGAAGAGACTAGTCACTGATGCTATTGCTAGCAGAGTCAAGGTTATCAGATCTCCATGAATTTCACAAAGGCAGGCTGGTGCAGTGGTAGGGAAGAGGCCCAGCAGCCTGGGGACCAGCGTTCAAAACCCAGCACAGTCAATTCCTCACACTGGGAGAGAGAGACTGGACTTAAGGGACCACCCCTCTGTGTCAAAATTATCTGGCCCAGGTTATACAAGAGCCTACTTGAAATGAAGCTATCTTAGATTTAGTGATCACAAATAATATTGATATAGTATCAAATGTTGAAATAGGGAAACCTTTGGGAAACAGTGATCACAACACAGTCTCATTTGAAATTGAATTAAAAAAACAAAATTTTAAGGGGCCAACAAAAACTCTTAATTTTAAAAGAGCAGATTTTAATGGTCTAAAGGCAGCATTACAAAGTATAGACTGGGACAGAGAACTGATAGGTAAAAATACTGAACATAAATGGACAACATTTAAATCCTTACTAAATATACATACTTATAACCATACCAAGTAAGAATAAAGGTAAATGGAGTATATCACATCCAATGTTTTTTTCAGGGGGCAATTTTTTCTCTTGCTTATGGTGCTTTTCGTGTGTCTAAATTTGGGAATTTGGACTTAAATTGAGGTGTAACTTCACTTGCAGAGGTTCTGGTTGCGCCCCCTTGGTGTGGCTAAGCTTTTTATATATTTTTTGTGTGCATTTAAAATGGCGGCAAATATGTACGTGGTACGCAGGTGTGGATGAGGTTGCGTCCTTGGTAAGAGTGTATCTTGTACCTCGTACGGGTTTTTTGAAAAGCCATATGTGCTTGGTGGTGTTTTTCGTCTTTAGGGTCCTGTAGCCTGGTTTTCGGTTTTTCTCTCGCTTAGGGGATTTTCGTGTTTGTAAACTGAGGAATTTGGACTTAAATTGAGATGTAACTTCACTTGCAGAGGTCCTGGGTACCCCCCCCCATCCCCCCTTTGCTGTGGGTACGTTTTTTCTGTATTTTTTCTGTGTATTTATTAAGTTTTTAATGTTTTCAGGTGCGCGCGGTTCGGCCGTTAAGGTCGTATTTTTGCGAGGTCGTAATGTTTTTTTTTCTAAGTCCCACGTCTCGTATTTTTGGATGCTATGTCTGTTAATTTTCTGTTCTAAGTCCCGCGGTTCGTATTTTTTTGTGCAAGTCCATATATAGTGATTGCGTGTTAGATCTGTTTTTGTAAAGTGCCGCATGCGTGGGTGTTTGTAACCGCGTGTGAGGCGCCTCATTGCAGCCAACAGGGAACCTCCAGCTCCGCAAATGCGGCCCCTCACTTTGCGAGGGTCCGCATTTGCGACCTGCAATCAGCCTTTGGCTCATCGCAGCCAACGTTTGAGCCTCCACCTTCCGCAAATGCGGCCCAAACTGCGGACCAGGGCTTTGCGAGGGACGATTCGTAGTTTGACAACTATTATATGTGATGGAGCAAATATAGGGGTATCAGATATTGAAAGGGATTTGTGAGCGCTTGTGGACAATCCCCTAGGTAACAGTGCTCAAAGCCAAGCAGCAGCTGAAAAGGCAAATACGATATTAGCATGTATTAAGAAGGGTATAGAAGAAATGGAAGCAAATATATATCTGCCATTATACAAATCTCTAGTATGCCCTCATTTGAAATATGGAGTACAATTTTGGGCACCACTTCATAAAAAGGACATTTTAGAGCTGGAAAAGGTACAGAGGAGGGCAACAAAACTAAGAAGGGGAATGGAGGGGCTAAGTTATGAAGAAAGACTAAACAAATTCTTTAGAAAAAGGCATCTAAGAGGAGATATGATTACCTTATATAAATACAGCCAGGGTCAGTATAAAGATTTGTCAAGGGAGCTTTTTGTGCCAAGATGTTTTCAACTGACAAGAGGACATCCCTTGAGGTTAGAAGTAAAAAGATTCCACCTTAAAGAAAGAAAAGGGTTCTTCAAAGTAAGAGTGGTTAACCTGTGGAATTCTCTACCAGAGAAAGTGGTTACAGCGGATTCGATATATAACTTTAAAAGAGCACTGGATTTATTTCTAATTAAAAAGGGAATTCATGGTTATCCTGAAAAATTTGACAGAGATTATTGATCCAGGGAAGAGTCCGGTCGCCAGTATCTGGGGCCAGGAAGGAATTCTTTTGTTTTTCCTTTGAGAAGATTGGCACTTGTTTTTTTTCTGTTTGCCTTCCTCTGGATCAATTAATTAGTTATTAAAAAAAAAAAGGTTGATATATAATTAATTTACAATTAATTAGCAACTAATAACTAATCAGCATATTGCAGATCAGAGGAGATCTTAAAAGGTTGAACTTAATCGACTGAAAGTCTTTTTTCAACCTTAATTACTATGTAACTATGTAAATCAACCCCCCTCTTACTAATGAACTCAACTCCTCCCTATCCTTTTAACACCCTTCTACCCTAACCTATTAACCCCTCCCTACCCACCTAACACCTACCATAACCTATTAACACCTACACTACCTACCTAACCCCTTATTAAACCCCCCCACGCCCCACTCAAAAAAAACAATTACATAAAATAAAAAAAGCCTACTTTACAGAAAATAAAAAAAATAAGTTACCCAAAATAAAAAAACCTGTAACAGAAAAAAAACCTGTTACCCAAAATAAAAAACCTGTTACAGAAAATAAAAAACCTAAGTTACCCAAAATAAAAAAAACTAAGTTACAGAAAATAAAAAAAGGCATACAACACATGAAATAAAACATACATTACATATATTAATACCCTAACTACATATACCCTAACTACATACATAAATACCGCTATTTACATACATTTAACCCCTAACTACATACTTTAAAACCCCTATCTACTTACATTTAACCCCTAATTACATACATCAATAACCTTATCTACATACATTTAACCCCTAACTACACACTTTAATTCCCCTATCTACATATATTTAACTCCTAACTACATACATTAATACCCTAACTACAAATACCCTAACTACATACATCAGTACCCCTATCTACATGTATTGAACCCCTAACTACATACATCAATACCCCTATCTACATACATTTAACCCCTAAATACATACAATAAAAATCCCTCTATCTGACCTAAAACAACCCCCCTCACTAAACCTACAATAGGGTAAAAAAGGTCACTTACCTTGCCCAAATGCGACAATGGTTTTTTGGACTTTGTCCCTAGAATACGGGCCCATCCTTCATTTCCGCAGGTCCAGCACTCCTAAGATAAAAAGAAACATTACAATTACTAATAAAATTAAACACAACAACATATAAGCAATACATTCTAAATATTACACATACCTTTCCGCAATGTCCCTGTCCTTCCTGAAGTCTTCTTTGGCAGATCCCTTGAAAAAAAAACAATAAGCTAAATCAATTAAAGAAACGTAACAGAGCTTCTCCCTGGAGGAGCTCCCTGCCACAAATGAGGCTTGTAGTGCCTCTTCCGATAAAATTGTGCACCTTTTGATTGGCTGAAAAGGCTGTCAATCAAGTTTCAGCTAATCAGAAGGCACCAAGGTGTGAGCCAATCAGAATGGGATACACACCTATATCTCATTCTGATTGGCTGTTTGACCTGTTAATCATTTGTAAACCAATCAGAAGGCACTATTGCCTTCAGCCAATCAGAATGGGATATACCCCACAGGGTGTATTCCATTGTGCTTGGCTCTGAACATCTGCATCTTCTGATTGGCTGATGTAACTGTAATTGGCAATAAGGCAATAGTGCCTTCTGATTGGTTTACAAATGACTGACAGGTCCATCAGCCAATCAGTATATGGGTGTATCCCATTCTGATTGGCTCACGCCTTGGCACCTTCTGATTGGCTGAAATTTGATTGACAGTCTTTTCAGCCAATCATAAGGTGCCATTTCCAAATTTTTGACAGAATAAGCTCTACAAATCTCATTTCAATGTATTTAGGGGTTTCAGTGTATGTATTGTATGTTTTATTCTCTGTAATGTATGCTTTTTTTATGTTTTATTTTTGTAATGTTCTTTTCTTATTTTCAGTAATGTCCTTTTTTATTTTCAATAGTGTTCTTTTTTATTTTGACATTTACGGTCCTTTCAGGACCCACGGTGGGAAATTTGATATGTAAAATGCAGTGGGGGTCCCGATCGGAACCCCCGCTGCAAGGGGTTATATGGGGACACTGCTGAGGTCCCGATGGGGTCATTTTAGGTGCCAGGGGGGTAATTGAAGTACCCTCATGGCAGGGGTTAACACTTTGTCTCCATCAAGACCCCCGCATCAAGAGTTAATATGGGGGGGGCCTACAGGGCCCCCCAGCATTGGGGGTGTTCATTTTAGGTGCCGCAGGGGCTCTTACTGTACCCCCGCAGCGGGGATTGCACAATAGTGTACCGTGGGCCCTTTACGGACCCGCGGCAGGAGATTTGAATATTTTTATGCAGTGGGGTCCCTGATCGGGTACCGATAGGGACCCCAGCTGCACAAGTTAATATGGGGACAATGCAGGGAGTCCCAATCGGGACCCCCAGCATAGGGGGGTTAATTTTAGGTGCTTGTGTTGGCAGGGCTTGCGTTTTTAACTGCTGCGGAGGTCCTGATCGGGACTACCGCAGCAAGGGCTGATGTCGGGAGCCTGCGTGCAGCAATCTGCTTTGCCATTGGCTAATGCTAACACATTGCTACGTGCTAGCTTATTTGATATTAGCACTGCCACACACCCAACGTGCGACAGTATGAGTTGCGTTTTTGTGTCTCTCACTCGTAGCACGCAGCACTTCCTATTTAACAGCAACGTAAGTAGGGTAAATCTTGAGCACGTAGCCTTTGCGAGGCTCACGTTGGACTTACTGGGCTCAAATTTTATGAGGCTGTTAGTTTCAAGCATTGAACAACTGAGATTCCTTTTTTCAGTGTAGGCTAGACCAGCTTACATATTAATTTTTAGCAGTGGGCTTTCTAAATGTTGTTATATTCCCCATAATGCATTTTTCAATTTGTAGATCTAAAAATGTTATTTTAGAATTATGAATCTCAGATGTAAATCTTAAATCACTCTCATTTATATTCAACAGATTTATAAACGCTTCAAATTACTGTTTTGTACCAGTCCACTGGATTAAGACATCATCTACAAATCTATTCCAGATTAAGATAAATTGTGCATAATCAGACATAGAATTGTCAAATACCTGGGTGACCTCCCACCACCCTGGTAAAGGTTGGCATAATTGGCCACTAGGTGTCCCCATTACCGTTCCTTTTTTCTGATGATACCATTGGTTATAAAAACATAATACATTTTGGGTAAAAATAAACTCCCTCAGAATTGTTAAAAATACATTGAAAGGGTCTAAGGAAGTTTTCTTTGTTTTCAAATAATACTCCATGGCATTGAGGCCCTAGAGCATGCTGTATGTTACTGTATCATTGCTCTATACCAATGCTTGCTAGTATTGTATGTGTAGGTACATTTAAATATTTTAGCTTTCTAAGTGTATCTGTCGATTCTTTTAAAAAAAATGGCAAAGATTCCACAATTTTTCTGGTATGATAATTTACAAATTGACTTATATTGGGCCCTATGTGAATCCCTGAAAAAATCAATTACAAGTGCTCTAACAGCACAGTAAATCCTACCTAGCTATGCTATTGTCCCATCCCGAAATCATTGTGAGAGAACTGCTACGGGTCACTTGCTACGAGTGAACTTCATGACAAAGTAGGGTAACATTGATATAACCCATTCTGATTGGCTAAAATATAATTGACATCTACTTCACCCAATCAGAAAGCTCCAATGTGTTTTTTTATGCCACAGCAAGCGCAGCAGACGAGGGGCATAAACATAGACAAGGGTTTATGGATGTGAGCTGAGTGCCCCAACTTAGGGGAACAAAATATTTACATATTGTTGTAAATTGGGGGACAAAAGCTCCCACAGCTGACTTACAGAAGTGTCCTAACATAGAGCCTTTGATTTACATGGAGGCCATTGTCGGTAAGATTTTAAGTACCCCACACAATGGGTCTACCAGGTATGGTGTTACTCTTTTGGGTATAACCACCTGGGAAATGCCCTTTTTTGTTTTGTTTCATAGACACTGTAAAAATCATATTTTACAGAAAAATATTATGCCACATTATAGCAGGTCTCATATACACCAGTCTTATTAACTTGGGGTAGTATGCATAAGGCTGTTTTTAACTACTATTTAAAAAGCCCAAGGTGAATGACACAACAAAAAATGATGCTGAGAAAAATAACAAAGGTAGTTATTTGTTGGCCCTGACTGGAGAATGTTGGCAAGAACAGTGATGAACCAGTAACAAGCTCCAATGTAATTTGCTGAATTTCAAGAAGAAATAGATCTACCATGAAGAACAAAAAAAAAAAGATTATGATAGTACAAAATACATCAGAGTATTTTGCCAGTCGTGTTTCCAATGCGTACAGAATTATTTAACAAGCTGCTAAATGTAATTGCAGTTTCTACATTTTTGGATCCAACTGATTGGAAAACCTAAGCCTTTTCATAGAATCTGCTACTAGCCAGTGCCTCAGTTCAGTTCAATTAGTCACATCATTTACCTTTGTAATGGAAAGTTGGTATATTTTAGTGCAAGGATGTTGAACTCCTGTTCTCTAGGTTCACAAACAGACAAGGATTTTATGATACATCTGTTCAGGTGCAGCTGGTTCAGTTAAGATTACTGAAACTCATAGAATCAGTTGTGCTCAAGTAAAGTGATTCTGATATCATAGACTGCTTATAGTCCTTGAGGGCCGACGATTGATCGCTATTTTTGTTGCTCAGCATTTAAAGGAAATAGTGAAGTTTTAAAATACATGGTGTGAAAGAGCACAAGATTGTATGTTAAATGTATCAATATTTTTTTTTTAAATCTTTGTTTACATGCAGTTTAATTAGTTTCAGCAATGAAGCAGTCTGTGGGCAGTCTTTCATACATATAAACAAAGATTTTATTTGATGTTATTTCTCAGTAAAAAATGCACGTATTTCAATAATTCAAAAAGTTTTTCAACATGCTTTTAGGAGATCTACAGTGATTTGGTCCAAATTGTGCTGAATTAAGAGGCTCTTAATCTTTCAAAAAAGTCATATAGCTAGTTTTCATTAGAACTGTAGTGCATATGCAGGAGGAGAGATCCATGATACAAGTTGTGTGTGTGAGGCATTTACATTTCTGGAGAGCTGTGATGAATAATGCACTTGATTTGCTTCTGGGCCAGTGAGTGGGAAGGGGTGTGGTGTCAATCTAAACCCCATCCTTTTATCAAACAAATGCTCTGGACTTCTGTCATTTCTATCCTCTCCCACCCCTCCCCTTACTGATAAACACAAACACACACTCCAATCATACATCTCTCAGACTGTTATGTAACAAGCACAAAATGGATGATCATAAACAGAGTCTTAAAAAACTGGTTTAAACAGCTGATCATTTTGTTAAGTTTGTTCCTTTAATGTTAATTGAACCGTGGGGGTTTCCCAGTCTAAAAGCATTTAATGAAATATCATAATTAGGTCAGGGGTGCATGCACTCAAACGGAAAAATACATGTAGATCTTTAGGAAGTAATTAATATTCATAAAACTGTAGATCACAGCACAGGTGATTTACAAAAAATGCAAATTTTAATGTAAGGTTACACTAAGTTGTTATTTATTAACATTCAGCAAATAAAGTAACTATGTTTTCCTGACATAGGGCCATGTTCTATTAGCTACTTGCAAATGCCTTGAACTCATAAATTTGGCTTCAGGTGTTTATTATAAATGTTTATATGCATTCTATTGATTTAAGAATTCATTAATGCCAATAAGTAATATTTGCAGAATATGTAGCAATATTAAGAGTGATTATAAGTGTGTATACATGTACGAATAAGGCAATAGAATAGGGCCCATATTCATCATTAAATGTGTGGCTCATGTATGATATTGTGCAGCTCAATGTGCTAACCACATAGACAGGCAAGCAGATTATAATATTAATTAGCACATCAAACAAGCTAAACAGTTGTCAGAGCCACTCACTGGCATGTGAATACAGCAAAAACAATGCTGATTAACTCAGTATTATTCACATTAGAATCAAATGGCTAATACAACATAAAGTAATTTTTCATGCTCTGTATAACTTACAAAACTTACAAAAACAACTTGATTTTTGGGTGACAGAATTCCTTTAAGAATTATAAGCATTGGATAATATATTGGTTACCAGAACGTGTAAAGGGTAAGTGTACTAAAGAGCAGGTCACAAATGTTTTAATTGTAAGTGTATATATTAAATATATGAGCTTGACTAGTCATGTAACAAGTGTCTGACAATGGTGTCCTCACATACAGAATGTTTTAATAAAATATTTTTTATTTTAACACAGATGTATTTCCTGCTGACTTTGTTATGAACCGTGGAGAAGTCGTGAATGTCCAGTAATACAGAGGAACAATCACTATATTGCAGAATAAAAAGCGATGTATTTCCAAAAAGCTTGTCAATAACTAAAACGCTTGTCCAATAAAAAAAGGTGTCACTTTATATTCTGATTATTCATCTGCTGACTTTGATAACACCTTGTAGCATTATTCCCTTGCAAAGGACTAGTCGTTGAAGTCACTGTGCATGGTTAAAGGACCACAAAAGTTGCCAAATGTGCTCTGCACCATCAGTTAGAAACTGGAAAATCTTCTCTGTGCTCATTGCTCTCTTCTTCTCCCGTGATGTGAATATGAGGCTTGGCATCTGCTTCCAGAAGAGGCTGGTCTCATCGATGCTGAACACCAGGTCAGGAAGGTAGTTACTTCTCTCAACAATCTCTTTTAAGGTGTTTGGAAAGGCTGCTTCTCCTGTGATCTTTATGTTGTAGAGGTTGTTCCTTTTTTTGAAGAGGTCAAACCAACCTCTACTGGCTGAGGAGCTCTCTGTCACATCTGGCATTTGGGTGTGGAAAAGGCTGTAAATTCTTCTCGCCTTCTCCATTATGATAGCGTGACTGAGAGGCATGTTATTATACAGCACATTGTCTATCCAGATGGACAACCGCTTCTTCATCTCCTTCAGGGCATATCATATGTAGCGTGTAACCTTCTTTGCTAAAGATGCAGTGCTGGTGGTTCCTGAAGAATTTATCTTTTCTTTATTCTTGAGGATGGTGCGGATTGTGGAGGTTGGCAACTTTAGATCCACTCCAATATCCACTTGCCACTATCCTTTTTACCTGCATTTTTACATTCAAAGGAATACACTGGCATTTGAGCTTAGCTTGGTCTTCCTTGTGCACATACATGATATATAAAACAGTACAAAAAAAAATAAATGAATACATATTTTATTAGACAATCAACATCCACATTATGAGAAACATCCTGCTCATTACTCATTCCGGCAGAGGCACCACACTGAAATAGCCTTACTTCAACTGATCTCCATGATTTCAACATTCATTTTAAAAAGGAAACACATTGTTGCATATGTTTTTTCTACCCTATATCTAATGGTGCAGATAACATATGACACTTAAGTTTAACTGTTCATACCATTTAGCACTTTATGTTTACTAAGTTTATAGATAGCTCTATTCTAGTGCATTTCATTCCAGTGATATTTGTCTGGGGGTTCTAATAAAGGTAATGCCTCTTCAGGTAAAATGCAGTGAGTTAATAGGATAATCACATATATAGTTGTCGTACTTACGAACTTGGTCACACAAAATAAAAAATTACGGGCTTGCGCATGCGCAGTGAGTGCCAAAGGCGCTCATTGCTGGCTTCGCGATGAGCGCTAAAGGTGCTCATTGTGTATGCGCAAGCCTGTAAGGCGCTCATTGCGAGGCTGCAATAAGCACCAAAGGAGCTCATTGCAGGCGTTGCTATGAGTGCCGAAGGAGCTCATCATGAGGCCTGCACGTGACTGGCTTGACGGGCATGCAATGAGCGCCGAAGGCCGAAGGCTTGAGGGGAGGAGAGGCTCAAAATGTCTGACAAATTACAGGCTCCAAAAAAATTACGAATTTAATGGCCATTTTTTTCAAGTCTATAACTCGGAAGCTGTCGGCAGATCCCAAAAGACGCCAATTAATTAAAAAAATTACTTACAAACTCACAAACAGCACAGGGGGTGGAACCTTGTAAGTGAGTTTGCAAGCGAATTTGATATTTATTTAGCATTTTTGGGAGGTCTGAAAATGGCTAAGCGAGGGGAAAAATGACGACCGTAAAGATGTAACCTTTTTCAAGCCCGTAAATCGGAAAAACATTTTGGGCTTGGGAAAATGAACAATTTCCCAAGCCCAAAAATGGTTTCACACCCGTAGATGCAAACAGGAGCACAAAGAAGGGAGAGGGGGGAAAAGACACAGCAGAGGGAGAGGGGGTAGAGTGTGGAAAGAGACACAGGGGAGGGAGTGGGGGGAAAAGATACACAGGGGAGGGAGTGGGGGAAGAAGAGACACAGGGGGGAGAGAGAGGGAAAAGAGACACAGGGGAGGGAGATAAGGGGGAAAACCCCCAGGGGAGGGAGAGGGGGCAAAGAGATACAGGAGGGAGAGAGTGGGAAGAGGCTCTCAATGAGCACCGATGGTATCATTGCAGGACACGAAAGTTGCGGGTTGGCCGAGGCCTGCAATGAGTAGATTGGTGAAGTAGAGGGGGGGGAGGACACCAAAGGCACTCATTGCGAGGCCCGCAGAGAGCACCAAAGGCGATCATTGCGAGGCCCGCAAGTTAGAGGGGGGAGATCCTTGCCTGGTGTGGCGAACAGCATTGCCAGGCTTCAAATTTTATTGACGTAATTTTTGACGGGCAAGTCGCTATTACATATATAAAGCTGGTAAAAATTGTAAAGAATGGGTATATGATAGTCACAGTGTACCCTACTACACAATTCTAGAATATCACTCTTTTTACTAGTAACGCAGCATTGGAGACCATAATTTCTATCCTGCGTTGCCGTCACTGGATTAATTACTCCAAAGTTTCTGTGGTTCACCCTGTCATAAGTGAGAAGAGACACTGGGCGAGATCTGATTGCTGGACCATGGCAGTGCCTGTCTCTCCTAGTGACTGACATTCACTTAACTGACTGGCCACATGAAACAGCTCAACGTCCCTCATAGCTATCAGCCTCATTAAATTGGAGCCCAGTAACACCAATGCGAGGGCCGCAGTGGCTACGAGTTCGAAAATCCCCCGTTTTAAGGTGCTATTAAGTTGTAAGGGACTGTGTGCCAGACACGCAAACGCGCAACTGAGTCTGTTGCACGTTGGATGTGCGGCCGTGAACACGATCAATTAGTCTAACCCATAGTAAAGGGTTAGATGTAGCCAATGGCAAAGAAGATTGCCATCCTGGCTAATTAAAGCCTGAGGAAACCCTGCAAGCTCCTGACCTCACACTATTGCTCTAACTTGGATGCGGGGGTAGTTAGAGTACCCCTGCTGTACCTAAAATGACCCTCCCCCCAATGCTGACCCCAGCAGTGTCCCTACATTTACCCTTGCAGCAGGGATCCTGATTAGGACCCCAGCTGCATTTAAAAATCTAAATTGCCTGCCGCGGGTCCTGAAAGGACCGTAAGGGTCCTTACAGGACATGCGATAACTAAAAAATTAACCCCTGCCACAGGGATCCCTTAGGCACCCCCCGGCACCTAAAATAAATAAAAAAGTCTAAACACTATACTATTAACCCTTTCCTGCTCTATCCCATTCTGTTAACCCCCCTCTACCCTATTAACCCCCTCTATCCTATTTACCCCCCTGTCTACCCTATTAACCCCTCCTCTACCCTGTTCACCACCCCTCTACCCTATTAACCCCTACACTACCTACCTAACACCCTAATAAAACCCCTATTACACCACTAATTACACACAAAAATCCTAGAATTACAGAAAATAAAAAACATAACTTACATAAAACAAAAAAACCTAGAATTACATAAAAGAAAAAAACCTACATTACAGGAAAATAAAAAAAACTTGAATTACAGAAAAAACTAAATACATTACATACAACAAAAGAGCCTATAATTACATATGCTAAAAACCCTATAATTACACCTAAAACCATCCCTCTCACTAATACTAGAATATGGTAAATGAGACCACTTACCTTGCCTAAATGCCCCTCCAGCGATGATGGTCTTCCGTGCTTCATCACAGACAAGAGCCCTCCATAAATGTCCCCAGGTCCAGGACACACACACAAAAAAAGAAACATTACAATGAATACATAAATAAATACAACATGTAATATAATACATTTAATACATTCTAAATAGTACACCTATATTTTCAAAATGCCCATCCAGCGATGCCCTGCCCTCCTCAAAGTCCTCGCAGGCAGAGCACCTCTAAAAAAAACCTGCCTGTCTAAAAAAAATTAAAATCTAACAGAGCTCCTCCCTTGAGGAGCTCTCCACCTCAAATGAGGGTTCTCGGCTGATGTAACTGTCAATCAGATTGACAGTTACATTAGCCAATCAGAATGGGATATAGGGGTGTATCCCATTTTCATTGGCTTACACCTTTGTGCCTTCTCATATGATTGACAGTGTTTTCAGCCAATCAGAAGGTGCCATTTCTAAATTTTAGCAGAGCTTGCGCGAGAACCCTCATTTGCGGCGGAGGGCTTCTCAAGGGAGGAGCTCCGTTAGATTTTTTATTTTTTGAGGGGCCCTGTCTTCGACGACTTTGAGGAGGACGGGGGCATCGCTGTATGGGCATTTTGAACAGGTAAGTGTACTATTTAGAATGTATTATATTACATGTTGTATTTCTTTATGTATTAATTGTAATGTTTCTTTTCTTGTAGGTGTGCCAGACCTGGAGGCTTTTATGGAGGGCCCTTGTCTGGGACGAAGCATGGAAGACCATCGTCGCTGGAGGGGCATTTGGGCAAAGGTAAGTGGTCTAATTTACCATATTCTAGTTTTAGTGATGGGGTGGTTTTAGGTGTAATTAAAAGGTTTTTTAGTATATGTAATTATAGGCTTTTTTATTGTATGTAATGTGTTTTGCTTTTTCAGTAATCCAATTTTTTTTATTTTCCTGTAATGTAGGTTTTTTTATTTTATGAAAAAAAAAATTTTTTCTGTAATTCTAGGCTTTTATTTTCTGTAAGTTATGTTTTTTATTTTCTGTAAAGTAGTTTTATTTATTTTATGCAAGCTATGTTTTTTATTTTCTGTAATTCTAGTTTTTTTGTGTGTATTTAGTGGGTTAATAGGGATTTATTAGGGTGTTAGGTAGGTACTGTAGGGGTTAGTAGGGTAGAGGGGGCTAATAGGGTAGAGAGTGGTTAATAAGGTAGAGGGGGCTAATAGGGTAGAGAGGGGTTGATAGGGTAGAGGGAGGTTAACAGGGTAGAGGGGGATTTAGGGTAGAAGGGGTTAATAGGGTAGATAGGGGTTAACAGGATAGTGGGGGAGTTAATAGGCTGGAGGGTGAGTTAATAGATGAGTAGGAAAGGGTTAATAGTGTAGTGTTTAGACTTTGTGTCATGAGGGTCCTGTGTCATGAGGTACCTCATGGCACTTATAGTGTTAATTGGGAGGGTTAGTCTTGTTTAGTCTTGTCCCATAAGGGTCTGTATAGACCCTTATGGGACTGATAGGGTTAATTAGAGGCTTGTGTGGGTCTAGATAGACCCCCATGAGTGATGGAGTTAATTGTTGGTTCCTTGGGTTATTTTTTTTATTCAACATGGGTCCTTTAAGGACCTCTATAGTCCTTTCAGGATCTGAGAGGCGGGAAATTTGATTGAACCCTGCAGCAAGGGTTAATATGGGGAAACTGCAGGGTTCCCGATGAAGATCCCCGGGAAAGGGGGGTTAATTTTAGGTGCTCCAGGGGTACTTGAAGTTTGACAGTTGAACACTTTAACTGACACAGGTGTCCCCAGCAAAGGTTAATATTCGGAGACTGCGGGGGTCTGGATCGAGACCCCTGCAGCATGGGGATTAGTCTGGGGAGCAGGGGGCCAGAGGGAGGTTTGGGGGCCGGAGCGGGGGTCTCCTGCTGATCACGCAGCTAACGTAAGGACTTTTAAAGCCTTTGCGAGTCCACACCAGCACTTGTTGGGCTTTGGGCTCCATTCGCATGTTACTGGCTAGCACAAGGGGGACTTTGTAGCAATTACGTAGCGGGTACAGGCTTGACAGATCAAAGGGTTGAGGGCTGCGATGTTCCACGTTCCGCATGCAGGTTGGCAACGTAGAGGTTTACAAGGCTAATTTAGTAGCTTTCAGCTCTACTTTTTTCACTACGGCTACTTTTTCAAACGTAGCCCCAATACAATGAGGCTGTATATATGCATCTGCTTGTGGGGAGGTTTCAGGGGATATACAACAGTAACTAAATATGCCAATAATTAAGTAAAGTGTTGCTCAGTTAAAAAAAAAGGCGAAACAAAAAATACTTTTCGGTGTTTATTTGATGGGGGCAGTATTTTTTTTATGTAACTTCTACTTCCATGTAATTCTGTTTAACTCAGGAACAGAACATTTTAGAAGTTCTCCCACTGAAAAAAGTTTTGTGTAAAGAATTGGGAAAACATTGTCCATACTGCCCACACTGCAACAACTGAACAAAGGAAATATTTAAACTGTATAATGTTTATTTTAATACAGCTGGCTTTACTAAACATTACTGAATACACTGCATGCTGCTATTGTAGCGATACCCCCAGCTGGGATGAGAATTAAATCTTAATCGCTTTGCTTATCATAATGTTTGAATAGGCTTGAAATCTAAATGCAGAGCTATGTATATGCTAAAAAGTTGTAAGCCAAGCTAAGTGGTTAAACATGGAAAGGAGGGTAACCAGTCCAATCATGCAGAAAATGCATATATGTCCATGCAAATTGAAGTCAGAAATGGGTACTTAGAACCTGCTGCTCACATTTTCATTCCAGGGGGTCCTTGCTAATGCTATCATTTGAAATTACAACTAATTTCCCTCAAATTAATTCTGTAATCATTTCATTTTTAACTTCTGAGAACATATAACTGTTATCACAGGTATGGATAGGAGATGTTAATTTGTTTTAGAACATTTGTGCATTTTACCAGGGGCGGCTGTTGCATTCCGGCAAATGGCAAACCTCCTTCCCAAAATGAAGCACTACTTAAGTTAAATACAAATTGATTATTACAATAAAAAAAGATGTATAACATGTAAACATTTTTTTTTAGATCTGGGTGCTGTCACTTAAAATGTTAAACTGATCCAGCTAGCCAGATCACAGTACATGTGACAATTGGTCGAAATCCAAATTCGATGGATTGGCATATGCTCTTTAATCTGCTGCATAGCATCTCCCAGTCAAGCTGACTGGGAGGAGCTGCAGATTTACCTTAGGCTGGGGACGTTAAGACCAACTGTCCCCTGCCAATAGTGTACAATCCTGCTCTGCTCAGGAGTATGCATGAGTTGGAGCTCCGCAGCAGTTTGGAGCTGCAGCTTCTTCCTCACTGCAGACTCTTCAGAGAGTCCCTCACCACAGGCATGGCAGGGTACCCCTTAAGGAGCTCCAGGAAGCACCAAATTGCCTGTAGGCTCTCCAGGCAGCACCAGCTGCAGATCCTTCAAGACAACACCAGCTGCAGGCCTTCCAGGGAGTACCAGATCGGCTGCAGGCCCTCCAAGGAGCACCAGATTGCCTGCAGGCTGCCCCAGAGGCAAACCCCTCACCTCGGGGAGCACCAGTTCGCCTGCAGCATGCCCAGGGAGCACCGGATCACCTGCAGGCCCTCCAGGGAGCAACAGATTGTCTGCAGGCCACCCAGAGAGCATCCGATTGCCTGCTGCCTCCCCAGGGAGCACAGGGTATCCTGCAACCCTCCCAGGGAGCACCGGATCACGTGCAGGCCCTCAGGGCGTGCCAGATCACCTGATTGTCCCCCAGGGAGCACCAGATTGTCTGCAGGACCTCCAAGGAGCACTGGATCCCTCATCATTACCCGATACAGTAGGTAGAACGGTGTTCATTTATTGTTAATATTTTAAAATGCACAGTATGTGGATGTAGTAATGGAGTAATCAGTTTTGAAGCAAAAGAAATGCATACAAATCCATAATTTAATAAATAGATTGATTAATTGTGAAATGATTACACTCATAAAAGAAAACAGTAAGTACAATAGATTTATCTATCTATCTATCTATCTATCTATCTATCTATCAATCTATCTCTAGTTTATTGCAAATGTGGTCCCTGGCAGGGAAAGGGTTAATACAATCTGTCCCCATATGCTGTGTCCATTGAGATGATCATGTACAGTGCATGCTCAACTTGTATTTGACTCAAGAGTGGTCAAAAGCAATATACTCAAGTTGTTTAGTTTCACATTCATTTAGGACTTGTTTCGTCATACTCTAAGATCAGATAATAAATCACAGCATAACTAAACAGTTCAAGAGAACCTGTCTGTTGGGGTTTCCTAATCAGGAGTTGGCAGCTTGGAAAACACAGGGCCCAATCAGAATTCTGGGGAATCTGTACTGGATAATACACACACACACAAATCATTCTCAGTACTAATTCCGTTTATTGCCACGTCATTGCATAGATTATATACTTACAAAAAGGCGGATATTAGAGCGATTTTCAGTTCATTGTTAGTCAGTTGCAAGGACAGATAATCAGGTGTTTTCTGTTTCTTAGAACAACTAGAAATGTTTTGTGTTTTAGTAAGGTCGAAAAACATCCCAAGGGTAGGAACATGATATTATGGTTACATAGGTACATAGTTACATAGTATTTAAGGTTGAAAAAAGACTTTCAGTCCATCAAGTTCAACCTTTTAAGATCTCCTTTGATCTGCAATATGCGGATTAACTATTAATTCATTAGTTGTTAATTAATTATTAATCAATTATTAAATGTTTTTTTTTTTTTTCTATTATTATTAATTAGTCCAGAGGAAGGCAAATAGAAAGAAAAAAAAAAAAAAAAAAAGCGAGACTTAGCCAATTGTCTAAAGGGGAAATGTTAAATTTGGATCATTACTGGCTCTCTAATTATCCATGATAACCCTGAATACCCTTTTTAATTAGAAATAAATCTAGTCCCCTTTTAAAGTTATCTATCGAATCCGCTGTCACCACCTCCTCTGGTAGAGAATTCCACAGATTAACCACCCTTACTGTGAAGAACCCTCTTCTTTCTTTGAGGTGGAATCTTTTTACTTCTAACCTCAAGGGATGTCCTCTTGTCAGTTGAAAACCTCTTGGCACAAAAAGCTCCCCCGACAAATCTTTATACTGACCCTGGATGTATTTATATAAGGTAATCATATCTCCTCTTAGACGCCTTTTTTCTAGAGAAAATAAGTTTAATTTGGTTAGCCTTTCTTCATAACTTAGCCCCTCCATTCCCCTTATTAGTTTGGTTGCCCTTCTCTGTACCTTTTCCAGCTCTAAAATGTCCTTTTTATGAAGTGGTGCCCAAAATTGTACTCCATATTCCAAATGAGGGCGCACTAGAGATTTGTATAGTGGCAGAATTATATTTGCTTCCCTGGCTTCTATACCTTTCTTAATACATGCTAATATTTTATTTGCCTTTGCAGCTGCTGCTTGGCTTTGAGCACTGTTACCTAGGTGGTTGTCCACAAGCACTCCCAAATCCCTTTCAATATCTGATACACCTAGATTTGCTCCATTAAGATTATAAATTGCATGGCTATTTTTCCTTCCCAGATGCATAACCTTACATTTATTCGTATTAAATCTCATCTGCCATTTAGATGCCCATTCCTCAATTTTATGTAAATCCCCTTGGAGGGAAAGCACATCATTTTCTGATTTAATTACCTTGCACAACTTTGTGTCATCAGCGAAAATGGAGACACCACACTCCAATCCTACCTCTAAGTCATTAATAAATATGTTAAAAAGGAGAGGACCTAATACTGAACCCTGAGGAACCCCACTTACCACATTAGTCCAATCGGAGTATGTTCCATTTACAACAACCCTTTGCTTCCTGTCTTTTAGCCAGCTCTCAATCCATGAGCAGATATTTACTGCAATTCCTGTATCCCTTAGTTTGCCCAATAGTCTCCCATGTGGCACTGTATCAAAAGCCTTTGCAAAATCCAAAAAGACTACATCCACTGAGTTGCCTTGATCCATGTTCCTACTAACCTCCTCATAGAAACTAATTAGATTTGTTTGACATGACCTATCCCTCATAAACCCATGTTGACTCCTACTTATAATCCTGTTCAAATATACATATTCTTGTATATTATCCCTTATTAACCCTTCTAAAAGCTTCCCCACTACAGAAGTGAGGCTCACTGGTCTATAATTCCCCGGATTTGCTCTTGCTCCCTTTTTAAATATAGGTATCACATCAGCTTTTCTCCAGTCATCTGGTAGAGACCCTGTGTTGAGTGAATCTTGAAAAATTAAATATAATGGTTTGGCTATTACAGAACCCAGTTCCCTTAGTACCCTTGGATGTATTCCATCAGGACCCGGGGCTTTATTAACATTTATTTTTTCCAACCTCTTTTGGATTACTTCCTGTGTTAACCAATTATTTGGCAAAGGTAGTGTAGCCCCATTATGTCGCAGTGTCCCAACCACTGGTACCTCCCTTGTGTATACCGAGGAAAAGAACCTATTTAGCTCATATGCCTTTTCCTGGTCACTAATTTTCAGACAGCCTGTTTCACATTGTAATGTTCCTATAGCTTCCTTCCTCGCCTTCTTCCCATTAATATACTTAAAAAACATTTTAGGGTTAGTCTTACTCTCTTTTGCAATTAATTTTTCATTTTCTATTTTAGCCAGTCTAATCGCGCTTTTGCAAGCCTTGTTGATTTCCTTGTATTCCCGTAAAGCAGTCTCTGTCCCCTCTTGTTTGTATAATTTAAATGCCTGTTTTTTACTCCGTATCTTGATCTTTAAATCATTGTTAAGCCACATAGGTTGTGATTTACTCCTTTTACTTTTATTCCCACACGGTATATGCCGATGTGTATGTATATTTAGTAAGGATTTAAATGTTGTCCATTTATGTTCAGTGTTTTTACCTATCAGTTCTCTGTCCCAGTCTATACTTTGTATTGCTGCCCTTAGACCGTTAAAATCTGCCCTTTTAAAATTAAGAGTTTTTGTTGGCCCCTTAAAATGTTGTTTTTTTAATTCAATCTCAAATGAGACTGCGTTGTGATCACTGTTTCTCAAAGGTTGCCCTATTTCAACATTTGATACAATATCAATATTATTTGTAATGAGTAAATCTAAGATAGCTTCATTTCTAGTAGGCTCCTGTATAACCTGGGCCAGATAATGATCCCTGAGTGTACTCAAGAACCTGCTCCCCTTAGCTGAACTGCTGGTCTCATTTATCCAGTTTATTTCAGGGTAATTAAAATCTCCCATTATTAGAACTTGCCCGTTCTTAGCTGCATTTCCAGTCTGTAACAATAATTGTATTTCCTCACTTTCAGCTATATTTGGGGGTTTATAGCATACTCCGACTAATATTCTTTTGGAATTTGCTGCTCCGCTATTTAACTCTACCCACAAACATTCAACTTTATCACTAGAACCACCATAAATATCTTCTCTGACTATAGCCTTAAATTCAGGCTTAACATACAGACAAATCCCTCCTCCTCGTTTACCATTGCCTCTATCTTTCCTAAATAGGTTATAACCATCCAGATTAACAGTCCAGTCATGAGATTCATCCCACCATGTTTCGGTAATGCCTATTAAATCCCATTTTTCATTAATTGCTAATAATTCCAACTCTCCCATTTTTCCTGGCAAGCTTCTAGCATTAGCAAGCATACACCTTATGTTATGAGTCTGTAGTTCTGAAGTGCCTGCCACTGAACTTGAATTACTTAGTACTACCTCCCTATTGACTATACTACCCCTCCCCCCATCTCCTCCCCTATGAGTTGTTAATTCATCCCTTATACCCTCTACACTTTCTACCCCATTACTTATATCTAGTCCCTCCCCCCCACCTACTAGTTTAAAAACTCCTCCAGCCTTTCTACCATCATATCCCCTAGTACAAAAGCTCCCTCATCATTAAGGTGCAATCCATCCCTACTGTAGAGATTGTACCGAAGTGAGAAGTCAGCCCAGTGCTCTAAAAAGCCAAACCCCTCCTTAGTGCACCACATCTTTAGCCACGCATTAACCTCCCTAATCTCCTTCTGCCTCCCTGGGCTAGCACGTGGCACTGGTAGTATCTCAGAAAATACTACCTTGGAGGTCCTTGCCTTCAGCTTATTACCTAGTTCTCTAAAATCATTCTTTAGGACACTCCATCTTCCACTAACTTTGTCATTGGTACCAATATGTACCAAGACCGCCGGTTCATTTCCAGCCCCTCCCAATAATTTGTCTACCCGATCCACAACATGACGAACCCGAGCACCCAGGAGACAGCAAACTGTTCGATTGCTGGGATCTGGGTGACAAATCACCCTCTCTACCTTCCTAATAATAGAGTCCCCTACAACCAAAACCTGTCTGTTCTGCCTATTCTGCCCTCCCTCTTCTCCAGTAGAGCTGTTCGCCCGGCTGTTAGAGGGAACAGCTCTATCTGGCATTGCCATTCCTGAATGGACATCGCCAACAGTTTCACTCAATCTGGCAAATCTGTTGTTTGCCAACTCAGAACTGGCCTGCCTCCTCCTGTTCCCCCTGCTTCCCCTTGTAACTGTAACCCAGCTGCCTCCATGGACATCCTCACAAGCCCAAGCTCCACCCTCCATGCAAGGCCCAGCTAAACTGTGCTCAGTGAGCACCAACCCCCTTTCCAGTGGAGCAATATCACTAAGTGCTGCAATTCTCCTCTCCAGATCTCCAATTTGAGCTTCCAGAGAGGCAACATGCTCACACCTCTCACAGAGGTATGGACCCTGGATCATCTGTTCCAGTATTGCATACATATGACAGGATGTACACTGAATAAGGTTGCCACTGGACTGACTCATAATTATTATTATTGTCTACGAAATTTCAGTGGGAAAAATAAAGAATATAATATAATATATTTATATAAAGTTTTCCTCCTTTGCACTATAAATCTGCCCTCCCTTTTCTTTGAAGTCCCTCCTTTTATTTAAACTCCTAGGCTTTTACTAGAATTGCACTTGATACTGAAAATGTTTGCAAGCTCACAAGTTCCCCTTCTCCGGTTTCTATTAATTTCTGCCTTCTCACCTGAGCACAATTAGTGCACTCTGCAGTTTATCAGCCTTTACTTGTAAGGTAAATCCACTTGTAAACAGCTTTGGTTAGGCTATGTGTCAGCAAAATATGTTAACCCCTTCATCAGCAGAATATGTTAATCCCTTCACTCCCCTCTTAGATCACAACGTGATCTTTATTTGGGATGTAAGCAGTGGTGTGTATATATGATAGGAAGCGAACTGAGGCACTGGAAGGTGATAGACCCTCAAGGGTGTCAGTACATGAGATATACCTGTGACCAGGTGGTGTTAAGTCCCAATATTTAGCTGAAAATTCTTAGGAATAAAGCCTTGCAGCATATAATAATAACACAAAGGAATACAAGGGAAGTAATGACAGAGTAAACAGAATTATCATCAATATAAGAACAACATTCTTTACCTATTAAAGCACACACACCGCCTTTGGAAGCTAAAACATAATCTAAAGCCATTCTATTCTACAAATTGACCATTCTAAATTTTCACCTGCTCCTAGTTTAGTTTCTCAATTGCTTCAGCAGAGCTATTTAAGGCCTTCTGTACTAGGAGAGAAAGGATGGATAGTTCTACCTGTAGTTTCCCTACGCCTGCATGTGGGAAGGTGATACCTAGGGTGTCTAGGAATATTTTCCACCCGCTCTTCTGCTCTATATCCCTCATGTTCCTGATGCAGCCTTGTGAAAGTGTTGGGGTTGTGTATATAAATATGGGATTACTTGACCTAAATAACAACCACCCACCCAATTAGGGGGCAGCCATCGATAGGCGTTCTTGCCACAGATAAAGTATACATTCATGGCTGGAGAAGGTGGCATAAGGTGGAAGAGGTTAGACACGGACCCATTAGTGTTGCTACAACCAGTACCATTAATTGATATATTATGTAAAAGAGAAAATAAATAGGGACATCCGGGACCACTATAGCTCCAAGGTGAACAACTCTTGTACAGGTCAGAAAGGGAGGAGGTCCTATAAAAATAAGTGTGGTATTGGAGCAAGTGGTCCAACCAACAGATTTACATTTTCCTAGGGCCCTAATACAGTTATGTGGGTTAACATAAATTATACACTCTTATTATACACTCTTATTATCTTTTGATGGGAAATACGTGCGTATGAGGTGGTGCATCCATATAGAGTTAAGTGGTGTGGCTGATTGTACATATTGTAAAGAAATTCAATTTGCGGGGTTGTGTACTGCCATTGTAATATATGTGGCTTTGAGTGAAGTTTTCTGCTGGAAGGCCAAATAGAGGCATATCCATTTCCCCATGTGTAGAGACGTGTGCACATACCCAGCAATTGGAAATGTTAAAGGAGTGAGCATATCCTTGTAATGTATTACGTTCCCAGGGATGATTTTGTAGAATTGTGTTATCACGTGTGGATCTCTTGTGCCTATGAGGTGAACTAGTATTGGTGAGTGTTATTGTGTTTACCACAAACAGACTTTAATGGTCCCAGTTCGTCTGGGTCATAATGGCAATTTAGAAATGTCCATAAGGGCAAATAAATCAGGAGCATAATGCACATCAACAGGAGAAAGTTCTTGCATGCATTTTGTGGATGCAGGAATAGGTTTGACATTTTTATTATCGCTGTCTTCAATCGCTTTCACAGGGACTTTGTCACCTGCTTCACCCCTCTTTGGACACAGCTTCAGACGTGATGCGTGAATCCAGATGTCCTCTGAGTCAGTGAGGACGGCAGTCCTGGTTACTGCTACAACGGTAGTCATTGGTCCGAATGGGAAGCCTCCCTTCTTTGCTCTGTTCAGTTGTCGGACACAGATGAGGTCACCTGGCTGGAATGGATGTGTTGGTTCCTGTGAGGGTAAAGGAAAGCGAGAAGACTGTAAAGGAAACTGGTGTCAGATGAGTGGGATACAGATCATCAAAGTACGGCGGAGTGGGTGAGTAGAGTGAATTGTGTTTATTTGCACCTTCCTTTGCTCCCACTCTCGTCGTCCTTTGTAAACTGTATACAAGTAAAAAGGTTGGGCACACTCCCTGCGGTAGGAAGAATTAAGTCTTTGGTAGACTGTAGGTACTACATGAGGTAGGGAGACTCTCTAAGGAAGAAAGTGTAAAGCTTTGGAAGGCTTAAATTAGGCCTCTGGAAGGCCATATATATATATATATATATATATATATATATATATATATATATATATATTATTCCTAAGGTGGGAATAGAAAGGATAAAATTGATATAAATGTTTTGTTATTCTGTGTAAAAATCAGGAAGTAAGGTCTCTGGACACTGTAAGACGCACCGTCTCTGTGTCTAGGGGCAACCCGTTAACTCGAGAATATCTTTCGGAATTGTCAGAGCTATTTCAGCTCAGTACAGACGAATCCTGTTCTCTGGTTAAAAAACCGTGATAGCAAATAAGGTTACGTTGTCTATTGAGACAACCATCTAAAGTTTTTTTTAGAAGGATAGTTGGAAATGGGTACTTCCCAGTCTAAACAATACCCACCTCCCAACCCGGGAGAATCATGCAAAGCTGTCATATGTAATTATATATACAGCGTAACATCAGGTCCCCTGAAAGAGCAAACGAGATAAGGGTCACTGTCCTTTTTGTAATGGTTACCATTATCTCTTAGTATATATATATATATATATATATATATATATATATATATATATATATATTGTGATCGTTTGCCCCCTAGAGGATGGTGCCAAGTAAAGAAGAGTAAAGAGTTCTTGACAGGAGTGAAGGAGTTAACTCCTGAAGAACTACTAATTGGTGCAGTTTCATTTTAAAGCCTGGAAAGCAGACATGGAAAGGGGTGGCTGATTAGGCTCTGGCCTAAGTTGTGTAGTGCTGCTGCTAGAAGCCAGAGCAAGCCACAAGAGAGGAGCTTGCTGGCTGATCCTGTGTGGATCTACCGTTTGAACTTTGGAAAAAGAACCTGGAGGAAATCTTGTTTACTGTGGCTGCCAGTTTTGGATGACAGAAAGAAATGTGTGCTGTTGTGAAGTCGCTGGACTAACAGAGCGGTCGGAAAGAGTAACTCCACAGCCAGGAGGTGAAGCTACAAAGGCACCAAAGGCACCAAGTAAGTGACTGTGGAGGATTCCCGGGCAGAGTAGCCTAAAAAGAGACGAGGTGTCTAAGCGAGTGTGGAGCGGTCAGAGGCACCAAATGAAGGTACCAGAATTATTATACCCCAGGGAAGAGGCTGAGTGCTTGTCCTGTTAAATTGCAGTGTTCCTATTGCAATATCAAAGGGTCCCTGGGGTGAAGCATATGGGAGAGAAGGGTGGGCCCTATGCTTCATCCACGGTTACTTAAGTGAAGACGTGGAAAGGCCACAGGCTGGCACTATATAAGAGACTATTCGTAACCTGGCCACAAGGTGGCACTACACCACATATACATGACTACGGATACTGTAAGAGACTATCTGTATCCTGGCCACAAGGTGGCGCTACAAGAGACTGTTTGTATCCTGGCCACAAGGTGGCACTACAAGAGACTGTTTGTATCCTGGCCACAAGGTGGCACTACAAGAGACTGTGTGTTTTCTTTATGAATTATAATTTCTCCGGAGCAGAGAAGCTGCACGGGGGTAGTCAGGGTGTTCCTGCACGTTTAGTAAGAAACGTATATGTAGATTTTTATTTTCAGTATTTCTAATCCTTGTTTATGAGCCTTATTAATAAACAAGTCTTCTGCATCCTAATTCTGTATTGCTGAACCTTTTGTCGCAAAGACTTCTTGTGGTAAACGGTCATCCTTGTCACAATATATATATATATATATATATATATATATATATATATATATACTGTATACATATATATTGACAATGCAATAATCCATATGTTTTGGAAAAATCTCAACACTATATATATATACATTTTACACTTTACCTTCTTCTATAATAGATATGTACAGAACTAGCAAAACCTCACCCTCATCAGGAAATGCATTCTATTCCCAGCATAAGAAAAGTGAGCAGAACCAGCACCACCTCACCCTTATTATGAGTAAGTAAGTAAAGTATTTTATTAAGATGGGGGGGAAATCAAGTCAGTGGGCAGGGCCTGTATAAGGTCATTGGACAGGGCATATAGAGATTAACACACTGTTAAGGTGTGGAGTCTATTCTATTGGGTGTGGTCAATGTAAGGGGGAGGAGCCAGGCCTCTGCCATCCATCCCAACAACTTTAAAGTTTAACAGTCACCACTGCATTTTACCATAATCTGATCATACAGAAAACATGAGCAAAAATGTGACTCCTCTTCCATTGGGAGTTAGCTTGCCTGAGACTACCATCACTAATTCCTCCTAAAGTGAGCATATCCTGCCATTGTTATCACTAATTAATTCAGACATCCTGATACGATAAGAAGACCAGACCTGCCCTTTATCTGTGGGCAAATATGAAATATGTATAGAGTGGGGCTGCTTTGTATGTGTACTTTTTTTAAGCTTTGTGCAGAACCGTGCTTATATTTTTTATATGAGTCTTGCCCCAAAGTGGTAGACTCGTTATCAAACTAATATAATTTATTGATGTAATGTGATTCAATTATTAACTTGCTCTCTGTATTTGTTAGGTATGGATCTGGACAATGTGAGAGTCAGAGCCAATTGGAGGCATATTCTTTATTTATAGATCAATTAACATTACATCTAGTGCTGTTTCCTGCCTGTTGCTAGATCACCAGCTATACCCACCAATGAGATGTTTTAGGATGTCAGCAGTGATATCATAATTCATTCAGAGCTATAGATTCTAGAGCTTGCCTGTAAGATATATCATTAACTCTTCAGCTTCGACTGAAGGAAGAGCAGCAATGTCATTGCAAACTACAAAACAAAAACAAACAAAAACATGCAAATTAGTTTAATGAACAGAGAATGACAAAAGGAAACGTGAGTATAATATATGATGAATGACAATGTATAAGCAAAAGCTATAATGTGTTTGGTGTTTAATTGTTTAAATTATGCATCCATT
Source organism: Discoglossus pictus (assembly GCA_027410445.1). Classification (NCBI taxonomy): domain Eukaryota; kingdom Metazoa; phylum Chordata; class Amphibia; order Anura; family Alytidae; genus Discoglossus; species Discoglossus pictus. Next base: position 215,186,163 of record CM050166.1, on the reverse strand, counting down.
TTGGTTTATGAAGCAATAACAAGCATGTGTAAGAAATTTGAATTTAGGATCAGTGCTTAAAATCTGAATGCATTTTATATTTTGAAAGCAATGTCCTGGACACAGATGGACTTGGACCAAATTTGAACATCTTGAATGTGCAGCAGAAAGTCATTTCCAATTAATATGATGTTACCATCTAGCATAAGCTCTCAAGATTCCTAGTATTACAAGTGTTTGCACAGTGATCTCAATGAATTTCTATGTATTCTGTAATGAAGGTGGCCATTGCTTGCTTATTAACCTAAGTGGTTCAATGAGATGGGTATTTGAAGAAGAAAAGGCTCCTGTGATGGTATTTTAGTATCTACGTAGTATTTACATCAAGCATCCTCTAAGGTGAAAAATCAGATTAAAGCATTGACTACCCCATTACATCATAACAACATATATTATAAATTGCATATAATAAAGGCTTTATTTTTTACCTTAGAAAAACATTTATGGGTCTTCAATGGCTCTTTCATCATAAAAAAGCTAAATTGTTAAAAAAAATGTTAATTTTTAACCAGCTGCTTCTTTCTGTGTAGTTGCCTCCGCCCAATTATTTGTTGATGCTAGCTTTCAGTTGGTCTCTAGCCATGCCAATTTATAGGTAGCCCATAAATGCTTTCTTTTGTATAGAAATAAGCACTGTTTTTTTACGTACTGTGGGTTCAATTGATAGAGTGAAATTAAACCATGATTTTTGTGTGACATCAATGTTCTATTATTTTATTCTAGATTATGTTGCTTCTGTTGTCTCTCTTTAAAAAAAAACAGAAATCAGCAATATCTTAAAGTGTGCAAAGAATAGTTCTAGAATACTGTTAATTTTGTACAAAAAATCTCTTTCTTTATATGGCTAAAGACATTCTAAATATAAAGCATTTTCTCTAAGGCTCTAGTAGCCTTCACTATACTTCCTTGGTTGCTGAAAAAAATAGTTCTAGAATACTGTTAATTTTGTACAGAAAATCTGTTTCTTTATATGGCGAAAGACATTTTAAATATAAAGCATTTTCTCTAAGGCTCTAGTAGCCTTCACTACACTTCCTTGGTTGCTGACATTTTTACTGTTCCCTAGAAAGCCCTTTATGCAACTACACCCTCGTTCATATTTAGAGTCCCATGCAGTGTTTGTGACTACTAAGACCTCCACCTTCCTCCACCTTTGGAGAGTTTGTTTTGGCTGTTCTCTGGTATACCTACCAGCTCCTCTCCAACTGTGCTGGGTCAATTACATTTTACTAAAAAATAACAAAAGACTAATAGTGATTTCCCAGACCTAGAGAGTAATTTAGAAAAAAGATATTGAGAAATTTAGACGGATGCTAATGGATAGAAAATAAAAGAAATTCCAAAGGGATCTTAATGACTTTCAGACAGGCAATATATTTAGAAGATCAAGAAAGTACAAAACACAAAAAGATAAAACAGAAGGGGGAATGACTTCAGAATAAGAATGGTCAGATCTTGATCAAAAGAATGAACATACTATAAATAATCAAGGAAAAGAATCTAAAAGGGAAAATAGAGTTTTTTTAGATCAGGGACCAAAACTAGAAGAGGTAAGAAAAGGTCCAAACCTGTTCAAACCTCAAAAGAGATTAAAATAAACATTAAATCCCTTACAAATCTTTAATCTTTCACATTTCCCCTTAACTGAAGACCATATCTCTCAGTTACAGAAGGGTCTAAGTTTCTCTCCAACAGAAAACTTGAAAATGTTTGATTGGGTAAAAGATGTACACCTATTTGCTCGTAAACTAGCTTTAAAAAATTTGTTTTTCAAAAAAGACAGATTGTAATCAATTGGATATGTCAGATAGACAAACATTGAATACTTTTAGATACTTATTGGCAGAGAATGAATCTGCAGAACTAACTGGAACATTTTCAAATTTCAAACCAAAAAGTAAATACATTCCTCCTTTCTCGATAAGTGCCAATATAGAACTATTTGTTCAAAATGTAGTGAGAGATTTAGAGGCACTATCAACAAAGAAACTATCTGATTCCAATCTTTCAGTAGGTGAAAGAAAAGCCCTCAAAGACTTAAAGAATCATCAAGATATAATAATCAAAAATGCAGATAAAGGGGGAAACCTAGTTTTTCTTAACAGACAAGACTATATTAAAGAAAATCTGAGACTTCTTAATAACAAAGAATGTTACAATGAATTACTAAAAGATCCAACGGAAGAATTCTTGACAGAATTAAATGTTATCCTGAACAAAGGACTGAATAACAAAACAATAACCAAAAAAGAATGGGAATTTCTCAATATCAAAAATCCCAAAATTGCCACATTCTATTCCATTCCTAAAATCCACAAAAATCTTTCGAACCCACCAGGTAGACTAATAGTATCTGGAATAAATTGTACAACTGAAAATTCTAGTAAATATCTGGACTCTATTTTGAGAGAACATGTGGTGTTATTGACATCATATGTGAAAGATACTAAAGATGTGTTAAAGAAAATAAATGGATTAACCATCAATAAAAACACCTTATTAGTATCATTAGATGTAGAATCACTATACACTAATATCCAACATCAAAGAGGCATAGATGCTGTAAAATATTTCTTGCAAAAAAACGGTATCCTCTATGATAAACATAATGAGTTTATAATGGAATTACTAGAATATGTGTTGAAACACAACTATTTTGTTTTTCTGCAAAACTTTTACCACCAAACCAGTGGTACAGCCATGAGGACAGCATGTGCCCCCACATACGCAAATTTATACCTGGGATGGTGGGAAGAACAAATAGTATTTAATGAAAATATGGATAACTATACTAAAGATGTGGTTTTATGGATTCGCTATATAGATGAGTGTTAATCCTGTGGAATGGTACTCAACAATATTTGCAAAACTTTATAAGTAAGTTAAATAACAATGATATGGGTCTATATCTGACCTCAAAAATTAATGACACATCCATAACCTTTCTGGATTTAAAAATCAGTAAACAAGATAATGATAAACTAACAACTAATATGTACAGGAAACCAACTGCGACTAATAGTCTCTTACATGCCAAAAGTAGTCATCCAAAGTCTTTGATCTCTGGAATCCCAGTAGGGCAATACTTGAGAATAAAAAGAAACTGCTCAGATGAACAGAGTTTTGAGGTAGAGGCCAAAGATCCACAAAATAGATTTCAAGAACGTGGATATAATAAGAGGGTATTAAAAAAGGCCTATTGTAAAGCAAAAAATGTTAGTAGAGAAACTCTACTTATGGATACATTTCTCAATGAAGATAACAATGTCAGATGCATTGATACTTATAATGATAAATGGTTTGATGTAAAAAAAGATCTTCAATAAACACTGGCAAATACTAAGAGACGATAGGGATCTCAGACCATTTTTGCACAACTAACAAGTAGACGATCCACAAATGTAAAAGACATGTTATCCAAAAGCCATCTGGAGATCCCTAAAAAGACTCATTGGCTTAAAGAGATAAAAGGCTGTTTTAAATGTCAATCCTGTAAAGCTTGTTAACACATAAAACCAACAAAGACTTTCACTTCGAAAGATAAAACACAAACATATATAGTGAATTATCTTATTACCGTATTGGTCCGAATATAAGCCGCAATCGCATATAAGCCGCACCTGTAAAGTTCAAGGGGAAAAAATAGAAAAAAGACAGTACTCAAATATAAGCCGCACTCGTAAAATTGGAGAGAAAAAGACTCTCAAAGTGATCAGCTATTGCAAGAAACAGGCTTTTTTTTGCAGGTTACAGGCTTTATATGTTAGAATCACTAAAACTGTAAATCGCTATTAAATACCGCAGTCTAAAGCACGAAAATCGGCACCCTTAACTCACAATCGCGCAAATCTGCAGTCATTTTGCGTTCGCGAATAGAAGTCGCACGCGTTACAAGCAAAGTTCGCAAATCGGCAATGGTTTTTTGACGGTTGCGAATATAAGCCGCACCTGTAACTCGCAAGCTCAAAAATCGGAAAAAAGGTGCGGCTTATATTCGGACCAATACGGTACATGCAAAACAGAGAGAGTTATCTATTTAATATTTTGCAAATGTGGAATGAGATACGTAGGTAAAACCTACAGAGGATTCAGAAGAAGAGTTCTAGAACACATCTATAGCATTAAAAGAGAATATGATACACCAGTGGCAATCCACGTTAATACCAAACATAAAGGGGATGCTAAAGTACTTTCTTTTATGGCCATTGGTCATATTGAACAAACCATCAGAAGGGGCAATATAGACAATGAGTTATTAAAGAGGGAAGCAAAATGGATTTATTTATTAAAAACTAGTCTGAGATTCAAACCACTCTAACACTATACAATATGAGATGCTATATAAAAAAGATCAATATAATGGGACAACATATCAAACTGATATATAAAAGTATTTTTGAAGTAAATGATGTGATCAATATTTCAATGATGAATATTAATAAACAAGAATTGTATATATAAAAAATATAAGTTGTCCTCTTACTAGTATAGCATTATAATTCGTGGATGTATATATGACATTATATAAACACTGCTAAAATATTAGAATGGAATTCAGTAACAATAGTGAATACTATAAAGAGATAATATCTAATATAAGCAGATATTAAATGTCATTGCTGCCATGAATTATATATATAATAAATACATTTGGAGGTTTAAATATTAAACACAACATTTTTAACATTAAGAAAATATAAACACCCTCCAACGTATACCTGTTTTATCCAATTCAAATTACACCAGTTGTAGGCATTATAAAATACCATAAACAAGGCCAATATAGCTTCAAACATGAATAGGAGACTCATTTAAAGTTTTTTTATTTAATTAATAGGAGTTTTTAACACAAGATACGATCCCCATGACAACCCGAGACTAAAAAAGGGAAGTCCAGTAGTCCAGTAGTGCGTCGGGTTAGACGCAGGATCGTGAGACGTGTGTTAGTGACGTCATCGCGAGGCGTCCTAAACCGCGATCTACACGCTAATGGAACTGTACAGAGTCTCAAGGACACAAAGATAATCTTACAACTTAGAAATAGAATTAGAAACTGTCCTACGAGTCATTCTGCTCTCCCAACAGGCTCTAATTAAAAGAGAAGAAGAATAACAGGGAAATTCGAGAGATGAAAATTAATAAGATATTCACTTTGGAATAAGATGAATTATAGCACTTTTTATCACAGTTCATTGTGAGTCATATATATTGACAAGATACTAGCACTTTAGGGATACTATTCTCAGCACTGCGACTTTATAGTAGCACTTTAAGATAGCACTAAATAAGTTCAAGCACCTTATATTTATTTGCATCAAGAATGAATCTCCATGAAATTCCTGTTTCATATTGCAGCGTCTTAATATTTTAACGTTTTTTTAAACCAAGTTATTGAAAGCTAAGTTTTATTATAATTGGGTCTCTTCAAGAATTGGGATTTATAGGTGTGCACAACAAAAAGGGAACCTTTTTCTCTAAGTTTTCTGTTATTTGTCCTTGACCCTTAGTAGCACCCTATGGAAAGTTCATTACTATAATTTACACCTTGAGCCACCAAACCCCTCTCCCCCTGATCAATTACATTTTAGTTAGAAAACTATAAAAATGTCTATCAATATGTAAAAAAAAACAAATCTACTTTTTATACAGTATCTCACAAAAGTGAGTACACCCTTCACATTTTTGTAAATATTTTATTATATCTTTTAATTTGACAACACTGAAGAAATGCCACTCTGCTACAATGTAAAGTAGTAAGTGTACAGCCTGTATAACAGTGTAAATTTGCTGTCCCCTCAAAATAACTCAACACACAGCCATTAATGTTTAAACTGTTGGCAACCCCCTAAGTACACCCCCTAAGTGGAAATGTTCAAATTGGGAGCAAAGTGTCAATATTTTGTGTGGCCACCATTATTTTCCAGTACTGCCTTAACCCTCATGGTGTTGTGCATTTTGAGGATAAAGAATGCCACACCCACATATTAATTACATTATCTGGTGTTTCATTACCTACATACTAATTACCATTGTAATTATACACAAACATAGTATGTCTCTTTAATTTGTAAAAAGAATAAATCATTTGTCTCTTTGTTCAAGTTAAATGTCTGAGTTTGCAAATATTTCTCTCTTGGGTGAGAAACTTGAAATTAAACATTGTAAAGTTTCTAGAAAGTGTCTTACTTGTTTCTTCAATGTCCCATTGTTTCTTCAAACATGTTATCATGCAGGTGGTAAGATAATGAATACAATGTTGTAGTCTAGTCTACTAGAAATAATTTGGCACCACTTAATACTGAGGTCATAACATTTTAATATAACTATATTGCTCCCATGTCGTTAGAAGCAGACATTCACAATATATCATTATATTATATTCTAATTATTCCTATATATTAAAGAAGGGAATGGCCCTGTTTTGAGCTTTGAGTCTTGTAAAAAGTGCATTTTGCCAAAGCAACCTACAAGATTGGAAACTCGTTACTTACAATCGAAAGGGTATGGAAGAGGTAGAAACCTGGGGAAGAGCAATTAAGGAATTGGAAGGAAGTGAGAGTTTTCATAGGTAGGAAGTTGTGAAAAGTTACAAGGTTATTCATTATTTGGAGTGGGAAGGATTCTAAAGTGAATGACACTATTATCTAATATGGAATCTGCTCCTAATGTAACCTGTAGATGGGAATATCAGGAGACACATAGTTTCACCACAGCTTGAGTAAAATTAGCTCATGGGAGAATAAAAGAGGAGTGGAGGGCATTAAAGGTGAGATGGTTATATTGGAGACAAGAATAGGAAACAATCATGGGAAGGGCCTGAGGAAAAGGCATAGGGATATGAGGAAGAAGAAGGCACAAGGAAGCATTGTGTAAATGGTTAATAGGAATAGTTAGCAGGTGCTGTTAATTGATCAGGTGTAGAAAATGTGTGTGACTCAACAGGGGAAGGTGGGTGAGGGGATTGGAGCCAGGAGGCAGAGAGGGAGATCAGGGAGATAGAGGGGCTGAAAGAGAAAAGATAGCTTCAAGGTGTGATAGAGTTACAGCATGTAACACAGTGGTGTTAGGAGACCATGCAAACAATGAGGGTGAGGGTACAAAAGACTTTGGAGGTACAGATATGTATCTAGATAAAGTTACTATGTCAGTAGATATAACAGAGAAATAATCATAATAATTAATAATCAGTAAACGTGCCAGATAATCTGTACATAGGGCGACAATTAGGCGTACGCTCCATAGAGTGGCAAGGAGAAAGTCGTTACTTTCAGCAAAAAACAATGGCATGTTTTGAGTTTGCGAAAAGGCATGTGGGAGACTCCTAAAATGTATGGAGGAAGGTGCTCTGGTCTGATAAGACTAAAACTGAACTTTTCGGCCACCAAAGAAAACGCTATGTATGGCGCAAACCCAACACATCACCCAAAGAACACCATCCCCACAGTGAAACATGGTGGTGGCAGCATCATGCTGTGGGGGTGTTTATCAACAGCCGGGACTGGGAAACTGGTCAGAGTTGAGGAAAAGATGGATGGTGCTAAATACAGGGATATTCTTGAGCAAAACTTGTACCACGCTGTGCGTAATTTGAGGCTAGGACAGAGGTTCACCTTCCAGCAGGACAATGAACACAAACACACTGCTAAAGCAACAATTGACTGGTTTAAGGGGAAACAAGTAAATGTGTCAAAGCCCAGACCTCAATCCAATAGAAAATCTGTGGTCAGACATAAAGATTGCTGTTCACATGCGCAAACTATCACACTTTAAGGACCTTGAGCAGTCTTGCAAGGAGGAATGTGCAAAAATCCCAGTGGAAAGATGTGGCAAGCTCATAGAGACTTATCCAAAGTGACTTGGACTTGTGATTGCCGCAAAAGGAGGCTCTACAAAGTATTGACTTTAGGGCAGTGAATAGTTATGCACATTTACTTTTTCTGTTTTTTTGTCCTATTTGTTGTTTGCTTCACAATAAAAAAAAAAAAACATCTTCAAAGTTGTGGGAATGTTCTGTAAATTAAATGATGCAAATCCTCAAACAATCCATGTTAATTCCAGGTTGTGAGGCCACAAAACATGAAAAATGCCAAGGGGGGTGAATACTTGTACAAGGCACAGTATAAACATCATGCTAATTATCCATAAAAGGTAAGGGTATAGACCTATAATAATATAATATTAATAAACAAAGAATTGTGTATATAATTATAAACTGTCATTAGAAAGCATGCTGCTATTAGTTAAATTAAATGAATAATAAGAGTATTGTATCATACAGCGATATGTATATTATTGGTGTCATTGTTTTAAAATCCCAGTGAGTCTCTTAGCCAAGCATTAATGGACATTTTTTTAAAAGTTTTAACATTATCAGAGGATTTAATTTCAAAATGCTCTTATTAACATAAATAATGTCAGTTTATTTTTTTTTATTTTTTGCATTTGATCACTAGATATGTGCAATATTTCTAACTAAATATGATTATTGTGTGTGTGTGTGTGGGGGGGGGGGAGATTTCTCTCCTGGTAGTACTCAATAGCTAGTCATAGGACCAGTATTTTATTTTCCTTGGATCCAAGATCTCTGCAGATGGTGCTGTAGTCATGGAATTAGAAGACATTTGCTTCTGGGGAGGAAAGCTATGGCAAGCTAGTAAAAAGTAAAGATATTAAACTATCAACAAAGGTCCGCATAGTTTGAACTATGGTATTCCCAGTAGTAACATGTGGATGTGAGAGCTGGACCATAAAGAAATTTGAGTGCTGTAGAATGGACACCTTTGAATTGTGGTGTTGGAGAAGACTGCTTAGAGTCCCTTGGACTGCAATAAGATCCAATAAATCAATACTTCAGGAAATCAAGACAAACTGTTCACTAGAAGGCATGATCATGAGGCTGAAGCTCTTAACCTATTAGGTGAGAAGGGCAGATAATTATTTTTATAGAAAGATGATCTGAATATCCTGGAGATTATCTGACCACCTACATATACGTTTGGCTTTTTATTGACCCCCTACAGACACCGCCTCTTCTGGATCGCTACCTTGTCGTGGTGAAGGGGCCTGTGTACCTCAGTGAAGCTGTGAGCTATGTAGGGTCATCCAAGATGGGCAGCTCATAGCAGAGAGATCACAGAAATTGTGATCCATTCGAGAATGAACTTGTGACCCATTCCAGTATCTTTGCCGTAAAAACCTTATGGATCGGCACAACCAGAGACATAATTGGGCCTTGTGAGATTAAAAAGAAGACATAAAGGCTGTCAAGCAGTCTTGGCAAGCCCAAAGGCATGGGGTAGCACTGTGGAGGGTAACAAGTAACACTGGGCAGCACTGTCAGTCTTGTAGGACGGACTGCAAGGCTACCCCCACTAGAATCAGCTCATTTATGATTTTAGTTATTTAATTATGAAATAATAATAAAAAACTTACAGATTCAAAAATTGTTTACAAAATGGGGATAAGGATAATTAAACTTATTTCAGAACAATACTTCTTAATGTTTCCATTGTGTGGGATAGGGATCTTGAGGAAAGTGTGAGGAATGGCTGAATTGTATTGAGGAATATCAGGTCTACTACAAAATATGTAAAGGACTCCACATTCAATCACTTCCCATTGACACATTTTGCTTTGCAGTCTTCCAGGTAGACACTTTCCTTATTGGGATCACAGAATAATATACATTAATTATTATGAGAACGCCATAAATATTAACAAGCCAAATACTATCTTTGCCCGAATCAATCATGGCTTCCGAGTTTGTTGCCCTTAGTACGGATCTCCTTTCAGACCAAACTACTCTGAATTGTGTGTTGAGAGCGTCACCTGACAGCCTTTCAGAATGACGTCTAGTGGTTCGAACATGGCGGCCCCCACAGTGCATCTTTCACATGCTGCATTCTGTGCCAACCGTTGCCCGCAGTGTGTGAGCTGGAACCGGGGCGGAGTACTGGCCTGCGGGACCTGTCACTCTATAGCACTGTACGAGCCGCAGGTGAGCAAGCTTTAGGAAATTGCTTTATGGTGGAAATGGGCAGAGGGGGTAACTGGAGTGCTTCTGTATCTATAGATAGAAAACATTCAAGAAAACTATTTCTATGAAGTAAAATGATTCTACGTTTAAACTTCCTTCCAGGCTAAGTTCGGAAAGACTCATTATAGGAAATGCAATGATACCAGGCGTTCTTCAGTAAGTGCCATGATCCCATATACAGTATTGTAAGCTGTAATGTTGAGAACCAAGCGACAAGAATTGCATTTGGAAATATCATTTATATATTATGTTAATGTTGGGAGGCTTCTTATGAGTAAGGGTAGAGCAAAAGTGATGCTGTGTAAGGTAATGTACCAGAGAAATACCAATATGTACCAAACAGCTCGAAGCCTAGATTTCTGTATATGTTAGTTTAAGCCATCTCCTTATGACACATGCACCCGGAAGTGTTTAGGATACACTGCAAAAGGAGAATACAGTATTTCCTGCTTAAAGGCATATTTAAATTTACTGAATGATTAATGCATCTGATAGAGGAGAATCAGTAGTTTATGCAAACATATTTTGCATGAAAAAATACCAAAATAAACATTAAGCTTACCCTAAAGTTTGCTAAATCTCTTGAGTTTGCAAGCAGCTGAGTTAACAACGCTGAAAATCCCTGCTAAAATTAGCATCAAATTCATAATTTGTTTTGGCCAATCACAAACAGCTAATACATTTTAATACAATGTAACAATCAATTATCACAGTTTGTACAGGAAGGAATTATGGGATGTGTAGTCCCCTTGCAGTAGGAAGAGTCAGACATTGATATGTAGATCTCTGCATTGAGCTGCTGCTGGCTTGAAGGTTAGTAAATGGTTTAAATTCATACTTGAATGCAGTGTTTATATTGGTAGGTACACTGTGCCTATGTAAGCAGCTCTGGGGGTGTGGAAAACATTTTTGTTCTTTAAATAAAATACATTTGTACCTGTATAGAATTACTCAATGTAATGTGTGTGTCTGATATAAGCAGCATGTGCGACATTTACAGCCATATTAAATTGCGATTTGGCCAATTAAATCGGGCTCTATATAAGCACAGAGCATAAAAAGTTCTGTAAAAAAAAAATGCTCTGTGCTTATATAGAGCCCGATTTAATTGGCCAAATCGCAATTTAATAAGGCTGTTAGTCTTTAACGCCCCCTGGAAATCCCTAAAATTAGCACAACATTCATAATTTGTTTTGGCCAGTCACAGGCAGCTAATACATTGTATCAATATGTGAAACCAGTTTGTGCAACAAGGCATCATGGAATGTGCAGTCTTGTTTTAAACTTGCACAAGGAACCAAGGAGGAGCTCAGACATTGCTATATGGATCTCTGCAATGTGCTGCTGTTGACTTGAAGGTTAAAACCCATACCCAAATGTAGTGTTTCTATTGATGGGTTCACTGTGCTTAATGTAGGCAGCCCTGGGGGTGTGGAAACAAGTTTTATTTCTAAATAAAATAAATCTGTTTGTGTATAGAATGACTCCATGTAATGTGTGTGTCTGATATAACCAGCATGCAATAGATTAGAAAAAGGTAGAAACAGTGAAATTTCCATATACCTTTAATAACAGTCAAATAAAATTGTACCTACCTCGATACTCTTTTTTTTTCTTTTCAGGACTGTAGCTCTTGTTTGCTATCAACTTTTAGTAAATAATGCATATTTACTACAAATAGACAATACATAACATGCATGACCTAGCTGCCATTTGCAGAGTCACTCTGTAGGTAAATGTCTTTTTAATACATTTTGTGTCTTTGCAGAAAAAAATTGTTTTATCAACTCTAAATGGACACACTGGAAGAGTAAACTGTGTGCAGTGGATACAGAACAAAGACTGTAGTAAGTGAGCCTGTATATAAATGCCAGATGTGCGATTCTTTTTAAAAACTTTCCCTTTTGAAACTGGTCTTATATAGTGGTATTTTAAATGATTATGACAGTATTGTCATAACTATTATTATCCTTTATTTGTAATGTGCCAACATATTTTGTAGTGCTGTATAGGAGTACAAGGCAAAAACAATATTACCATGTTGCAAAACAATGGAGGGCCCTGTCTTTGAGCTTAAAATCTAAACTACATAGTGCTCGTTTCCAAAGCCCCTGACAAATCACAAACTTACAATCTAAAAGGTTTGGGTGTGATAGAGAAGGGTGATAGATGCAATATGACAGTGTGTAATGCAATATTCTCAAGCAAGTGAGGTGTCTGTGTGTTGCACTGTGGGTGTGAGCAATATTATGTTGTAGAGCAGGGCTGTCTAACAGGAGGGCAAGGAGTTTTAGAGAATAGGGGTATCACGAGAAAAGTCATGAAGGCGGGAGTGAGAGGATGTGTTAAGAGAGGAGGAAAGAATTGGATCATTAGCAGAACAAAGGTGGCTACTGGGGGAGTATTTTGAGACGAAAGCAGATATATAAGGGGGTGCACTCTTGTTAAGGCTTTATAATCATTTTAAAATTAAGGCTATGGGAAGTCAGTGGACAGGTTGACAGAGAGGCGCTGCAGACACTGAGCGTGGAGTATGGTAGATGAGTTTAGCAGAGGCATTCATTATGGCTTTGAATGGAGTCATAGGAGTGATGGGGAGGCCAGCAACGAGAGAGTTGCAGTAGTCGAGGCGAGATAAGTTGAGAGAATGGATTATAGTTGTGTAATCATGATTTAGGGAGGTTAGATGAATGATCCAGTATACACTCAAATGTGTGTATACATCATGCTCAATATATAATTGGACAGCTATAATTGGTACAGTGTGAAAATTATTCTGATATTCCATCTCATATTGTGTGACTAACATAAAAGAAAATCCAAATAGATATGTTGAAAGAACGCCCTTGTTTTTTTATAAGACAGACTAGATGCCTTTGTTGGGAGATTGTTTCATTTATTTACTACCTACTACTTTTTACAAAGTAAAACCTATGCATAATAATTCTAAATCTTCTAGCCCAGTGCTTGGCAACTCAGTCCTATGAGGGCTGCCAACAGTCCAGGATTTCAATATCTCCCTGTTTTTAGGTTCTGTGTGCTGTAGCATGCTTGAGTTACTCAGTTCAGTTCTGATTGATCTGCCTTTCACGCAGAGAGAGAAACTGAAATCCTGGACTCTTGGCAGGTCTGATTTTCTAAACCACTGTTCTAGACTCTAACCTTGTTATGAACTCTTGTATTTCTCAATTATTCTGTAAGACTTGATCCTCATGAATTTCCTTTTATCCCATAATGCTTTTGATGGTTTCACCAAGCTGCGATTGTGTAATCTTTCATTATATACTTTGGTTCTGTGATTTAGGATTTTTTTTATTTTAACAAGTTGTCATGACTCCTTGGACTTATTTACTTTTTTTTAAATTGTAACTGGACTTTGCTGGACATTAGCCGGCTACCAAGGTGTATTATAATGGTCCTAAGAGCCTTTTAAAAAAGTCACTTGCTGACTTGTATTATTGTGTAATGTTTCCCCCCCAAAACCTGGATACATGTCTTGAGCCCTTAGGAACCCTGTCCACCAGGCCATTTGATCCTTTAGGGTTCTAGGTCAATTTATTTTCATGTTGGGAACCATTATTTTATTTGTAGAGTGTGTTTGTGGGATAACTGTTACATTGGGCTAATAAAAGTATCCAACCGCCATACCTTGTTCGCTCCCAAGCACAGGGTCCTAGCCGCACTCAAACTTGCATTAAGTGGTAGATTTGGCTCCATAGACTCCAATGGGAAGTTCACAAGCCTGATTAAGTCGTCAAGTCTAATTAACAAGGCTTTAAAACTTTAATTGAAATATTTGTTTTAACAGACAAAGGTCAGGTGGTGTGAAGTGCTCTGCAAGTGATACCCCTTTGATCCTTTGTCTTGTGGTTAACCACATATTTAAGATGTACTTAACCATAGTCCTTGTTTTTAACACAACCCATTCAATCTAATAGGGTGTCTGAGGTTCTAAAATTATGGAAGTACAAAAGTAAATACACCCTGAATCCCCTAGCAGACTCCCCTCCAACTCAATAAAGGTATTGTTATCCAAGGGGGAGGTTGACTAGGGACTGGGTTGAACCTATACAACCTGCGGGTACAATTTTTTGGCCTTTTCAAGCCCTCCAAAAAAGGAGCAGTTTGTGACACAAGTTATGCATTGTAGGGTAGCTTTTATTATTCAAAGAAACATTAGATTTCCTATGTGCAATTCTAATTAAAAAAAACTGTGCTTCCATACTCTAACAATATTTTTTTGCAATTATAGTTAACATTCAGTGTGAAATAATTGGTGAAATATGGTAACATGACTGTGAATGTTTCCCTTCAGGTACTGAAACTGAACTGGTTTCTGGTGGATCTGATACAAAGGTGATCATTTGGAAAATACAAGACAACCAGGTAAGTATATGCTTAGTCATGAGCTATCCACTCTATATAAGCGTGAATAATTAGTATAATACTGACCATTCTTTGTTTCTTGTGTAGTGTATACACTCCGTTGCTCTGGAAGGTCACACTGATGCAGTATGTGCTGTTCATGCTGTATACACAGAATCAGGGTCTGAGGAGGATCTACTCATAGCATCTGCTGCATCCGACTGCACTGTGCGAGTATGGTCGAGAAGCAAGTTAACAGGTAAACCTATTTGGTTAATGATACCAGATATAATTGAAGAGATTCCAATTTGTAAATGCAGTCTTACAGCCTTATTAAATTGGATTCGGCTAATTATTATCATTTATTTGTATCGCGCCAACATATTCCGTAGCGCTGTACAGGGGAGGAGAACAAGGAAATATACAACATACAATATTGACAACAGCAGGGATGGCCCTGTTTTGAGCTTCAAATCTTGTAAAAGTGCTTTTTCCCAAAGCACCCCACAGGATTAGACACTCGCCACTTACAATCTAAAGGTAATGGAAGAGACAGAGACCTGGGAAGGGTAGATAAGGAAAGCAAGGTTAGGAAGGAAGTGAGAGGTACATAGGAAGGAAATTGTGAAAGTAAAGAGGTTAGGTTATCCATTCGTTAGAGAGGGAAAATATGTGATATAAAGTGGTTGTCACTATTATGTAATATGGTATCTGCCCCTAGTGGTCAGATAATGTAACCTGCAGATGGAAATGTCAGGAGACACATAGTTTAACCACATCTTAAGTAGAAGTAGTTCATGGGAGAGTAAAAGAGGAGAGGAGGTCATGAGAGGTGAGATGGTTGTGTTGGAGACAAAAGTTGCAGAAGTTAAGAAGAGTCTGAGGAAAAGGCAGGAGGATATGAGGAAGAAGCAGGCAAGAGGAAACATTCTGTAAAGGGTTAATAGGAAAGGGTAGCAGAAGCTGCTAATTGGTCAGGTGTAGAAGATTAGTGTGACTCAATAAATTAAAGCTAACAAAGGGTGGGCTGGGTGAGAGGGAGGCAGGGGATTGAGCCAGGGAGATAGTGAGAAGAAATCCAGAAGTGTCTGAAAGCAAATGGAGATAATTTAAGATGGGGTATAGTTTTGCTGGCCACAACACATGGCTAACAATCAATGCAAATGATGGGGGATGGTACAGAGGAAATACAATTATATCTAGATAAAGAAATGGCTATGTCAGCAGATATAATAAACAGATATTAATCACAAAATTGATAAATATCCAGGAACAATGGTAGAAAATCCTCAGAAGTCCAGATACCTGAGATAGAGGGGATGTTCTTAGCAGCCAGGAGCCAGGGAGATGTTACTTTTATATAAAAAAAACATGTGAAAAAAAATAACAGTGTTATTTTAAATGGACCTTAAAATCAGATGTTGCTCAGCACCTTCATGCAGAACAGTCAATATCAATTGGAGAAGCTGTAAAAACAAAAATATTAGTTGATGCTACAATTATCACATTATCATCATACATTTTAAATGGTCTTGTTTTACCATCCACAGCATTCATGTTGATCTGTTCCTAATAACCTTGATGATGTGTCAAGTTTTGCTGCACTGGACAAATCATTGAGCCAATGGAGCTGTTAATCAGAGAGAAAGCTGTTAGCAGTTTGTGAAAGAACCATAAACTGCTAACTCACTCCAAATGCTTATATACATTCTTCAGTGTAATTATACATCTCATTTCATTTTTTTCACCTTGAGGATTTGTCTGGAGAAACCAAGGGGAAAAACATATTTGTTGTTTTGGTATTAGAACAAACAGAGTGTGGACATCTGTAAGGAATTTGGGAAAATGGGCATATTACCCTATAAGGGATTTGAGTTTATCTAATATCCCTCTAATCCCAGTATAAATTCACAGGCAATTGCCCTCCAAAGTGTAAAAAAAACTAACAATAAATGTATTTTTATGCATTAAGAAATGAGTTTCTCCTCTTCACAAATGAGGCCTTAAGTACATCTGGCATTACTAGTTTTGTGTTCAAAGGAGACTTGCCTGGTATTTCTGGATTAGGCTATTCTTTTGAATGAATATGATGTGTTTCAGGATATTTCCCCTGTGTGTATGGCACAGTTGATCTAATAGTAATTGTCTCTGATTGGGCAAAACATACATAGGACACTATTGACCTGTGTGTCTGTCCTTAGGCTGAGCATCTCCAATTGTATATGTGTGCCACAGATTATACCTTCTGTAAAATGTTATAGCATATGATTGCTTAAAGTGTTCCACGTAATAAACATGTAAAGTTGAGCAGTGGGGGGGACCCTGTGCTACTTTTTTTTTTTTTTTTTGTATTTTTTTTTCTTATTATTTCTGTAGTGTAGGGGCCCCATTGGAGAGGGGAGCAAATATGGAAAGGAGTCTTGGGTGCTTTTAGAGGGGCCATTGTCAACAATGCAATATATATATTTTTTTTTCGATATACCTATTTATTTTTGTTTTATTCCTGTAAACTTCTCCACTTAACAAAGATATAAATATAACTTGATCAGTTTACATTAAAGTATCCTACTTCGGTGTGCTACTAACATTTAAGTCTTCTGTTTCAAAGGTTTGCTGACCTCTGCTCTAACAATCAGTGACCATCTTGCAGTAACATGCTGCTGAGACATGGTCCCTGATAGGTTCAGACACTATACTGCACAGACAGCCCTACAGGGTCTGTGTTAGTAAACACTGCAGTGGGCAGACCCATACAGGATCTATAAAGCTTATATACACTTTTTTTAAATAAAATAAATTACATTATTATTATTATTATTATTATTATTATTATCCTTGATTTGTAACCGCCAACATATTCTGCATCGCTAAGTGTATAAAAGTAAATGGATACACAGGTATATTATATACCTAGTAAAATCCAGAAACCTTTCTTATCAGTTCACGGCTATGGTAGAGCGTTTTCAACTTTAGCGAAGGGAATGCTTTACACTTCTTCATTCTCACAATGTGTTTCAAAAGGAGCATTAATCACCACCACCATTGGCCTCAATGTATTGAAAACATCTGGATTAGCCCTGGATATATGAGCAAAATTATAATGAACTTGACAAGTGTTGGAGTTGTGAATTGTGTATAGTCATTAAGCACTGATTGCAGTTGTCCCCATAGAAAATATCTCTTGTGGCCCTTTAAACACTTTGTAACATTTGTAAAGCTTTGTGGATCTGGAGGACAATATTATATTTCTGATGCACTTTTACTTCTCCTTTTGTGGCATCTGAGGTTTTGCAGTTATGTTCTGTGTTTCACAAATATGGTTAAACTAAACATTGTTTTAATGGTGTTGTTTAGATTATATTAAGCTTGTTAGCTTTTGGATCACATTAATTGAAAACACACTGAGCTGTCCAGTTATATCTGGAGAATTAAACACGCTGCATTGATCTGTTGCGCCGGATGGAAAGGTCATACTGACACAATACTTTAGGTTCTGGAGGACAACTCATTAAAAGTCAGCCTGGTAAAATTTATGAAGCATTTTACAGTAATAATCTGTTTGGTTAATTCAGAAAGGTGGAAATGTGTAACTTTTTTTGTTTTGTTTCTGTTCTCATTTATTTAGCTGAATGTCTTCAAACGTTGTGTTTTGGAAATGGATTTATTCTGGATGTCTCCTTATCATTTTTACCTGCCAGTGGGGGTAAGTAGAGTTAATGATCTCTTCTCTAATTGCAAAATGAAATCAGGATATTAATCATTTTGTGCACTTGAATTAAATAGCAGTTTTGTGGGCAAATTAAAGTTTTCATACCTTAAGTGCCTCAAAGCTCATGCACATTTTATGTCAAATTTTATTACACAGTTCAGTTCTTCCTCACCTATACTTGGATGGATATTTTTGAATAGATTGGCATTTTATTTGTTCTTGAGCTTTATTTGCTAAATATGTTTGTAATTTAGTGGATCCTACAATGATTTTTCCGCCACGAGGCAAACAAAAGCATAATTTGAAATACTTGAATCAGTGTACTAAAACAACCAATGTTTTTAAATTGGGCTTGAAACTGTATAATATTTTCAGTGTAAAGGAGAACTGGTAAGGTATTAGAAAAAAAAAAAATTCAACTCACCTATTTTGTTAGCCATATTATTGTGAATTTAAAACTTATTTTTGCTTTAGCCCTATTTTTTTTTTAATGTTATTTTTCATTTGTGGATTAGATGAAGAGAAAATAAGTTACGACCATTTAGTACATTTAAATATCTTGTGGCATATAATCTCTATTAAAAGTCGTTGACCTTTTAATGATTGCAAATAGAAATATTAAGGAATATTATGGAATGTATCCTGATTATAACGTGGGGACCTCCTGTATTTTTAATTAATTGGCATGGTATTGGTGAAACCCAAGGAGTTATATTCAATAATGTTCAGTGTATTGAAGTGAGACTTGTTGTGTACTTCTGCAATGATTTTCACAGCACAATGAAATCTTACATGAGTAGTTGTTCCTGTTCTTGAAATATCTAGTATTGATCAATATATACTCATGGGGTTTTAACTGAAGTCTTGTTCCTTTTTCCTACGTTCATATTCAGTTTGGCTTACGATTTGTATTATAATAAATATTACAAGTCAACTAAGAATAACTATTCTAAATAAATAACTATTCTAAGTAAACTTGCAGCTTTTATTATAAAACCTTGCAAAAATGCAATGGAAGGGAAATAAATCATAATGCTAAAAAATATAAGAAAATAAATCAGAAATGTAACACACAAACAATACAGTTCTAAAGAATAGAACAAGTATAACTGAGGAACAATAACTATGCTTTATTACACAATGTTGTAAAATGTCCTGCTTATCTTAGAGCATATAATAAATCCTAAAAATGTAGTGCAATTCTTTACTAGGTTTGGAATGGTAGGAAACAATAGTGTAAGAAAATGATCAGCTCACTTTTAATCATTCCACTTTTTTCCTATGGAATTAAGGTCGGGGCTCTGATTGGGCCATTTCAAGACTTTGAACTTTATGAAGCCATTCCTTGCATGACTTGGACGTGACAGATTTTGCTATCTTGATAGTAATTATCCCATCTATCTTGACTAAAACCCCTGTCCCAGTTGAAAAGCAGCAGCTCAAATCATTATTCTGACATCAATATGCTTTACAGTAGGTATGGTGTTGTTTAGAGGATCAACTGTGCTGTTTTTAGGCCAAAATATTTTTTAGAATTAAGGCCAAAAAGTTCAAACTTTGTCTTATCCGACCATAAGATATTTGTGGGTGTTTGAATGTTTTTGTTTGTAAAATTTAGATGGGCTTGGATGTTGTGAGAAATGTCTTACGTCTTGCCACTCCAACTTCATAGCCCAGATATTTGCAGAATACAATAGATTGTTGTCACATGCAAGGAGTGGCCTGTACTTGACAGAACTTCCTTTAGTGTTACTATGGGCCTCTTAGTAGCCTCCAAGATAAGTTGTCTTCTTGCCCTGTAATCAACTTTTGAGAGTTGTCCTGATTATGGCAATGTGCCTGTGTTTCCATATTTCTTCCACTTCCATACTTTCAGGCATTTTCCTAATAATTATCTAATTGTTTTTATGTTGAATTTTGTTGGTTGCAAGGTCAAATTAAAGATGAAAAAATGTCTTACATAATGTATATTGATTTCTGACTATATATTACAAACACTTGCAGATTCAATAAAGGTATGCAGCATTTTTTATTTCCACTGGTACATTTGTGTATATAAATTATATATATATTTATTTTTGTGGGCGGGTCCCTCTCATATGGAGAGAGGAGACTGAAAGTGGCCAGTGCGACGACGATGGGGTTGTAAAAGTGTGGCCGAATGCTACCGAAAATCTGTCATAAATTAGTCATTTTGGACTAATGAAAGCTGAGAACTAAAAGTAAAGAAGCAGCTGAAATATGACGTGGACTGCTTTGCTGAAGGCTGATAGGATTGCTTACTTAGGGGAAAATGAACAAATGGTCAATAAATAGGTGATGAAGGCTGATTTAGGACTAATGGAAAGCTAGAAGCTCGAAGTAAAGGGATGATGCAAGCCAAAATATGATGTGAGAGCTTGCTGAAGGCAGACAAGCTTGCTTTGCTTAGTGAAAAAGGCCAAAAATAATTAAGGAAATGCTTAGCGAAAGCGATTTAGGACTGATGAATAGCTGGCGGCTTGATACAAGGTGGTTGTTAATCCTGTGAAAGAATGCCATGTAAAGATGAGCGGGGGGAGTGTGTGAAGGTTACAAGATGCGTGTCCATGCATATGGGCAAGGACACAGATTGTCCATAACGATCAGGTGGAGCCTGCGAAGGCTGATGTATGACCGTTTATTTATTTGGGCCAAATCTCACCGTGTGCGCGAAAGCCCAAAAACGGTATCTTGGACATGGGCAAGGCAGGCTGTACAGTGGATTAGGGCCAAATCTGCGACTTACCTTGCTAAGTGAATGTCCTTCCGAAACCACAATTCCCAGTGATGCTGGAGCCATCTTCTGGAAGCGTGACTCCACAGCGATGAATGCCTTGGCAGGCATGGCCACCAGTGATGTGCATGCCCTTGCGGACAAAGGCCCGACAACAGCAAGTGCTTGAGAGACCTAAGGAAGCGAAGCAACAGGAGCAGATTTAGTAAGGCTGAGGCAGGAGAGTGCTGAGAAACAACCTTCTGGCACAGGAAGTGCTTAAGAAGTCTGATAGCCCCAGCCACGGAAGAAGAGAAGAGAGAGGGCCTCTCCCACAATACCCGGTAACTAACCTGGTCATATAGCCCTCCATCGTACTCTGTGGTTCACGCTTTTTTTTTTTTTTTTAAAGTTGAGCTTCAAATTAAAGATGAGGTGAAAGCACATTATTTTATGTGTAAGACTGATTAACTGTTTAATTACAATAAGTTGAGTATTTGTATTTACAGATCTCTGCTATTTAAAACTTATGCTAGCTTCACTGTTACATTGGCCCTTTAAAAATATAACTGTGAATATAATTAGTGTATTTTAGTACAGACTTTTATTTTTTCTCTTTGAGATTTAAGGTAGGAGACGGATTTTGTTGTACATGATATCATCCCTTCATACCATAATGGCTTGTACCTCAAGATATATTAATTTCATGCCTGAGAGAAAACACAAAGTAACAATCTTGTGTTGAAAGTTATTAGGTAGTATATGTTTACTGCTTGCATGGTTAGTTTCATTAAATGCAATCTGTAATGATTTTGCCTCCATAGAATTGCCAAAAAAACGATAATAAAAAATAAAGAAGTGTAGTAATATTAAGATGTTGGAAGCTTGCCCTAAAACTACCCCAAAATGAAGCCAGATTCAAATGCTCCAACCTCTTTAAACATATTTACAATGATCGTCTCTTATAAACTGCACACATTTCCAACATGTTTTTTGTATTCTAGAATTACTTAGGCAATCTCACCATTATGTATGCCACCAGGGTTCAGCAGAGGCTTTGCTTTTATTTTTTTGTAATTTTAAACTAGCTTTATGACTTTGCTTGCCTAATTTAATAATACATAGACTCAATGTTTTTATACATATAGAACTTTTCATGATACTGTAGTCACTTAAAATCCTTTTCCAAACCAGTCTTCATTTTCCATTAACAGATATCATGCAAACTAATTAACTTGGTCTCACTTCACAAGGCTCCCTTCCCTCTTCACCAGACAGATAAGAACACTCCTAGGGTGAAGTTGTTGGTTAGACATACAGTACTGTAAGGGTAATCAATTGTTTGGTTTAAAAATGCCTCTAGGTCGAAATGCATTTCTGGAAATGAAGTCAAGGTCTGATAGCTTATTAAAATAGTTGGATGTTTCAGTATGGATTTATTATAAATAATAGGGACCGAGGTCCAGTTTCAGTCTGCCTATTGACTACATCATTAATAAGTCCTTTATTGATGTAAAATATGTACAGGTTAAATTACAATTGTTTTTACTGCCCTATATGTGGAGAAGGACTTGTCATTTAGGATATTTTTTTTATTTCTGTTTTTAAGCTTTGATCCATTCAATTATAAGACCAGGAACCGATCAAGTTATAGCTGACATTCAATTCTGCAGCTCGCATTTCCTGTCTCCTCTAACATACAGATTTCTTGTAACTTTAAAAGGCAATCTCCATAGTGTAGTATTCTAACCACACTTCATATGAGCAAGTTTGTATTTGTATATCATTTTCCCTTTATACACTAATAATAAGATGGAAGGTTGCAAATATGGCTGAACTAAACACCATACAACCACTTACTATCAGTGTGTATGTGTATTATACTGTTAAGAGACACTTTTAAATCTTTGTACAGTAACACCATTAAAAGGACACAGAAAAAGATCCAAATGTTGTATTGTTGTACATTACAAATATAACTAACTTATTACTATCAAAAAACAAAGCCTCTTATCACTTATTCTGAACTCTTTGGGGAATCAAAAATGTAACCGTTATCACCATATACTGGGCTATATAATGCCTCACAGACATTCAGCAACAGTTGCTATGCATACAACCTTCACAGTGCTGTCTAGATTCCAGGAGGATGATCTCGGAGTGTGATTACAGCTAAGACAGATTTCTAAAGCTGGAAATAAATTTTGCTTACAACAACTTGCTTATTAAGATTGTAGTTTGCAGCACTAGAACAACTGAGGCCTCATATGTGTCTCTTTTAAGTGAACAGAAATAACTATTTTTTTTTTCTCTCTTGCAAGTACTCTATTTGTGGTTTAAGTTTATGCTGCAGTGTTTCCTTTGTATCTGTGCTCCCTTCATGTTTTTATTTCCTTTACCTTTGGTATCTCACTGTTTCTTTGTATTTGTAGTCCCCGTTTTATCTTGTGCTGGAGATGACAGCCGGATTCATTTGTACGTATTACAGAACGGGCAGGTAATTATTCCTTTCTCAGTTGGCACTGAGTTACATATTGAAATTTGCATTGTGTTTTCCTCTCCTTTGATGTTAGCCCTGCTGCTGTCTTCTCTAAATGCTGGCATAACTACATTAGTTCTCCACAGACAGTCTTCATACAGAACAATTCTCATTTGCATTCTTCACATTCAAGGCTTGGATAATTAGGACATGCTAATTAGTTTCTTTCTGTTAGGATTTGTAGGTGGAGTATTTTTTGCTTCTGTAATCTGTAAAACTGCCTTTATTCATAAAAATAATAGAT
This sequence comes from Discoglossus pictus, assembly GCA_027410445.1. NCBI lineage: Eukaryota > Metazoa > Chordata > Amphibia > Anura > Alytidae > Discoglossus > Discoglossus pictus. The sequence continues at coordinate 215,162,497 of CM050166.1, read as the reverse complement.
TTTGCTTTGAAAAAATGAAAAAGTACCACAGCGATATCATGTTTGTTTCATTAGAAAACATGTTTTTTTGTCTAGCCAATAAGCTATTCTAGAAAACCCATTGTCATGCTTTTTTTTTTTTTTTTTAACAAAAGTTTGAGTTACATTATGCTCTTATAAAGAACTTGCCTTGAAAATGTGTTTAATTTTAAATAAATGCAGCCTTTAGTTTTTAATTATAAATGGTGGTACATATTGAACACCTTTTTAGGAACAAAAACAGAACACGTGGTAGGAACTTTGGATTCAGATAAGCCCTTTAATAGGTTCTGTTAAAAAAAACTGCCAATATGAATTGCCACTTAACAACAGGATTAAATGGAAAAGCAAGCCCTTGTAGGATAACCTATCTCCTTATACTCAAGTTAACTAGCAGTCCAAAATGGAAAAGACCCATGTTTCAAGCGAAATCAGCTTCAGCTAAATTTTAAGATTTTATCTAATAATGTCTTGGTGCTCTTGGCTTACAATGCGGTTAATATTGTTAGTTTGTTACATACTTAAGAAATGTTCAGTTTTTCCCAAACTACAGGTTTTTTTTTTGTTTGTTTTTTTTAAAGTTTATTTTTGCGATAACCAGGGAATTAGAGAGTCTGGAACCAAAGATCCCTATAGACAATCTAACCCCTAGCAATAATAATGTATATACCAACCCCCATTTTTAGTTTATACTGCCACTCCATGTTTCTCCATATGTCCAGTACCATTGCCAATACCTGTTGCATTCTCTTAATATTAGTTTTGTTCTTGCCACTTGCACTATAACACTATTCAGTTTATCCATAGTAACTCAGAATCTTAGCCTTTTCATGTTATGTTTTAGTTGTTAGGGTTTTTTTATTTGCAAGGCATAAGATTGCATGCTAACATTTACATATGACAATCTTTAGACATTTGTCTAAAGTCTAATAGACCATTATCTCTGTTTGTTTGAACATTAGAAGTAATATTTTTCGACATTGATCTGGATCATGTGAAATAACACTGCTCTAATTTTAGTTTCAGAAAACACAAGTACTTCATGGACATGAGGATTGGGTGAGAGGCGTGGAATGGGCAGTTAGTGGTAGGTGATTTTTTTTATATGTATGAAGAATAGAAATAAACAGATAGACTTTTTACAGTCATGTTAAGTGTAATTCACTTGTATGAATAACAAAATATGATCTGTAATGTCTAACAAAAGGTGTAGATGCTGGTCAACCACTTCAATAAAGGTACACATGTTAAGGACATTAGCAAATTTCTGATAAAAAGAAATCCTAGAGAAAAATGTCTTTGCTCAGATGTTAGTTATGACAAAATTATGGAAATTCAGGAAGGTTTGTTAATTGATGAATACTGATTCCTCCAAGTAGAGGTGCTGTAATTTAGAACTGGAAATTAAATTGGATGCTTGGGATCTGCAGAGTGATATGAAGCTCCAGAACCAACTTTAGTATGAGGAGAAATGTAGTAATGTGATGAGATCTGTCACCTACTTCTGTTTTTCTATAACCTGAGTAATTGATTTGAATAATAAAATACCACTCTAGACCTATAACTCTCTCATATTTTCTGTCATCCATATAAAAGGGCATGTAATAAAAGGGATGAATTATGAAATAGCGACATTAGGAAAAGTTGTACTACTATTAGCTTTTGTCACAACCTTTAAATGGGGAGTTTTACCCTTTTGGCTCTTGAGCTGTCTTTTGAAATTAAATCTAAAAAAGTAAATCTTCTCTAGGTGTACTCTTTAATATTATAGAAACAAAATTTTAGGTCAAACTTACCCTTTAACCAAAACTATGGATAAGAAAAACATTTAATCAAATTCAGGCTAGTCGATGAAACCATTTTCTAAAACCATTCATTCAGTAGTGCAGTGCATGGTTGATTGTACATACCAGATCAGATATTATAGATATGAAATAATTATGTTATCAAGAGCAGGTTGGGATTGGAGAGCTTCTGATGTACCCTTGTTGTATGGTAACTGCCAAGTTATTTACATAGTAAATGTCAGATTCCCTGCAGTTGGATAGAATCAGAGTGGCATTTTGAATATTATATTTGCATTTAATTCCAGATTCATTTTTGTTATTTTCAGATATACATTGTGGATTTTTTTTAGTAGGCATATGTGTATTTATAGATGTAATGACGAAGATGATTTCTTTTTATAGTTATATAAATAAGCTTAGACTGTACGGTTCACTCCTTAGTCCTTTATCTTCCATATTTTCTCTCTTTTTTTTTTTACTTACCGTATATTCTCGAGTATAAGCTGACCTGAGTATAAGCCAAAGCATCTATTTTATCAAAATACTGGGAAAACTTATTGACTTGAGTATAAGCCGAGGGTGAGAAATGCTCTTCCTCCAGTGTCCCCTTCTTGTGCCTTGTGTCCCCCTCTTGTTTCCTCTGTGCCCTTTTCTTGTGCCCCCCTCTATAAAGATGTCTCTCTCCCCCCTCCCTCCCCCGTGTCTCTTCCCCCCTCTCCCTACCATGTGTCTCTTTCCCTCCCTCTCCCTTGTGTCTCTTTCCCTCCCTTTCCCTTCATCATCCTCGTCATCCTCCCTCCTCCTCTCTCTCCCCCTCTCCAATTACCCCCCCCCTTCCCCTCTCTTACCTTCCATTTGCTGCTCCTCTGCGCGTCTTCCGGCTGTGTCGGGACCCGGCATATGCTAATAACGTGACGCGCATGTGATGTGACACGAGGAAGATGAAGGGAAAGAGATACAGGGGAGGGAGGGGGGAAGAGGCACAGGGGAGGGAGAGGTGGCACAGCCGGAAGATGGGCAGAGAGCAGCAGGAGCAGGGTGACTTGAGTATAAGCCAAGGAGGGCTTTTTCAGCATTAAAAAAAAAAGGGCTGAAAAACTCTGCTTATATTCGAGTATATACAGTATGTTTTATTCTCATGTCTGTGCCTGCAAAATTTATTTACCCGCTAATAATATACATTTCAGAAATGCACTAATGCATTTAGCTGCATCACTTAAAGTTTGATATCAATTGTATTTAAAGTTGGGGCATGCTTTAGACTCATGAGGGAAAGCTTTCAGTATTTGACAGTAAGGTTAATAAAGACATATTATTGTAATATAAATGTATCCTATAGATATTAAGATTTTTAAGTGTCTTTGCTTAGCTATATCGGTTACTTTGTTTGGTTGTGGTCTAGTTAAGATAGAAATTGACTCGCTAATGTGCATTAGAGTGGGGTTTGGTTGCATTTCACATTTCCGGCCACAAACCAAGACAATTAAAAGGCTAATTGTTTATAAGAAAAGAAAACTAAAAGATTAATGGGACCCGTCTGACATCTAAACGTATGATGCTATAAGTTATATTTATATTATTATCTGGATAGAATGTTCTATTTCCCACTGTTGGGAAGTTTAAGACCCAGGACAGACATGGGTTGATGTTTTGTTACATCATTGACACATTCCCCTGTACATGGTTAGAAGTAGGCAGCTTGCAAGTATAACTGCAACAAGCTGTTTATTACAGAACAAGTCACCCCATTAATAGCTGAGATTTAATGTGCATTTGCACATAGTGAGTGTTTTCCTGTGCCTGAGTACAGGGGCATGGATGGGATCTTTTGATATGTTTATTTCTAAGCATTTAAGTGTATTACTTAAATTTAGTAGGAGTTCAGACAACTCTGTTTGAACTAGATGAGAAATCGGTAATTGTCAGATATTATGACCTGTGTAATCTGACCCTATTACCTATATATTTTTTGGTATATTACCAAAATATAAAGGTAATACACTTGACTGGCACAAATTTGTGTATTTGTATGGGAATGTTGCCTGCTTGAATGTGCAGTACATTGGACCACAGTGTCGTAGACATGAACTTTGTGCTCAACGCTGACAATAAAATAATAAATGAGGAAGGGATGATAAGTTTAATTTTGACTAGCTCTTGTTATTGTCAAGTTGTGCTCATGGTTTAATACTACATTTGTAATTATCATCTGGGAATTATTATCAAATGAACTTGTTGTTGTTGTTGTTTTTTTACTTGGTTAAACAGTTATCAGGCATGATTTTTGAGTCTCTATCTGATGGTGTACAGGAGTTTGAGGAGTGTCTTTATTCTTTACTGTTGTTATTATTGTTGTAAACCTTCAACACACTTTGCAACTGAAAGCACAGTTTTAAATATTTAATTTTCCATGCAGAAGGGAACCTGTTTTTAGCAAGCTGCTCTCAGGACTGCTCCATTCGCATCTGGAAGATATTCCATAAACCTGCAGCAGAATCGGCCAGAATTGAAGATTATGAAGAAGAAAGCGACATCAAGCTTAAGGAGAAGATCCTCAGCGTAAAAGGGGAGCGTGAGTAGAGCCATTTTTATTATTATTTTTTACTGTAATAAAGTAACAATAGCTTTAGAAATCATTTTGTCACATTCCAACTTTTAGAAGCCACAAAGCCATATCTTAATTGTTTCAAATATTTTTTTTTTTAGATATTTCCAAAAATATTTTTTATTCAAAGGTATTTTGCCCCCCAAAAAAAGATACATGGTTTAGCTTGTAAGACCAGTACCAGAGGAATAATGTTTATATGTATAATATAATCAATTATTTATTGGGAATTTATCAAACGGACTCTAGCTGAATGTTTATTAAACATGGAAGGCGTGTATTTGCAGAGATAAAATAGGCATTTTACAGTATAGTCTTTCTAACAATACCTCTTTCATTCATTTTAAATGTAACTATGCTTTGGTCAGAATTTTTCTCAGTCTCTCAGGATTTCACCTGTAGTCTTTACGATCCTAGGTGCAAGACATTTAATTTTTTTGTGCGATACAGCATTGTTAATCTTAGTGGGGTATTTAAGTCTCCAAACTTATACATTTGCAGGCAAAAATGGTTCTATAGTAATTGGAACACTGCTACCTCGCAAAAATGTGTGTAGTCTCATAGATATATTTATTTTTTATCCATCCTAGTTTGAGAATGCTGCTGAGGATAACCTTGATATCTCGTTATTTAACTGTCGTCTGAATAGACTGCTCCCAAGCCATAATGGCAGGTTCTAGGACTAAACATCAGATATGTCCTAAGGTGTGATTGCTCATAAAGCAAGATAGGATTGGAACACTTTTTGATCATGTTAACTTTGAGGCACGCTGGACTTCGGTGCTCATTGCCCGCTTGCCTCGCGAAGCAAGGCGAGCAGTTGATGCATTGAAGTATGCAGGGCTTAGGCTGAAATGAGCGAAGGTGCTCCTGCGAGCATGCAAAGCGAGGCTAGCAGTTGAGGCACACTGGACTTAGGCTGCAAGCAGCTGAGGAACGCAGGACTTGGAGAAAAAGAAATCCGAGCTCAGAATCTCGGGCCAAAAAACATCCGACCTCGGAAAAATATGGAGTTAACGACCAAACCGCGGAAATCAAAAAAGATGAAAAATAATACAAAATAAATGTAAAACACAGTCACACACAGCACAGGGGGAGAGCCAGGATGCCTAGGAGTGAGGTTGCAAGCGAATTTGAGTGTTTCGTCACTCAAAAATCGGCTACGCGAGGAAAAAACAATGGCGGACGAAAAACGCAAAAAAATCTTAAATTGGATGAAAACGAGGCTGATCAAAGCCAGGAAAGCGGGACTTAGAAAATACACAACAGCAAAGACAGTAACACTTACACAAACAACGCAGCGTAGCCGTAACGTAGCCCGCAAGATTTACAGCTACTAAATTTAGACCCGTAAAGCAACCTGTCAACGACATACGGGGTGAGGGCGAGAAAAGGCTACAGGACATTCAAATTTGAACTGCGCGGCCGCAAATACTTTGATCTGCCAAGCCCGTAACTGTTACATTTCCAATCGTGCTATTAAATTGCAACATATTCACTGGCGTTTAAGCCCGTAACCAGCAAATGAAGCCAAGATGCTAACGAGAGGACCCGCATAGGGGGTAAAGTCCAATCTGTAGCACTGTAAATGCAAATATACACACACTACTGTACTTCTAATAAAAAGTGAAAGTGATGTTAGGTCTTAGAATTAATAGCACTACATTCTCAGGCTCGCAAATCGGCCCAAAAATAC